>CALSBZ010004665.1:850858-883825 GCA_943591055.1 Gobionotothen gibberifrons
ACACACACACACACACACACACACACACACACACACACACACACACACCCTCCCTGATATCTCAAATAAAGACACAGAAAGAATGACATGCAATATGCTTGCGTATATTCTTATTCATGCATGCACATTCCTTACAGTCTGCGTCCTGCGAGTGCATCACTGTGTTCCTTAATTAAACCTTTCAAAGTAAGAATGAAGAGAAACCTGTTCACAACATCATCATCATCATCGCTTTGTCAATGGAGATGGTAAAGAAGATACTTTGTGTTTCTCTATCAGCATCACGTACACACATCCGTAGGCATACTTCAAATGTTCAAAAGGAAGAGTTCAACATTTTGGGAATATGTTTTATTGGTTTCTTGCCAAGTTAGATGAGAAACAGCATCTACAGTAGCACATTTTTCTTATGTATTGGCTTCTTAAAAGTAATGCCTATGGAGAATATGCATATTCACTTTGTTTGTCTTGGGGTACCATGTTACCATCGGACAGAGGCTAGCTGACCTTTGTTCACAGCTTATCTTTTTGTTCTCCCTAATCAAATGACCAATGCATGTTTCCCTTGGTTAATGTGCTAAAATCCCCCAACTATTAGCTCACAGCCTACTGATGTCATACTTATTAAACCCACATGCTCGCATTTACCGACCAAACAGTTTTCTTGATGTTGTTGCCCAGGTTTAGATCAGAAGATTGATATCGCTCACATTATCTTGAGCAACAGATAGAGCTTAGTTTGCGTAAATACTGGAATCAAGATAAATAGCTAGCTTGGCTCTGTCTAAAGGTAACATGGTTAGAGAGCAGTATCAAAATGTACAAGACTGTAACTTTGAGTTTTGGTATTGATGAATCAAACAACAAATCAGTGCGCTCAAAATGATCAGCTTTTAAACTTTCAGAGGAGCCAGGGCCAGCTTTCCCTCTGTTTCCAGTCTATTCGCTAAGCTAAGCTACGCTAACTATCTCCTGGCTGCAGCCATTTCAAATATGAGAGTGTATTAAGCTAAGAAATGTTGAATTAGTCCTTCAATATATCTATAGATATATCTATAGATATATTGCTTCCTCATTGAGCAAGAGCACAATAGGAGCGCAATACAGTGTGTTTAAATGGTTTGAGGCGTCTCCTCAGGAATGGCCTCCATTATAAAAGGGGAACTTTACTACCACTCAGTGACAACATCAATGACATCACCAGGTGCCACTGTGTCTGTCTGCACGACCCAGTCAGAGTCTGACACTGTTACACACTCACGCACAGACGCACACTCTCTCTATTTAAGGACCAGTCAGACAGCACTGTCCTCCACCTGTCTCCAGTGTTACCTGCCCCAGTCATTAGCAGGGTCCCAGATCCCCACTGTAAGTGCACATGTCAACAGTGAAATTACAGGGCATTCACACACACATATTTGTTTTGCTTTTAAAAGGGTAATATCCGTCTGCACGCAAGCAATACATTTATTTCCTCCTTCTCTTGTTCTTTTTTCCCCCCCTACAAACCCAGAAATCAGAGCAGGTGAGGTTCAAAGACACACCAGAGAAAAGGACATGAAGAGAGGAGATGTGTAGGGATGATGGACACGTTGGTGCTGTGTGTTTGTGTAATGACAAGGAGAAACTTGTGCTTTTCAGCCCTTCAGTGTCTCTGGTCAGTGCGGACTTCACCTGATTACAAAGCAGTGTCATTAGATCTAAGCTTTGTTCACCCACTTAGCTCGCTTTTGACTAACTAATTAAGACAAGAAAGTTTCTTCAGAAGTCCGAGGTGAGAGTCTGTCCTGAAATGCGACTGTAAGAGTCTTTGGCAAAACTTGAGATGGTGTAGAAGTGCCCTGACAAGTTTGACGAGAATGAAAACACAGTGTGCCAAATACAAATCGCTTTGACTAAAAGATTAAGATCTGTTTTCAAAGAATGACGAATAGATTTTATGTTTACTGGAATTACCATTGGTTTATCATCAGTATAAAAAATCTGCGTGCATTCCCAAGTGATCAAAGACTCTAGCGCCAGCCTTTTTCCAAAAACTGACCTTTTATTCTCTCCTCTTTCACCAAGTTCACTTTGGGTAACCTGAGTGCTCTCTTTCCCTTTTCAACATGATCAGTACAAACAATGACAAACTTCCCTTCTCCTCAGGGTGATTGACTCGGTCTTATTGTCGCTCTTATTATGTGTTTTTCCTGCTGAAAGAACTCATGACTGTACGTCTGAATAGAAACTGACAGAACCTTATTAGAGGTGGAATCTGTCAACCTAAAACAGCCACAAATGAAGTCACCGCTAGACAGCATAGGACTTGTTTCGAATTAATGGTTGTTCTTTTGTCAATGATCGACGCATTATATTAGTCACTGTGTTTTGGCTGTCAATGGCACAGCCTAAAACATGAACCAACTTTACCTTGGTGAGCAGACGTGCTGTATACATGATGACAAATGCATTTCCTATAATTTGTGCACCAATCACATCCGTCTTCCGTGCATGCTGTAATTTCCCTGACTGGATCCTCAATAACATCCTGTTGTCTGAGGACATCTGAGGGGCCAGGTTGGACTGACCCTCCACCACATCACACACAGGACAGAGCACAGACTGTTATGCTGGCCCCGGCTAATGACAGCCGAATGAGAGAAACGGGCAGGAAGCTGTCCCCTGTGATCTCTGTATTTAAAAGCGTCCTTATTATTGCTTGAGTATTGTTTTGTCGCGTTGGGATCCCTTTGGACTACTATTATTAAGTCCAAGGACTGTGACTGTGACAGTATATTTTAGCTGCTGAGATAAAGAAGCATAGACATCCCTTATTGCAATTATGGCCATTATGATTAATAAGAAATATAAACTATTTTTGTAAGAAATTGCCACAATAACTTGCACCAAAGTCTATTTATATGACCTACAATGATAAGCGTGTCTCTCTATAATCACAAAATTAATTAAATTAAAACTATTTAAAACATCTTTCCCCAGACCCTGAATTTAAAAAAGGATTTTTTTTTTAAATGGCTGTTTAAATACTCTTTCATGATACAAAATACTAAAAGTCTTATGTTTATCAAACGAAATAGATACAATCTTAACATGCTAACGTGTGCTAATTAGCATTAAACACAACTGAGTGCATCCTCTGGGTAGCAAGGATTAAACAAAAAACTGTTTAAAAAAGCCCCAGTGAGGAGGGATCTGATATCCTGGATGGACATGCGACAGACAGAAGTAGCAATAATATACAATATGGAAACAAAGAGTGACATTGTTTGGTAAATAACATGAAGTATTAAGTGTAATATGTTTTACTGTTTTAGAAGTGCATTTTTTAAGTTGCCTTTTACTTCCGAAATAGACTATTAAAGACCTAACAAAGACTAAAGAACGAATTACCAAAATTCAAGGCGCTGCTTTCTGCAATTATTTCATTATTTCATTGATTTACTCTGTGAGTAAGAACAGCAAAGGGAAAGCGAAAGTATTTAGATGCTTATATGTTACAAAGTTCTTCATTGATATCAGAATATTACAAACTGAACATTCATTGACCAACATATCTTTGCATGTGGTTCTTCATATCTTGTGTTGTTATAGTTATAATGCTACTCATTGCCATTGAATAGCATGATCAACAGTTTCCTTTCTACTTTCTACACCTTTACAAAGTGCGCTGCTCCACAGGAACCGCAATGAGTAAGGCCGTAGAGATTTATGAATGAGTTAACCTTGCGTTAACCCTGAGCAGCGAAACACAACAGGTGGTCATCCTCCTTTGTCCGCTGCAACAGAGACAGGTGCTTCCGACTATGGTGGACAGATCACTGTTGACTCTGGACAATGGAGGAAAACAGGGGAACAAGAAGGTCTAATCCATGCATGGCCACTTCCAGCCCAGCCCAAGTCTATGTCAAACACACAAATGCATAAACCCACCCACTCTATGAGAATAAATAGTCCATATTTCAATGCAAACACAAACAACCTCCTTCAATCTGTCAGTGTTTTTCTCTCCCCGGTTTGTTAGGGAAACAGAGGCGTCAGAGGACAATAGTTCTGTGACCCATAACTGAGCCTGACATAGGCAAACAGGAAGAGATCCCCTTTGCTTAGTGGGGTATCCTGACTTCGGCTTAAAGAAGGGAAGAAGAATGGAGTAGTGGGGGAAGGGGAGACCACTCTTTGACCCATAATATCCACCTACATTTCAGGAAACAAAGGTAGAGCTGCAATTAAAGCTTATTATCGTCATCGATTCATCTGCTGATAATCATCTAGATTTGTCTGTCTGTAAAATGGTGGAAAATAGGGAAATGTGTTGATTCAATTTCGTCAAAGTCCAACGGTGATATCTTTAAATGTCTGGTTTTGTCAATACAGAATTCGAATATATTCAATTTATGTGATATGAAACATAGACCTGCAACATATCCTATATTTGAGAGGCTTAAAACAGCATTCCTGCCATTTTGCCTACAAAATGCTTTCATGATATATTGATAGAAGTTGGCAATCATTTTTCTGTCAGTCTAAAAATCGAATAATCAACTGTTGTTTGTAGCTTCAAACAGAAGAGACCAAAACAACACACTCCCTGAACCAGAAGAAAAATCAATTGACCTGAGATCAACAATGACCCTTACTATGACACAAACATACCAACATTTTTCTACACAAAGAAAAACAAAACATGGTGTCTTATATTTACTCTGGCTGCACTAAGCTCCTCTCTTTCTCCACTTTCACTGTGCATTCATCTGTGAGAATGCAACCACCTCACCTTCCTCTGAAATCTGGCTCTGTTGCATGATGGCTCTGACGCTCCAGGCCAAATCTGAAAGTAACACTTCAGAGGCATCTCACTGTATGATCAGCAGTGGTATCCAAACAATGGGTTTCCTTTTTGCCGGAAACACTGCTGTGTAATTAAACTTGTCTCAATACTCCTATCTGCATTGTTGTAGAATGACTTACAGTCACAATGGCAAAAGATAACAACACATTCAACAAGGTGTTGGTTATGAATAATATAGACAGTTGGAAGCATGTTTTTGCATTTTTAAGAGCAGATACAACCAACCAAACAGTTGGGTGTCACAGAAAGTCATGTTATAGAAAGTTACCTGTTAAAATGAATCCTTCACCTACTAGTGGATCTACTCATTTCCTCAAGCTACCTCAGTGGGCCTTATCTCATGTTATCAGTCCTTGTGTAAGAGTAAATGCCAATGATGATGACGGTCAAATCAGGACTGATTGATTAAGTAAGGAGAGACAGGAAGGGAGGGGAGGATGATGAGCAGAAAGAAAGAAGGGTTGACCTCTATCCTTCTCTGTCACGTAGATAAGAGTGGTGATGGAGATTCCCGGTGGATTCGGATAACCTTTTTCTAAAGGTGCAACGTCACCATTTGCAACTAACCCATTTTTAGATTCTTTTTTTGGGGGAAATAGGGCCATAGTTGTTCCATAAATACTTTTGCCTTATGTTTTAGATTTGGTAACATTTTAAACGGGTGACTTACCACAATCAACACTCATGCAAATTAGCCTTGGACTGTAACTTTGTATTCTGATCTGACAGTAGAATTAATAAATAAAATCCCTGTGAAGAACAGAAACTAAAGTATCTTCTTAATTATACAAACGTGTTTTTTAATCAAATAATTAATAATCAAAGGTAATATCGCCACATATTGGCTTATATTAAATGCAAAGAAAAATCTACTTATGAAACTTTCATTCCAATGTTCACAAGTAAGCTTGAAGGAAGCAATTGAATTTGCTACAGTAGTTTGCCAAAAAATGACTTTTCTAAAGCTCCAGTTTGGTTGAATTAACTAAAAGGTAACCTGAACACAACAGTATAAACTGCAGCAACACCATGTCAAACCTTAACATGTAATATTCATTGTCATTTTATTTAAGGCAGTTCAAATGTGGCTTGTAACGATACAATACATATGTATTAACAGGAAAATGCTAAATGGATTTAATATTATTGAAGTGCTCAATCACTTATTTTAGCTTCAAATTAGATTATACGCATTGCAAGTTTGAATTATTTTCATTTAAATCATCTTAACTGTGATGTGAACTCCACATATTTTATAAACCGAGTTGCACATTGTCTATATTCAGGAAACAGGTATGATTCTGTTCTGGTCTCTCGTCAGTAGAGGGCGCCCTAACACCGGTCTGATCCCCCCCGGCAACCAGAGGGTTTCTCTTTAACGGGCTCGTTGGCTGTGTGTGTAAGCAGAGCATCTTTCTGCCAAGCTTCCATCTCCTGAAGTTGATGTTTTACAGACTCCAGAGGGTCATTTCAAAACCACTATTTCACTCTCTGAGGCAGCTCCTTTTGTTACGCAGTTCCCGAAAACTAACCTCCAAAATGTCTTTCCAGTATCCACAAGCTTACCGTGACGATGCAGTTGTAAGTAAATGCTAGCTAACTAGCCTAGCGTGCTAGTACGCCGGGATGCTTAATCATCATGCTTTTCCATTCATTTGGTGTGAGCGTCTGCTTTGTTAGCATGCTAGTTAGCTTAGCCTGCTCTGGCAACCCAGACTGAGTTTGTTGACAAACGTCTGGGCAGTCGTTTCCAGTTAACCATAACTTTATTCACTCTTCCTATATTCATTCTTAGCTAACATTTCTTTGCTGTTCAGCTAACGTTGCAAACCAACCTGAACGTGCTAGCTTGGTAGCATTAGTCTGTTGTTTTTGCCACACCTAATGTTACCTAGCTGGTTCTAATTTTAACCGCTGTCATTGCTATTTCTCCTCCCTCAGATGGATGTCTATCACGGCGACAAAGTACCAGATCCGTACAGCTGGCTGGAGGACCCGGACAGTGAAAAGACACAGGTAAATTATAGTTTATTGCCATATTTTGCATAGAATATTAGTTTGTTAAACTGGATGTTTGTTTTTTTTTGCTTAAAGGTACAGGTCACCATTATGTAAACAAAATACTGGTGTTAGTTGTGTTATGCAATTATTACTCATAAACGCATTTATCACCACCAGCCTTAGGTTTATTTGATATCAACAGGGGTCTGTCCCTAGAGGGCTGTTCACTGAGTGATCTGGGTAACTGCTGAGTAAAACCTGGAGCATAATGTAAAAACACCTGTTTAGGTTTTATTCAGAAACTTTATTCAGATAAATCAGTGCATCTGTTTCTTTGAACTGTCTGCAGGGATTGAAATACATTGATGTGTACTGTCTTGGTCTTGTATCTCCTTCCATCAGGCCTTTGTCACCGCCCAGAACCAGCTGACTGTGCCATATTTAGAGAGCTGCGAGGTGCGAGACCTGTTCAAGGAGCGCATGACTGAGCTGTATGACTACCCCAAGTACAGCTGTCCCTTCAAGAGAGGGGACAAGTGAGTGATAACAATATCATGTTGTCACAACTCTGTGGAGCACATGTGTGAAAGATCCTTTTTCATCATAATAATTCTTCTCTTCCTTTCCAGGTACTTTCACTTCTACAACACAGGGCTCCAGAACCAGAGTGTGATGTACATGCAGGATAGCCTGGATGCTGAGCCCAAAGTCTTCTTAGATCCAAACACATTTTCTGAAGATGGAACTGTTGCCCTGCGAGGTAACGACGACACAATGTCTTTTATCGCTGATGTTATTTTATGACAGGCTTTGTTATTCTTTTAACTATTCCTCATGCTTTTTTCACATATTGTGCAATTCTGCTATTCTGGATATTGTACTCTTTGCACTTTGATAAGAAATGATATTGTACCGTATTCACAGTACGCATGACTTCATCTCATAAATCATCCCTCAACAAGACACATTTGTACAATTTGGCTTTATCTTATTTGTTTTGTCTATTTTTAACTATTTTAATTTGTTGACAGTGATTTTTTTATTTGATTGGTCGTTTGCGTTATTTCATTAGTCCTTGTTTGCAATGTAATTTTTTTAAGTGTTACTATTATAATTATTTATATCATTGTTATTTCTGCATTTTATTTCAAAGCCTTAGCCCCAGGCACTGGCACAGATTCACAGAATAGTTTCTCGTTGTGGTAATATCGACGGAAATGTAAAACCTTCGTGTCCAGAAATAACCTGTTATTTCTAGCATCAACATGTACAGCTAAATAAGGAATGTCAGTGTTTCCCACAGAATTTGATTCTATTTGTGGGGGCACCGCAAAGGCCCCTTAACCTATTCGGGTGGTCCACGCATCCACCCCCCCTCAAATAAGATAATACATGCGAGTTCGTGGCTATTGTAGACAACGTTCTTGCGTTGTTAATGAGTGAAACACACCGGAGTTGAGGATCTGTGGGGTTTATTCTCCCAAAAATATAATTTACAATTTAGGCATTTAGCCTTATTCCAAAGCGATTTAGAATGACCAATTACAGGGACATTCTCCCTGGAGTAACCGAGGGCTAAGTGCCTTACTCAAGGGCACACTAGTAGTTGTGGTCCAGGCAGGATTTGAACTCGCAACCTTCCGATCATCAACCCACCTCACTATCCATTAGACCACACACAAAAAAAAAAAAAGAATAGTTATTTTTTTTATGATATCCATTTGTGGCGGATGATATTTAATTGTGGCGGCTCGCCACAAATAAATCAATGTATGGGAAACACTGAATGTAGCCTTTCTCTGATGTCTTTGTTAACGTCCCGTTTTCTGTTCCTCTGTTCACTTCAAGGCTACGCATTCTCTGAGGACGGAGAGAACCTGGCGTACGGAACCAGCGCCAGCGGTTCGGACTGGGTGGAGATCCGCTTCCTGCGGGTAGAAGGGGCCAAGGCTCTGGAGGATCGCCTGGAGCGAGTCAAGTTCAGCTGCATGTCCTGGACTCATGATGGGAAGGGTCTCTTCTACAACTCTTACCCAGAGCAGAAGGGAAAGAGTGACGGTGAGGTCAAGACCGTGTTGGCTGCATCTTCCTGCCTGAAGTCCCCTCAGAATGATGAGATTATTATATATCGCACCACCACACACACACACACACACACACACACACACACACACACACACACACACACACACACACACACACACACACACACACACACACACACACACACACACACACACACACACACACACTGTAATACCCCTGATGAGCAATAACACAGCCTGTAAATATATAACGGATGTGTAATAGAATTCACGCTTTATTTTTCATTCAATGTATTCACAATCTGTAAACAGTAAAGCTACCTCTTTAATCTAATATGGTCACTTTAAAAATATATATTTACTGCTACTTTTTTTATCATGCTGTACTTATCTGCAATTCTTTTTTTACTATAACTATTGTGTTTTTTTAAATTATAATTATTTTTTCTTTTTTTATACGTAAATCTATTCTCTCTACTTTACCTGTTCTATACTTCTGCTGTTGTAATAATGTAAATGTTCCCGTTGCGGGACAAATAAAGGAATTCTGATTGACTAATAATAATTGGTAAAGCTAAATACCTGAAACATAGATTTTCTGAGGAAAGATAGATTTGTGCTTTTAGCTTAAAAGACTTGTAGCTTCCACTGCTCCGACAGCTGTGATGGGTTGTTTCTGAAACCGTCAAATGTTTTGTCCTCTAGGCACTGAGACCTCCGCCAACCTGCACCAGAAGCTGTACTTCCATATTTTGGGGACTCCTCAGTCTGAGGATGTGCTGTGCGCTGAATTCCCCGACCACCCCAAATGGATGGCTGGAGCTGAGGTGTGCCAGAAAGTCATTTAGACCATCCTAAAATCAAAAAACAAATACACATGAGAGCTATGTTAGATATTTCGAGAGGGCTAAGTGATTGGATGTATGTTGCAGGTATCAGACGATGGAGGCTACCTGCTGCTGTCGATCAGGGAGGGATGTGACCCGGTCAACAGACTGTGGTACTGTGACCTGAAGACCACTCCTGAGGGAATTACAGGTACGTCAAGATTGTTGTTTTATTTTCTTGATCTTTTTGCCTGGCCTTCTCTAAAGGTAGTTTTTCAGCATATCCATTGTTGTTTACCATTACCTGGTCATCATTGTAAGATTGACAGGTTTGTATGAGTTATATTTGAATACTGATACTATAAACTTCGTTAACTAGACTGCGAAATAATCATTTTCTGTCCTGTAATGCCTAGAAGCACTTCCTCATTATTCTTATATTCTGTTAATGTGAAGTGATCTCATTATAGCGCTGACATACCCCTCCTTTATGTTTAGGACTGTTGCCATGGGTGAAGCTGATCGACAACTTCGACGCAGAGTACGAGTACGTGACCAACGAGGGCACGTTGTTCACATTCAAGACCAACCTGGACGCCCCGCGGTACCGCCTCATCAACATCGACTTTGCCTCTCCGGCTCAGACCAACTGGAAGGAGCTCATCCCTCAACACGACAAGGATGTTATTGGTGAGCTGCTGCACCTTCCGTACGGTTAACGTGTTAAAACTAGGCGTTTTTAATAGGGCTGCTGGATTATGGCAAAAATCATAACCTCGATTATTTGGGTCAATAATTGTAATTGCGATTATTCATTGACTTTGAAAACATCCATTTATTGGAGAGAAAAAAATGTTGAACAGTATATTTTTAACACTTGATTACCCTGAACTTTAAGTATAATTCAACTGAAAAACCAAAAAAAAAAAATAATAATCTTTTTAATTCGATTACGTTGTTTTCGTAATCGTTGCAAGCCATAATCGTAATCGCGATTAAAATACGATTAATTGAGCAGCCCTAGTGTTTAACATTTTGATGTCAACCGGAGTACACATGTCAGCTTCTTATCTGCTGCCTTTCCCTTGTTTCCCCTGCAGTGTTTGCCACCTGTACCTTCTCCAGCTACGTGTTTGTGTGTTTCCTGCACGACGTGAAGAACGTGTTGAAAATGTACCGCCTGAGCTCGGGGGAGGAGCTGAGGACCTTCCCCCTCGACGTGGGCTCCGTGGTGGGCTTCACAGGACGGAAGAGGGACTCTGAGATCTTCTACTATTTCACCTCCTTCCTCTCCCCAGGTACACGATGACTCGATACATAGTGTTATGGTTGTTTGTGTAGTAGTGTTAGATGCTATATCTCTTTGATGATATGTGTTGTTGTTGTTGTTGGGGGAAAAGTGTAAAGATGTATGCATTAAGTGCTGCAAAATGCACATGGGATTAAGGGGAAAAAACAACTATTTTGTGTTAAAATGATCGTACAATTGGACACATAAAACTCACACTGGTGGCATACAGTACGCTCAAAAGTTGGTTGTATTGTATCGCGCCACATGTCTAACAATGTTGAGGTTGCATTGAGTATAGCTACTGTATAAATAAACAGTATAAAGATGAGAGAGATGTGATAGGAAAACACATTCTGCACATATAGTCAGATAGACGGTTCTTCTGATGTCCGAGTGGCTCAGTCAGTAGGGGCTTGGACTGTGAGCCGCTGGGTCGCCGGTTCAAGTCCCCGACTAGACCTAAATAAGGAGTGTGGACTGCTACTTGGAGAGGTCCCAGTTCACCTCCTGCCCTGCCGTGGTGCCCTTGAGCAAGGCACCGGACACCCCCCCCCCCCCACTCCCATTGCTCCCCAAGTGCTGCCCACTGCTCCTAGTGCTAGACTCCTGGCACTAGGATGTCCCTGTGTGTGCTGTGTGCTCTGCATGTGTGGCCATTAAAGAGGGGGTTTCTTCTCTTGCATCCAGCCATCATTTACCACTGCGACCTGACGAAGGAGCCGCTGCAGCCGCACATCTTCAGAGAGGTCACTGTCAAAGGCTTCAGCCCCTCAGACTACCAGACCACTCAGGTAACGACAACATTCCAGACTTTATTTGATCTGTGTACACTTATCTTCTTTTCATTTCAATATTGGTCACTGAAAGATGAAATGTTAATAGAGAAATGTTTTTTCATCTGTTTTCCTTGAAAACCCTAAATATATGCCACTTCTTAAAGTACCAACCCAATATAACGGCTATTAATGACATTGTCAAGAGAAAAATGAGCTGAGGTGTGTTCTGGTCCTGAACAATTTCTTGAGTTAGTGTGAATTAGGGCTGCACGATTTGGGGAAATAATCTAATTGCGATTTTTCTGACAGATATTGCGATTTCATTTGCGATATTTGTTTTTAAGCGACCCAACGGAAGTTTATTGTAAAATGCGGCCATATCTCCGGCTAGGAAGGTCGTATCAACGTGCTCCCGTCTCTAGCACCCCCGCAGCCCGAGCTACGAGTGAAAGAACTAAACTTACATGACACTTCCGTTGGGTTGCTTTAAAGTCAAGCTTCAGTTTAAGATTCACCCTGTAATAGAAACATGTGATGGAGCATTACTAACCTGACTCAGATCTAGGAAAGCTCCATTGGAAGCCATTTGGAAAGGGCAGGCACTTTCAAAAATACTTGGCAGGTGATTGGATCAATCTGTCTATCACCTTCTATCATGGGCCACTTCTGATTGGTTAACAATGGCTGGTACATGTGGAGCACAGCACTTCTGATTGGTGTGGATGACTGACACACAAGAAGAAAAAAAAAGTTTAAAAAAAAATCACAGGCGTTGCGATTTGATAATCGCATCATTTAAAATCGCGATTTCGATTTAAAATCGATGAATCGTTCAGCCCTAGTGTGAATATTAAAACACATTTTCAACATAACATTAATAGTTTATTTTAAGTAAAGACATTAACGCTTCTGTAAACTATGTTTCAGATGTATTGTTGTTCTCCCAATGAGCACAGTGACCCGAGAAAGTACATGAAGAACAGATGACATACTTTTAAATGAGGGACTATTTTCCTGTCCTTTATCTGACTCAGGACAGATTCAGGCCGATAAAAAAATAGCCAGAAACCACATTTTTACCATGACAAATGCTGAGAAAGATGTATTTGATGTTATTCCCACTCCCATGTGTGTCTAAGAAACATTCCCTCTTATCCTGACGGTGTTTCTTTCTCTGTGTCCTTTCCAGATCTTCTACCCCTCCAAGGATGGCACAGAAATCCCCATGTTTATCGTCCACAAGAAGGGCCTCAAATTGGACGGCTCCCATCCAGCTTTTCTCTACGGCTACGGTGGTTTCAACATCTCCATCACGCCAAGCTACAGCGTGTCGCGGCTCATCTTTGTCCGACATCTGGGAGGAGTGCTGGCTGTTGCCAACATCCGAGGAGGCGGGGAGTACGGGGAGACCTGGCACAAAGGTGGGGGGGGGGGGGGAATTGTTCCTCGTACATCTTGATTGTTGTCTCGATGTTTTAAAGTAATACCATTGCAAACTCCTCCTTTACGCACTTTGTATTCGTCCCTTTTAGCCGGCATGTTGGCCAACAAGCAGAACTGCTTCAACGACTTCCAGTGCGCCGCTGAATATCTCGTGAAGGAGGGATACTCTACTTCCTCTAAGCTGACGATCAACGGGGGCTCCAACGGGGGCCTGCTTGTAGGTATGTATGCAGCTGCCTGAGGAACGGCTCGTGGTCTGTTTCATCATCATAAAAAACCCTGAGTGGAGACGCCAAAGACTCGAACAAATCTTAAGCTATTTCAATGAAAGTCTTTTTGCCGAAATGGAAAAAAAAAATGGTGTTTTGATAAAAGGTGTTTATATAAATGTAAGTAATTATTATTGTAAAAGCAAAGTGCAATGGAAACAGATTTAGCAATGTAAATGAGGCACATGATTAGCATTCAATTAAGTTTACCTTCCTTACATTAATACATGAAACCAACTGCAATGCCATAATTCCATCCAGTTTTTTAAAACATATTTGGTTAAACTCTAAGTACATTTTGTTGCGCTCTTTTCCACTGCAATGTTTTCCAACATGTTTTCCAATGGCACCACCTACTGCTCACCTTGAGGAACAATGCACATTAAACATTTCATATCTGTAGTGAAGGACAACAAGCATTTATTTGCATTTCCATTGTCACTTTTTCTCAAAATGTAGTTATAATTTGCAACATGACTGGTTGGAACCCTGGCTTTAGTGAAACACTTTGAAGGAAGCCGTAGTGCCCCTGTTGTGTCTGACTGTGTGTGTGACTGTTTCCTCTCTCAGCCGCCTGTGTGAACCAGCGGCCCGAGCTGTTCGGCTGTGCCGTCGCTCAGGTGGGCGTCATGGACATGCTGAAGTTCCACAAGTTCACCATCGGACACGCCTGGACCACAGACTTCGGCTGTTCTGAAGAGAAGCCGCAGTTTGACTGGCTCATGAAGTAAGTGATCCGAAACCAGGCGCTCACTCTGGGATCATATTTCACAATCTTTCAGTGGGAGGACTCTTTGGATTGAGAACATCATCTTCAGAATATTTAATAGTTCCAATCAAATCAAGCTTTATTTATATACAGGGTTCTTACGGTCATTAAAAACCTGGAAAAGTCATGGAAATTCAAAATGCTAATTCCAGGCCCTGGAAAAGTTATGAAAAACAAAATTTTTCCCAAAGTTTTGGAAAAGTCATGGAAATGTAACTAAAGTTGCATCAAATATCATTTATATTTGATCTAATCGCCGAAATAGTAATACTATAATGATAATAAATACTGTATAGTAATGAAAATAAATGGCATTTAACTGATGAGGTGTTTTGCTGGTGAGAGATTTGAGTTGCTTTAGCGTGTAGAAGCTAGTCAGCCTATTTGATTTGTTTTAGATAGGCACAACATGTTTCATATGCAGACCTTATTTTCCTGTTCCATGTTAAAATAAACCATTTTCAGTGGTACCGCTGAGAAAGAGTAATGTTTTTGGTCATGGAAAATTAGATAAAGGTCATGGAGAAGTCATTGAAAGTCATTGGTGAAAAAGTGTATGAACCCTGTATAGAGCACTTTTAATACACAAAGGTAACTTCACTTCACAAACCAAACACATAGACAATTACAAAATGAAAACAATACTTTCTTCCCTTTCCAGGTTATAACCAGAGTAACACATAGCTCTTTCATTAGAACTAACACTTAATAAAAACGCATATATAAAAATGTAATATATAAAATAAGAATGAAATACAATTCAGTTAAAAGCCAAATTGAAAAAGGTGGGTCTTGAGTTTGCTCTTACAATATTTTTAAGAACTATTAATGTTTGTTATTTGCTGCCAACACACAAGTTATTTACATTTCCCGACATGTGAGCTAAAGTCTGAAATCTGTACGTTCCCCTTTTTCCAGATACTCCCCGCTCCATAACATCCGCATCCCAGAAGGCAACGGGGTCCAGTACCCCTCAGTGCTCCTGCTGACCGGGGACCACGACGACCGGGTGGTGCCTCTGCACTCCTTGAAGTACATCGCCACCCTGCAGCACATCGTGGGGCGCAGCAGCAAGCAGACCAACCCTCTGTTCATCCTCGTGGACACGAAGTCTGGCCACGGCGCCGGGAAGCCCACCAGCAAGGTCATCCAGGAGGTGGCCGACACCTACGCCTTCATCGCCCGCTGTCTCAACATCTCCTGGGTCAAATAACTGCGCCTCCCGTTACACCGTGTCCTTTTGTTTGGTTTCTTCCTTTATTCACTACATCTTTGGGATACTGTTCACACCAGCTGTTTACACCTGGCCAACGTTACTATACCTTTGGAGTCTGTTATAGACTCACAGGACTCATCAACTATAAACCAACATTCAGCACTCACAGCTAATGTACCCTCTCCTGTAGGCCATTTTTGTAGTCCCAACGAGAGAAAGAATGACTACATTATCAGGTTTGTAAAGGGAAGGGGGTACTTTAACGATTACAGTTATCAGCCAATCAGCAGTTATAGTCATGAGGTGGAAGTGGGGGAAAAAATGTATTGGGTGATAATTTCAGCATCCTCTGAGCACTTCAATGTGATGCATATTATTTATTTTACATGTGTGCACAGAATGGAGGCAGTGGGATGTTGAATGCCTCCAGCATGTACCAAGTATAAAGAACATGCTGACACCGCAAGTCTGCAGTACTGCAGTGAGAAACTTGTGAGTGTGTGTGTGAGTGTGTGTGAGTGTGTGAGCGTGTTTAAATGTCAGTCCCCCATTTTTTTCAGACTGATAATTTCTACCTCTTGACATGTGCTGATTGTTTGCCTTTTAAAGGGAACAAAACACAATGCCACAACTACAATAAACAACTTTTTAAACATTGAGTTACCTTGCCAATTTTATTTTGTAAAATTATTATTTAAACAGCTCAATTACAAATTGACACGTCAGTCACTGTGGAGAAAAAATATGGATTATAATAACACATATTTAAAATGGCTGTTGCATACATGACTTTAACTGCATATAAATTACCCAACAAAATATATACATATATGTGACTCACTGTAAAACAGATGATTAATTATGAATAATATAGTAATCAATTAGATTTGTCATGATACACATTTTTTTATGATCATGTTTCCTGACTGACCGAGTGGCTGCTTGAGCGCTAAAATAAACAGACACAGTCATGAACGGATTTTTTTTAAATCAACTTATTTACATTTCTTACTGCAATGAATTAAATCCAAAGCATTTGAATGTAACAAGTCCCGGTTTACTGAGGGCAATGGGAAGTAAGGGCGAAAGCAGCTGTAGGGTTTGGGTCTTCCACCAGGGGGCAGTCACCCTGGAAATGACAACACGTGCAGCAGGAGCAGAACATGAGGGTGGTCTGACAGAGGGCCCCATGTGAATTACTCAACATACATGTTCCGTGTTCAAGAACTTCTCTGATGTCCCACTTTCATGTTTATGGAGGGAAATAAAAGTGCAGTTACTTTTGAAAGACTCCATAAATGCCTCTAAAACTTTATCTTCTAAAGTCATTTCAGGATGGACATTTAATTCATCAAAAATAATAGAAGCAAAAGATTTTCGACCAACTTTTTTCATAGGCTTTGTATTATTCATTTATTTTTCATTTTTAAATGCATAACTTTCTGTTTGAAAACACACATTTAACTTTAAAATTAAGTTCAAGCCTGTAACTGCAAAATATTTACTAAAAAAGTAATAAGAAAATATTGTTATGGGGCTAACCATTTGTTTGTGTTTGCCATGTTATTTCCTTATGTTAAGAAATGTTCTTATAATCCAACATTTCAATCAAGGGAGAACGGGCTGTTCGGCCTTGAGCTCAACAGCTGTGGAAAACCTGAGCCTAAACAGAGAATTTGGAGGACAAAACTGTCAAAGCAAAATATCCATACATTCCTACGAATAACTCACTAATACAACAATTATTTGATATACATATACAAGCTTTCAATACATGAACAAAATGGACACATACCCTCCAGTAAAGTTTTATAAAAGTCCTCAAATGTTGCAGTTTATTGGGAAATTAAGGCACTGAAAATGAATTAGATTAAAAGCTTGTTACACCCAACTCCAAACATTTGGATGAAACTGGTAAGTGTTCATTTTAATAACTCATTCTAAATAAATCCTTTTTAATTTGTGATTCAAGAATTAGATGAAAGTTGTCATTATAGTTTCACAATAGTCATATATTTGTAAATGTTCCAGTAAAACAAACTTTGCAACCAAGTGCAGGGCAATAGATCATCCTGCACATTTACATTTAAATCTTAGCTTCTGTGAAAAAAAGCTGAAAACTGAAGCCAGAAAAAGGGCTCACTTGCATTTCCTTTTTATCAGTCCTTACATGTTTTTAAAACTAAACTATGTCCTTTAACTCTTTACTGAGACCTTCTCACTTGTTTTCTAAAACTAAACTCTTTCCTTTAACTTGTCAGCTCTTCATGGATCCATTTGTTCCCCAACAGCTTTCTTACTAAACAACTTTTAAAGTAATGAATGAATAAAAGGTTAGTGGTCTAATAAATATTTATAGAAACAAAAATAACTATTATTTTATTTTATTAAATGCATTTTCAACTCGTTTTCAACGTAGCCCATGATTAGAAATGCAAAGTCTTTGCAGGTTCTGAAAAACAAATGTTATGCATGTAGATTTAACATATAATAAATTTAAAAAAAAAATCCAATAAACATTCTATACCGGAAATGCAACATTCAACAGTGTGGTAACACAAGGTGACATACCGTACATACTGGTTTGATAACTTTCTTGTAAGTAAATAAAATACAAGTACAAAGGATAAACGGCAATCTCCCTTTTAATTATCTCAAAACCAAACAGGCTAAGTTATGCTGTCTATTTAGGCGTATGTGTATGTGTGCGCGTGCGTGCACGACAGAAGAATGCACCACCAGTGCGCGTGACAGTGAAATCCTGCAGGCCAGCATCCTGCACACCAAAAAGTCAAACCGTATTTTACATTCTTTTAACTGAAGCTGCTTATAAAGCAACTGTATTTAACTTACTTAAACATTTGATACTGTACAATATAACACATTTCAAACGTATCACGTAATATTCTTGTCAACGTGTGTGCTTAAAGTCTCGTGAAACTGCTGCCTAATTTCTGATTGGCTGACACATTTGAAGACGTTCTGAAATACCCAATGAGCACACACCTGTGACCACACTGGAATAGTAATCCGCCAACCGGAAACCACCGCTGAACCACCGCTGGGGGACTATATTCCTCGGCGGAAGATCAATACAAATAAAGAAAATCCATCCTACATGTCTATTGCAAAATAATAGTAATTTTACTTTCATTCGTAGAGTAGAAAATACTAAACAGCATCAACGTTGTATTTGTTTATTTTTAAAACTATATTTTTCTATCTTTCTCTATAGCAGCATAGGGGAAAGTCCATAGCAGAACGGGAACTTCACACATCGTTATTGAATGAACCAGAAATATGTTACCTCTCAATTTATTTAACTTTTTTATTTATGATTATGATTATTTTATTTTTTATTTATGATTATGATTTATTTATTTTTTATTTATGATTATAATTATTTATTTTTTATTTGTATTATACGTTTGAGTAAAAAGTATATGTTTTTATTACATCAGCTAAAAATAATAGTTCTGTGAGGATTGGATTTACATTGAAATATATATATATATATATATCTGTATCTATATCTATCATGGGAGGCAAAATGGTGCAGCAGATCCAATGAATGGCGCTATTTATTGTAATCTTGTCTATTTGTTCTCTCATCGATTTCTAATCACTGACCTGGGAGCAGTTTGGACCTGCTGTTCAGTTAGAGTTTGAGGCTGAGTGAGTGAAGAGCAGACCTCAGATCAGTCGATTAGCTTTAAATGAATATATATATATAAGTATATTATAAGATATGAGACATATGGGATTACTCTTTTGTAAGTAATCAGGTCACATTTTTGTTCAGGGACATTTTAAATGTTTAAATAGTTCTCAATAGTTGAATGTTGCCTGTAAACAAGATGGGTGGGGGATGTGTGGTATGGATCTTTATCAACAAGAGAGAAAGAGGTGGGGGAAGGCATGGGAAACTGATGGGGGAGGCCAAGAATGCCACATGGTTTGAAGAGCCTGGATAAAGCTCTTAGGCATGCAGAAGATTGGGTTCAAATGTACCAATAATCTAACATTATCCTGGCTATTGGGGGCGAAAAAAAGAGAGCTTTTTAAAGAGACTTTTTGCAGCTTAACTCACTCTCTGATCACTTTTAGGAAGTCTTTCTCAGAAATTAAAATGTTAAGAAGCAGTAGATTGACCAACACTGCCTCTGAGCTAGGAGCAGCTTTTTGAGAAATGAGGAGCTGACAATTTAGCTCAATTCCACTCATGTGGATCATTTTTCAGATTACATTTCAGATCTGAGGCACAGGCTCTGCTGGTGACACGTTTAAAAACAAATCTGCCTGCCCTCTCACGCTGCTGCAGCTTATGTTACAGTGTCACTATAAAATATTCATCCATGGAAAATCTCTTTGATTCCAGCCGGCTTCATAGGTTAAAGTCAGCCTAAACATGTAACTCAAACTAGAGCGGCGGCAGATTGAACTCCAGCAGGCTGAAGCTCCACTTTCCTCCACATTTGCTCCTCCAAAGGGACACCGGGAGAACCGTGTGCTCTGCCCGTGCCATCTCATCCATTTACCGAGGAAAAAAGGAGGATGTCCGCTCCCTCTCCTCCAGGTGAGTCCCTTTAAACAACTTTTTGTAAGCTTCTTGCATTTGACTTTAAATGTCCTGAAAAAGCAGTGGATGTGGTGTTTGGTTGCGGCTGAGCTCACCCCTGTGAAGCTGCAGAACCTGCTTTTCACTGACCTGAAATGACCGGCTTTCAGCAACATGAGAAAGTGATGGATCGGCTCTTTTATCAAACCCATTCAAAAAACGCTATAAATGCGCACATAATCTTTGTTTTGATTTAGGACTAATGCACAAAACTAAAACGACCTTATCGGTAAAAAGACACTAAAAACCAAACAGTAAAACAAACGTTATCGGTCAATGCCCATTTTAACTAATTCTAAGAATATTATAGGAATATTATGGCATTAGTATTGCGGTGATCTTTGGAGCAGAAGTCCATTCATAGCCTTTGTGGGATCAACAATGACACTTGAGTGGTTATATTAACCTTTAAGAAGAGGCAAATACAGTCAAAAAGTCATACTGACCCGAAGGATCCGAGCAGAAAAATTCAACCAAAAAATAAAACGTGATTTAGGGAAGTGTAAGCGGATATGTGGTGCCATTGTGCGCAGTTTTTGGCGCACCGGCTCCAGAGGCGCTTCTCCTCCAAACCTCCTCCCTCTGTCTCTGACGTCACCGGTATTTCATTCACTTATATCTCCCCGTTTGCTGATGTTGGGGGAGACTTTTTAAGATTGAAAACTACTTTAAAATACGTGATGTTCCGCCCTTAAAACGTCTTATTGCTTATGTGTCTCGCTGTGCCCATCTAAACAGAATGGGAATCACCCTGCTGTGTGCAATAGGTGCATGGCAAAAGAAAGTCTAAAGGCTCTTAAAAATGTGTCGGATCAAACGTGTCGTGTGAAAAATATTTAATCCGCCAACACACATATTACATTTGATATTAAATGAAGAATGTAATGGTACTTTTGTTAAATAAAGCGAGGGGATGAAGACAGGGTGCTACAGGATGTGGGTTACTTTGTGGTCCAATAAGGAGCACATGGCACATGTACGCTTTTGTTAGACTTAGCCTACATTTTTTCGTTGATTCAAAAATATTCCTTAACGAAATCTAAAGATATGTCAAATGAGGAACTTCATTTAAATACTAAAACTATTGTTTCATTGGGGTAGAGTCAGAAATCCTCCCCCATGTGATTTAAAACCAAGTGAAGTCCAATCAACCTGTTGTAAATAATTAAAAACAATAAAGTGAATAATCACTTGATTCATGTAAAACACGCATGCTCATATTCTCCAGTTCTAGGACACATAACTCTGAGAGGAGATGGCCTGTTTCCCCAGCACTGTTTACACTTCCTTGCAAAGGTTATAAAAAAGTGAAGGATTGGTGTCTGGAATGCATGAAGTAAACGACAAAAAAAATAACCCCTTCACTTAAAGAGAAAGGAGAAAAGGGGAGAGACAAACTCAATGAACCCTTTGAACTGCATTGACAGCAACAGGGTAAAGGCACATTTCCTCTGGGAGCCTTTAGGGTGAGGAGTGGGGGTTGGGTGGGGTTAGCTGGGGTGATGGAGTCCAAAGTCTGCTCAGAAAGTGGGTATTCAAACAGCTCAGGAATCTGGCTGTACTCCTCAGGTTAAAAGCTCAGAAATATCTGTTTTGGTCAAAGTGATTTATTTATATGACTGCCTAAAATCTCAGTCTGATTTCAGTATATCCATCATTTCCCTTATTGGCTGTATAACAACTAAACGTAATTCATGATTACTGCTTTAAGATTGCGAAAAGAAAAGTGACTATGGCTAGTTTTAATTTAACAAAACATCACTATGTGAGGATAAATACAAAAATAAAAAGTTGAATATATTTAATGAGCTCCAGTTGGTGTTCACTTCAGCAAACGATCCTCCACATTATCAAGGGGAAAGAAGGTATTTTCATTTCTCTTATTCTCTAAGTAAAACATGTGATTGTGGCTCACTGTGAAAGCTTCAGTGGATTTTTCGTCATGCCCGAAAAGACTGATATGTTTTATTAATATATTCAAATGTTATGAAGAGCAAAGCAAAGAATAGTACTTTCTTTGAATCTAAATGCAATGTAGTCTTATTGATTCAGAATAACTCCAATACAAATCTGTACTTCATATAATTACAAAAAGGTTAAAACAAAGGTCTATGATGACATGTACTGATTATATATCCAGATACAGTCAGTGTTTATTTAAATTCAAGTTAATATAACAGCAACATCTTTTTGGAAACGTTTCCAACATAGCTTACTTTGGGCAACTTTACGTGCATATTTCTTAAGCCAGTAATACAACAATTATCAAAATGATGTTGCCATATGCCAATCATGTTTTGCTTTTGCAGAACTTCACAAGAAAGCTGATCTGTGTCTTCATGTTGACAAGTTTGCAATGGGGGTAAAATAGCACCAAAACAAACAAAACTCAATCAATCCATATTACAGCATACAGACTAATCAAAGACTTCCAGTTGGTGTTGATAAAAGGTTTACAACTAAATAAAACTGAAGAACAAGTGTTTCCATCTAATCTTTAAAACAGACCAAAGCCTGTTTCTTAAGATACTTTATATGACAGGTTTCTATCCAAACACAAAACAGTGGGAAGTTTAAACAAGTTAGAAAACAATCTTTCCCTGCAGCATAATGTATAAAGGTGTTTTGAATAAGACTTTTATTTAGTGTTAATTATTGGGAAAATATTAATGTAATCCAAAGGAGCTGATTCTTCACTTTTATGCAAAACTTCAAACCAAAAATGGTTATGTCTAGCTGCTTTCTACAAATCAAAAAGTGGGAACAGATTTAAAGTTGAACCATCGTAAACAATACAATCTCACAACATAAAGACAATTAAATGGAAGGGCAAAGTAGGACTTATACAGTAGCTGGTGTTGATAAGAAGGTTAACAACTATGGTCTTCATGTTCCCCTCTGTGGGGGAAAAGTAGCTCAAAATGAAGTCAGTCTTATTTTGCAGCATAAAGAGTCATCAAAGAAAGCCAAAGTATGACTTCTAGTTGGTGTTGATAACAAGGTTAACAACAAAATAAACCGAAGAACATGCATTTCCTGCTAATCTTTGAATTGACCGAAGCACATTAATTTTTTTATTTTGTTAGCGCTTTTACAGGTGCTCAAAGACAACTATATGGCATATGGCATATGTTACTCATGTTCCCTTTTTTTTTGTTCTTAATACTTTATATGGCAGGTTGCTATCAAATCAAAAAACAATAGGAAAAAGACTGATGGAAGTTTAAAAAAGTTAGAAAACAATGTTTTCCTGAAGCATAATATCAATAAAAAGGTGGCTTCAGTTAGTCTTTTATTTAGTGTTAGTTATTAGAGTAACCAAAGAAGATGATCCTTCACTTTAATGCAAACTTTCTAACACAAATGTGCTCTTTTTTAGCTGTTCTCTACAAATACAAACGTGGAATAAGATCTATAGTTTAGCAATTTTGTAAACAATGTTATCCCAAAATATAAAGACAATGAAATAGGAGGCCAAAGCATGACTTGTAGTAGCTGAGTGGTTAATAAGATTATCAACTAATTAAACTAAAGAAATTAAATGTCCAGCTCATCTTTAAAACAGACCGAAGCCTGGCTATGTTACAGATGTGAATTCACAATTTCTTTGCAGAAATTAATATAAAAAACATTTGAATTCATTTCTTAACAAATGAAAATATGGAGAAAAGAAAAAAGAAAAGTTAAAACAGGTTTATAAACCAAGGTAGCCAACTTGGTTTTGATTGTGTTACGTTTATAAATCAGTAGCATGGCTTTGACTTGGTGTTGATTAAAAGTCACACATCTAAGGTTGATATTAGCAGTCCATTTAAAAATAGGCTAATTTAAAGCTATGCTACACCTATGAGTTTCTATTTTTTTAGAACTTTATATGAAATGTTGCTTGTTAGTTCCATGTTCCACAAACCATCACACAAGAGATGAATAAAAGATTCATGTGAAGTTTAAACAAGTTTGAATATAATCTTTTCATGCAGCATAATGTAAATTAAATAGTGGGCTGAGAAACACATTTGGCGTTAATTATTAGAAAAACAAAAATGTAAAGCAAAGAAGTTGATCCTTCACTTTTGTGCAGAACTTAGAAGGAAAGGTTCCTGTTTTTTGTGGTTCTCGAAAAGAAAAAAAAGTGGAAAAAGGTCTAAAGTTTAACAATTTTTGAGAACAATCTTATCCCACAACATATAGACAATTAAATAGAATGCCAAAGCACGACGTATACAGTAGCTGTGTTGATAATAAGGTTAACAACTCATTCAACTAAAGAAGTTACATTTCCAGTTCATCTTTAAAATAGACAAAAAAAATGGCTATGTACAATGTACTATTTCTTTGCAGAACATAATATGAGGAATCCCTGCTTTAAATGTATTTTTTGACATGGAAAAAAATAGTGATAAAAAGTTAAAGAAAGATTAAAAAAAAAAAGTATGCTGCAGCCAACTTTGTTGTGATTGTGTTAAGTTATGAAAAACAGTGGCATTCATTTCACTTGGTGTTGATTCAAAGTCAAAAATCTAATGTTAATATAAAATGGGCTAATTATTGGCTATGTTACTGTATGTGTATGAATTCCCTATTTTTTGCAAAACTTTATATAAAATGTTTTGTTTGATGTACTGTTACACCAACACAAAACAGTGGAAAAAAGACTCATGAGAAGTTTGAAAATAATCTTTTCATGCAGCAAAACGTGAAATCAAAAGGGGGCTTGCGTAAAACATTTAGTGTTAATTATGAGAAAAACTCAAATGTAAACCAAAGAAGTTGGTCCCTCACTTTCATGCAAAACTTAGAAGGAAAAGTTCCTGTTTGTAGTTGTTCTCCAAAAATAAAAAAGTGTAAAAGGGTCTAAAGTTTAATAACAAAATCTCATCCTGCAACATAGAGACAACCAACGTTCTATATATATCTTTTAAATAGAGCAAAGCATGGCGGTGTTTCTAATATCTGTTTTTCTGCAGAACTTAACAGGAAACATTTCTCTTTTTAAATGTATTTATTTACAAATAGAGACTTAGAAATAAGATAAAAAGGTAAATTAAATACAACTTCACTTGGTGTTTCTAAGCTAAGCTAATGTTTGCATTTTCAGTCGATATAAAAATAGGCTTATTAAATGCTATGGTATATGAGTTCCCATTTCTTTCATAACACTTGTTGTAAAGGATTTTGTTAAATGTACCCAGACATCCATAAAACAGGGAGAAAAAGACTAGGAAAATGAAAAGACGGCTATGTTAGTTTGAAATTGTTTTCCTACAGTATAAAGTAAAAAAAAGGAAGTGACTTTAGTAAGACTTTTATTTATTTTAGGAAAAACAAAAATGTACACCAAAGAAGTTGATCTCATTTTATTTTTTATTCGAACCAAAAAACAACTTTTTCACAAATAAAAATGAAAAACAAGTTTGAGACAATCATATCCTGCTACATTAAGACAATTAAAATGAATCCTAAAGTATGACTTCTAGTTGGTGTTGATAATGCAAAGGAAAGTTTAAAGAAGCTTCAGTAAAATAAACGTTTAAGAAACGTTCCCATACAAACACCCTGTCTTCATCCACACAACATCAGTCTGAGATGTTTCCCCTCCAATTCACATTCAAAAATATTTTTCCCAGCCGAGCTGAGATGTTCACATTGAGTTAAGGTGCCTCTAAATCTCCACTAATCTCTGTTTTGGTATTTCAGTGGCTTCCTTTGACTAACAGGCACACCCAAAGCCACCCATATCTAAATGTTCCCTCGTCATTAGCGTGCACACATGTCAATGAGAAGCACTACGGGGATTTCCACTGACTGGTCCTATCAGAAAGGTCCTGTCACGATATGAGTGAGTGGATAACATCTGACACTGGGATCCAACCCTGTGACCCAAACAGTAATTCTATGGCCACTGCAGAGGCCTCCTCTACAAGCATCTTCAAAAACAGGCCTGAGCGCGGGCTGGGATGGATGGGTGGGGGTAGGGGGAAAAGCTTGGGAATTCCAGAGGGTGGGCTCTATCGCCCTGGTGGGTGGAGATGGGCTTGTTGTTGTCTCATTCCTCCAACGTGTTTTTCTTCTATCCACATACCCGGGAATAACCCCTAGAGTGGATACGAGTGAAGTTTCTCAATGGACGTAGTATTTTTCAGGCTTGGTTTTGTGCTGTGTGGCCTTGAGTAACCTGCAGCTGGTGAATACACTTCTCTGTGTGTGTGTGTGTGTGTGTGTGTGTGTGTGTGTGTGTGTGTCCTATTGGTGGGAAGAAATATGGATGCAGTGAAGATTATTTTTTCCAATTTTTGTGGAAGGATTGTGAAGTTGTTTTTGTTAAATGTACACTTTTCTATAACAGTCTTTATTAATAAAAAGTAAGCAACAGTGGAGTTGTATACATCAAATGAACACATGGAATGTATGTATATGAAGATAACAAGTTAAAGGAGTTATTAACTTCATAAGTCTTTACTTAAGTTTACCATATATTTAAATTGTTTTTAATTACCTGCAGCCTGGGAATACACTATGTGTGTGTGTGTGTGTGTCCTATTGGTGGGCAGAACTATGGATATGCAGGGAAACTTGTATTGGAGTTTAAAGATTGTTTTTTCCAAGTTGAATTTTTGTGGAAGGATTGTGATGTTTTTTTTGTTAAAATTACACTTTTTTTACGATGTACATTAACAGCGTTTATTCATAAAAAACAAGCAACAGTGGAGTTTTATAAATCAAATGAACACATGGAAGCTATGTACATGAAGATAAAAAGTATATTTTAAAGGAGTTATTAACTTCACAAGTGTTTACTTAAGTTTTACTCATATTTACAGTTTTTTTTACTTAATTAGGATCGCTTTGATATGAGAAATTTGCACTATAGTAAACTTTTTTTAACTTAAACTAAATCTCTTCAGAAGTTTTTTTTTGCTGTGTCTTTATGATTTTGTAATGCAAATGAGAATCAAGCACATGGCTTTCTTCACAAACTTATAAAGCATTTAATCATGACCCGTAGAGGGTTGATTTTCTTCTGACAACTGAACACATCAGTTTTCAGGTTTGTTTTTCTGGGTTTTCCAGTCACATTCCAAAGCTGTGAGTTCAGCTCTCCTCTGGTGCCCACTATGATGCTGGGAGGGAACTGGTCGTATGTTAGGGAACATGAGCTCAAAAACAACATGTGCATGCATGGAAAGCATAGAAAATTAGCATCACATTATTATTCTGTATTGTTATTTTAAGGTATTTCGGTCCTGAGTAAAGGGAACTCTCGTGTGGTTAGTTATTTCTGTAACAAAGATGTGAATTTATTTAACTGAAACATAAATCACACATTAAAACAGGAATCGTGTTTTGGTGTAAAATGTTATTCTGAGGTAAAATAAGACATTTGTTGGCAAGTTTTATAGGAATTATGAGTTTCTAGCAAGTTTACTTTCTTTGTTAATTGTATGTGTTCTATTTATTATAATACATGTCTAAAAATATGATTGGACATCTATGGATGCATTATGTTTTTGGAAAAAGCTGTTTTTTTTAGGAAGGGCGCAGCTAATTTTAAATGTTGAGCCTTATCTTTGCAATGTGATATTTTATGTTAGAAGTTCTTGTCTGACCAATGTTTCACCATTGATAGATTGCCTATTTGTGTTGCCTTAAAACCCCTGAGCACTTGTATTAATCACATGTGTTAATATGCATATAATTATTAAAAAGCCCATAAACTTGCTGTTGCTTTTCTTTCCCTATGTTCCATGTGTTCTCCTTATGTTTGCTTTTGTCCTGCTGCTATGACCACCCAATCAAATCCCAAAGGAATCATTCAAATGTAATTGAATCCCATCTAATCTAATCTCTGAGCATAATAGCTTTATGTAGCTACACCATCATGATAGGCTACGTCTTTACCCCAAGAAAGCACACTATAAACAGTTCACACCACTGTGTGTCAGAGGCTATTATTAAAACAGGGTTTGTTTTTCTTATCACCACACAACTGGGGTGTATTTTGCCTGTGGTTGCGAGTCCGAGTCCCCTCTTGTCTGGAATCGCAGGGCAGAAATTAGCAGCAAGAAAGCATGTAATTGACAAAGTCACGTGTTCTCACTACGGGAACGGGCACAGCCAGCTCGAGAGCGAATGAGAGCGAAGGAGAGAGAGGGAGAGAGAGGGAGGCAGAGGCAGAGAGAGAGAAAGAGGGAGAGCAGTGCAGAGGTGCTGAGAGTGAGGAAAGGATTAAAGCGAAGAAAGAGAGACATGACACAAATATCAAAAGGCAGAAAGCACGCCGTACCATGCGAGCTAAATTAGTGACCGATGGGATCGAGGATGTCGGATTAATGGTGACTACCGTAGCCCGTTTTCGCAGAGGAAGCTTCTCTATTGCAACTTGGGCGCAGAGGGTCCGCGGGGAAACATGGCCGAAGGTTATTCTGCAATTATTTTCTATTTTCTGCTTAGTTTTTACCTACCCTATCTGCTAGCTCAAAGAAGGGGGTGTCGTGGGGGGCAAGGTGCAATGTGAATGTTGTTCCAAACCTAAAGAAAACCCGACCTGAACCGCCCCTGCCGAGCAGCGTATCCCACCATGTTTCGCTGCATTAAGATGTATGCATTGTTGGAGCGTATGTGCTACTCTGCCCAGCAGTAAAGCTTGGGGAACCATGTGTACACCTGCCTTTTTGGATCCCATAGCGAGCTCCACTCCACTGTAGCAGCGGGCTGTGGATGCACGAGACAAATCCTCCCAAAGTTACACGGACCGAGCACTCCTGTGCACGAGACCGAGTTCATCTGTCAGGGAGTAACAAACAACTTTCATGCACACAGCACCACGCGCCCTCCAGATCGCCTTTTTGATGCCGAAACTAGTAGTGTAGGAAATTTCTACCGGCCCTGAACTTCACATAGCCCGTGTTTGCAAGTGGAGGGGATTCCCCCCCGCGCTTCTTGAAGAAGTTTACGCAATGGAGCCCATTAAACTTATATAAACCTTTATGCGTTCAGGGAAGTAGCCATCCCGTGTCCTGTGAGCCTGTAAAATGTTTTAACTTGCTTCCTGTGTGTTTCAGGAGGGCCGGGTAAAGGTGGCGGAGAAGACCCCACCAAGTCCACCGAGCAGGAGGAGGACCGGACTCGACCTCAGGTCCTGTCGGGCGAAGGCTTCTGCAAATGGTTCAACGTCCGGATGGGCTTTGGATTTATCTCAATGACCAGCAGCGATGGGAGCCCCGTCGACCCCCCTCTGGATGTTTTCGTCCACCAAGTAAGTTGACGCCAAAAAAAAGAAAGAAAGAAAGATGAATAAACATCTGTGCTGATGTGTTGCGGATTTGGTCTTTCCTAACGCGATGGATGATTGATTAGTTTGATTTCCTTTTCCTACAATTTCCCTGTCACTTCGTACCCCTTTCTCGTTCCCCGCAGGCCCCCTTTTTATTCCTCCTCAGAGCGCCAGTTACATTGTATCATCCGGATGTTTTGCATTGCCCAACATGTTACTGTGTAATCACACGTTGTCCACGGGCGTGAATAAAAAGCACGTTAAGTTTCCTCTTTGAGCCACATGTGTCCAGGCTCTCCCCTCCCTCGCTTCCCCTCTGCACTGTAAAGAGAAGACATGTCGTGTGGCTGTGACACGGTTAGTTTCACACTTGGCTCTAATGGACAGTCGGGAAGCATGCTTTAAATAAGTCAAACTGCACCCTCGTGCTACTCCTTTGCTGCTGTTTTGTGGATGTGTTTGAAACATCCCTTTGGCCTGTTTTCCACCGCATGTGTACTTGTGATTTATTGTGCATGGGGTTCATTTCTGAAGCTTTGTTTTCCACTTATTCTGCAGCACACAAAGAGGCTCCTCTTCTCCCTGTGTTTAATCGCCCTATTTTACGGTCCTATAAAGTGGCTTAAAATACGAGTGGACTGATGAGGAGAGGCATTTTCACCATTTCACGTGACACCCTCCCTGAGAGATGTCTTTATTGTGGGATGTTGTGCTGAACTGGTGGGAAGAGAGGAGGGGGCACATGTGGGGTCAGATGTCAGCAGTGATGCAGTAGTGAATAAAACAGGTCCACTGATCATTCATAAAGGCGGTCATTTATTTAATTATCAGCCCATTGTTGTTGAACTTCAACAATGTTTAATGATATGATTTTTTAAAAGCTGTATCCAGCCTCAAAACAACAAGAGGGACCTCTGAGTGTGGCATTTGAACTTGTTATGTTGTGTACACTATAGGACAGTTTGCAGGGATGAAATGTGTTTACTACTGCTACACTTAACATTTCTCTATGATTTATGTTGTATTCTTCTATTTGTTATTTATTTCCTATGATTTGCATTTTGTGATCATCATACATAAACCATTCATCTATATGATGTTTTTCATTCATTTATTCTGACGATAAAGTCAAACAATTAGCTGACTGATATCAAATCATTTAAAATCTGCTGTACACTTGGTGCTTAAAAAAAAATCACATTTTGAGTGAATTATGTTCAATATGTTTACTCTTACTCCATCTATCTTTATATGTATGTCATTGATTATCACAAAATAATGCATTTTTAATATTATATATAAATATTATTATTATATTTTTATATTTGTGTGTTGGTGCAGTTTTTGATATGCGAGCCCCACTGTGAATATCTGCAAGCACGAGAGGCTAAGGGAAGTGCATAGTGCAGTATCCATCTTTTGATTGATACTTACATATTGTGGCGCCATTGACTGAACGTGCTCCATCAATCTACATACTCCCAGCTCCTATTTCCCTGCTGCCATAAAGGTTTTTTTAGTAGTATACCAGGGCAGTAAGAGAGGAGAAGGGTTTAGTCTGGGGAAGCAGTCTGAAGAGCCCAGCAGAAGTCAAATAAAAGCTGCAGTTTGTAACCTATGGGACCGGACAGGCTGGTGGTAATAGGTGTCTGTGGGAATATTTCTCAAATGCATGCAGTCTAGTGTGATTTTTTCAAACCACACGAGGGGGAGATGATTGTAATGACTAGCTTTGCTCTGCATTATGTGTGGCAAGCTGCATTTCCATGTTCAGAAAATGCCAATTGTTCCATTAAAACCTTTTTCTTTTAACAGAATAATGATCTAGAATGAATCATATGTTTACATCAGTGCATTTCCCCCAGTCTTTCCAGCTACGTGTTTCCAATAATACAGCTGTCATTTAGCACAAAGAGCGAAACAATATGCATTCATAAGCACATTGTCGTATTCTATGCAAAACACCCCAGTGTTTGCATACTCTCTCATTAAAGCAGTCACTCTCATTTGCTCTGACTGTTGCTCCCTCTCTAGACTGTCAGCCTGAAGACTTTGGGAAATATAAATGCGGTTTTGGAAATGTTCTGTCGTGGGTACATAAGGAAGAAATCCTGCAGGTTATCGTGTATGTCTGTATCAGGAACATATATTCTATATCAAATACATTGAGTACTGCTGTTGAAATCTTTGATATGCATACAGTAGGGCTGCTATTAACCATTTTTCTTTATTGACTAAACTGACGATTATTTACAAGATTAATAGTTTGGTCTATAAAATGTAAGATTAGTAAAAGAATCAACCCCAATTTCTTGGAAATGTTTAGTTTGTTCAGTCTTAAACCCAATGATATCCACTTTAATATGATTTAAAGAGGAATAAAGCATGACTAGGAGGCTAAAAGCTATATTTTGAAGAATAACTGATTGAATAATCCAAACCGTTTTAATAGATTTGTCTGTCAATCGACTTATCGTTTCATTTCTGTAGCACAAAGAGCCGACTTCACCATACAAGCTGTTGAAAGAGTCTTCAGGGAGAGGTCATGTTATATGTTTTGCATTTATAATACAAGGTTAACTGATGTGAAAAATAGTGGAAGAATTGCAGATGTATTCCTGTACAATACTCCCCCTACGTGCACGAGAGGTAGAGAGAGAGAGGTAAGAGCGATGGGCAGGGGAAGAGGGAGCATGAGGACAGGAGAAAGAGGGGGAGAGAGGAGGAGTTTTCCTAGGAGAGGGAAAGAGGAGGGATGTGGGAAAAATAAGTGTTGGGGGGGGGGGGGGGGGGGAGGGGTGCTAGTGGTAGCCGAAAGAGGAAAACATGAGCGAGAGGTTGGAAAAGGACGAGTGAGTGAAAGAGCAGGAGGTGGGAGAGAGGGAGGGTGAGAGAGAGTGTGTGTGTGTGTGTGAGTCAGCGCGAGGGTCCCCGCCCGACCACGAGTTCTCTTCCTGGGAGGCCTCTTCATCACGGCTCCTATCTGATCACTTCCTTTTTGGAAGGTGTGTGTGGAAGAGAGAGAAAGAGAGAGAGAGAGAGAGAGAGAGAGAGGGTAATTAAGCTTCCTCACCCACTTTACCTCTCTACTTAGTGATTCCACACACAATGCCGTTTCATTATCTCTGTTTGTCAACCCCTTCCCTACCTGGACTGAGTGTTTTTCTGTGTGGAAATGTGTGTGTGTGTGTGTGTGTGTGTGTGTGTGTGTGTGTGTGTGCGTGAGTTCCTGCTGGGACACGGGGGGTGCTCTCTCCTCGGGCATTCTTTTAAAAAGAGGAATTTCTTTAAAGACAAAAAGCCAGGAGGGTTGGGTGGGGTGGGGGGGGTGTGTGTGGCGGTGAGGTGGGGGGCTGCTTGCCCTTTGTCGGTAATCAGTTTGAAATGTTGAACAGTTTGCTGCTGCTGCTGCTATTCTCCTGAAACCTCCAGAGTGTGTTGAATTTATGGAACCTCCGTGAGTGTGTGTGTGTGTGTGGTGCTTACTTCTGCTCTTAACCACCAGGTTGTTGATGTCTACATGGGAACCGTTGTAAGATGTTTGAGGTCTTTGGTGTGTGTGTGTGTGTGTGTGTGTGTGTGTGTG
>CALSBZ010004665.1:888825-932680 GCA_943591055.1 Gobionotothen gibberifrons
GTGTGTGTGTGTGTGTGTGTGTGTGTGTGTGTGTGTGTGTTCCTGCATTTTCGGCAGAACAAAAGAGGTTGTGTGGTTTCCTCACTGGTGCATTGACAGGGTTGAAGAGGGGGTAGGGTGCCGAGACAAACCACTCAACTTTGACCTGGAGAGACAAGCTGCCTGTGGACTGAAGACAGGAGAGGAACAGGAAGGGCTCATGCGCCGCACGGTCTACAGACCAGTCTGTGATTATTCATCATTATTCAGTATATGTTTGTTTTGTGGGGGATGGGTGTAATTTTTGATTCTCTTTCAGCTGATTTCTGCTGCAGGAGTGCCTTCTAGTAATTTGGACAGCCTAATGATTGTAATCATACAATCAATTCGGGTTTGATTAAGCATGGGTCTGACTGATTGAGGTTCCTTGATTTGTGGTTTTAGAATGATAGGAAGTCAGTTTTGGTTCATGTTGTTGCAGTTCTTAGTTGATTAAAAAATGATCAATGCTTGGTTAGTTATTTTTATTTTTTTAGCACAGCAACTCCTAACCTCCAGTACTTGATTATTGTCCTTTCTTCAAAGACAAATCCAATATCTGAAAACCAAAAATGGATAAGTCCTTCACAAGCAATCACCTAAAAGTTCAGTTGTCCTTGCTGTTACCCCTACTGACAGTAGAGAAAGAATCTAAAAGAAGATGAAAAACGGAAAGGGACTAATTTTGGGCCACATTTAGTTATTGAGCACCAGCCACATTATCAGCCATTTTCCTTTGTTTTAAATTGTGAAAATGGAAAGAAAGAGTCACGGTCAAGGGAAAAGCACAGTTGTTTTGATTATGTTTCATATTTGTGCAAGTTTCAATTATTAGAATTTTCACCACAATTTGGTCCTTTTTTCCAGTATGAAGTGCCTTTGAATTTGGGAAAATGTGGCCTTCCAGTATACCCAGAATCAATGATTATGTACTAAAAAGATACACACATTATATTTAAATAGAATAAAATATAACGAATGCATCGAATTCATGATTATAGTTTAATTCTATCTGTGCACAATATACATTTCATGGCCCTTCAAAAAACATGTTTAGTATAAGTCTGTGTAGTAAAGAGAAGAAGTTGTTAGAACAGATTTTCTTTTTAATTTTTAATATGGTTTTAATGTATTAAGTTTGTCTTATATGTACCATCTATATCTACATATTTTTTGTTTCAAAGCTATTGTAGAAAACTAACTCATCTTAGTTCTTTAAATAGTCAAAATGTCAATTTCCAGGGTGGATTTTCGTGAAAAAATACCTTTTTTAAAGATAACCTAAAACTGATTTATTAAACATTCAATTCATATAATTCAATAATTATACTATATATATTTTTTAAACATATTTTTCCAAACATTATGTGATATTCTTGGTCTATTTCACATTATTTAATTTGACTGACTTAGAATTAAAATGTTTCCATGCGATGGTTGTCACATTTATTATATAAACCTGTATTTGGAATTTTAAAATCTGTATTAACGGCTGCAAAATAATTATTTCAATATGAGTTTACTATGATTTATTTGATTGTATTATAAACAGTTTGAAACATAGAAAGCTTCTGAATGAAACACAATTTAAACTGTAACACAACATCCTTATCCTTCGTTTCTAAAAGCATATATTGAAACTAACACAAACCCTAATGTATCCCGATGTTACACTTGCATCTTTATGCCGTTGGTAGTCAGACATCCTTCAGAGTACAATGAGCTCAGACACGATTCTTAGCTTGATTCATTAATGACCACTTACTCTCTTCTCACTGCTTTTCACCTTCCCATCTTTTCTCTCACTAATGGATCACCTAAAGAACTCCTTTGTTGTTGCATTTGTTGACAGAATTTGAATGCAAAGAAAATGCTGCTGAGCACATCCTTCCTGTATGGTTTACATCTAACTGATCATTTGTTCCTTTTTCTACATCTTTCTCCTACACATCCGGGAATGTACAGAAAGCCTGTGTGTTATTTATAGGCCTCGATGTATAGTAGGTTAGCTCTGCACACTGCACACTGCACACTGCGTGCTCGTGTGGGTGTGTGTACCTACCGAGATCTACAGGGCGGCTGCCATTCATGAAGGTCACGCATACAGTGCCTATCAGCCGTCCGCTCTGTGCCATCAGCTCCACATAAATCATTGTGCAGTGGTTATGTAGTAACTAGATCAATAATGCCGATCATGTAGATAAGAGGGATGGTGGATGTGTGCTGAGAGAAAATGATTGCGATGTACTCGTCCTTTCTCCCTGCACAAAGGAATAGGAAGTGGTGCCTCTGCGAAAAGTAGATAAAGGGAGTAAAGCAAGGACGCTGTGTGTGAGATCTCTGTCCACACACTTTTTTCTGGCAGTTGGTGTAAACCACAGACAGTCAATCCACCATGTTGGAATCATGTCTTTCTGTGTACACGCTGTGCTGCTGCAGTGTGTACAAGCCTCCGCAGTAAAGTGTTGATTCTTCTGCCACAATTATTTAGAGATTACAAATGTTGATCGGGGGACCTGGGAAAGCTCTCAGGCAGCTGTTCTTTATTTAAGTGTTAAATTAGCTCTGTGTGTGTGTGTACTCGCATAATATTAATGCTGAGCTTAATGCTGGGTGGACAGAAGTTAAGAACCAAGGCGTTAAAATGTGTCTTTTCATTGAAAAATGACCTTTTCTGTTCAATAAAGAGGCTCTTGACATTTGTAAAGCATACAGGCTTTGTCAGGTTACTGTATAATTTGAGGTGAAAAAAAAAAACCACACAGCAGAAGCAGTCAGGGTGAAGTACATCTTGATAACAATTTGTGTATGGAGTCTTTCATAACAACATTTTGGAGAGATTTGTCTCTTGAAAAACTTCAAATGTGTTTCAGCATTATTCACGGACATGTGGCCTTGAGTGACGAATATATATACATTTTCTTACTCATGTGTTCCACTGATTTGTATTACAAAATCATATATATCTTGTAAAAATGATATATCCAATCATAATTATTGTTATATGAAATGATATATTATCAATTATCTCCACAGAAACAGGTGTAACTTCATGCTTTTATACTGAAATTAGAGCAAATTGAAGTAACATGAGCACTATCATATGATACTTGTATCCTACATCAGACTGGATACCACCTGATATCATTTAGACCCTTGTGTATTGCAGGATTTTATCCTTTTTTCAAACAATACATTGAGCTATAAGCGCCTACATCTTTTAAACTGATAATTGCTTTTCTCTCCCGACAGAGCAAACTGCTGATGGAGGGTTTCCGCAGCTTAAAGGAGGGAGAGCAGGTGGAGTTCACCTATAAGAAATGCTCCAAGGGCCTGGAGTCCCTGCGGGTGAACGGGCCTGGGGGGGGACCCTGCGCAGGCAGCGAGAGGAGACCCAAAGCCAAGGTCCCACTCCAGAAACGCAAACCAAAGGGAGACCGGTGAGTGATTTAATTAGTATTATTTCCAACATTTCCAACCACATCAAATTGTACATTAAACTGAACACACCTATAAAACAATGAAAGGCATATTCTAAGTGTGTGCAGTCTTTCGAGATTTTTTTTCTTCTGCGTTCATTGATATCTTGACAATGAGAAAATGAAATAGTGTGCAGCCCTATCCTATGTTTTGTGAGTCAGCAGTAATGTAATGTTTCATTTAAAGCAAACTGAATATATGTGACCGTTGGCAGCCTGCATTTAGAAATCACGGCTGCCTATAGCAGAAGGAGACATATGCTATATGTACATCTCGCTGCAGTGAGCTATTTGTGAGTGGGCTGAGATTATAGATTACATCTATTCAATCTGCCCGAGTACATGTCTGTTGCTATGGTTATTGTGCACCATAATAAGGAATTGAATAGGGCACTTTGCCTGCCTTTGCCGCTATTTTAAATCAATTTGCCAGCTTTTACTTTAGAGGCGGCATTAGCACAGGGATGGATTGGGCTTATGTGCATCTCAATGCGGCACTAGCTCAATCAATTGTTTTGTCCTCAGTAAAATCCTGAAGGACGCTTTGCTAAAATCTGTCACAGCGAGCCGTATAGAGCTCCTTGAAAACGCCTGGTGGTTTTAACACAAGAGGCTGATTTCCCCGTCCTCCTGTTGACAGGGAGTCATGTTTAGCAAGCGCTGCCAGGAAGAGCTGTATATGCTGGATACGTTTGCGGGAACACATCACATGACCACTCTAAGGCTGCATTTGCATTTAAAAGTCCATCTCTACCACTCTTTGTGCTGCATCACAGCTGCTGCTGCTGCTGCCCTGAGTCGCCCTGTTTCTAAGGTGTGAAAAGAAAAAGCTTTTGTTAGAAAAAGGGAAACAGTATCTGAGGGAAGGCTCCCTTATTGTTTTACACAGCTGAATAATTCAGTTTATTTGGGATAATTGATCCAGTGTTAGGTCAAGTGTCTCTACCTGCTGCTAAGGTGGTGTTGGATTCAGAGATGGCAGGTAGACGTCTGTGATGTCATCGGGTCTTTGTGAGCGCTCAGAGCGAGCGGTTAGCTGCTCTGACCCCTGCTGGTCACTCTGCTGTGCAACCCAACATTCTGTAGTCCATCCTTTACACTGAGGTTCTTAAACTCTCTTAAAGATGTTTCGATGTGAGACTTGTGTTGAAATGTCACGTTTTTGTGGAAATAGTAAACCATTTTTTCTACTAAATAATGATCTCAATTTAAATCAAACTCATAACTGTTAAATGAAATGCTTTATTTCTCCATTTTGTTATTATCTTGGTTATGGTGGGGTGGTATCAGAGGTGGTTTCCTAATAATAATAATAATAATAATAATAATACAATTATTAATTAATGTTTAGATGAATTATTCACAATAAATATAAGCTTTTAAAGACGATAATATTATCAAAATAGTTTCTTTACAGAATACCATATTGATTCTTAATTGATAAAAAAACGTACAACTTCTTTATTTCCGTTTTGCTAAAATATGAAATAGGTTTTTGGGCAAATTATTTACTGTAAATCTAAAGCATTTCTATTTGAAAGCCTTTGACTTAATTCAGCTGAGCTAAAGCTGTTTTTTACAAATGATTTTGCATATAAAAAACCTCAAAATAGAATGTTAAATATAAATATACTTCATCATTGTTAAAAACATCTTAATCTGATGTTTGGTTATTCATTTAAACCATGCTATTGAAAGTATTTTGTATTAGTGCTCTTATGAATCAGGTTATAAGCACTTGTGTGACTTATTCATGGTATATCAATGTAATGCTTTAATTAAGAGGCATTGCAAACATATTCATCAGAAATATCCATCCATCTGTCCATGTGGATAATTGTTCAATTCTCTCTGGACATCATCCAGCCTCCTTCCAAAGCAATCAGGACTGAAACAGCCTTCTTTGGAAAATCCTGGCAGCATTTCACTCAAAAGCTCCTTTTGTTAATTGGCTGTGAAACTAGATGCAATACTTAAAACGTTGATAGTGAACCATTGTTTCACTGTTTAAAATCACCACACAGGAGAGTGTTACACTGTGTGCTATTATAGAATTCAAAACACTGAATGAATCATCTGGTTAAGACTTTATGGACAGAGAAGTGTTGAGCATCAGGTTAACAAGGAACAGACATTAAACCGTGAAATGAGAAATCAAGCCTTGAAGAATAATAATAATAAGCGCTTTTCCTGGTGCTCAAAGCGCTTAAATATACAAAGAATACTTAATACTTAAGAATACAAGCATCTAATGTATTAAAGAGCCAACACTGTCCATTTGATTTGATGCGGTTCATTTGGTGGCATCCTTTATGGCTTTAATCTTTTGGCCTTCGCTTATTTTTTTTTTTTTAATCCTTCAAGCACCCAATTGCTACCTGTCAAATGTAATAAAGCAGTATCGATGTGAACCACAGAGTGCTCCTCACATTTGATCCGGAGCCATATTATGTGTTATGCTGCCATCTAGTGTAACATCCTAGTCCGCAGCGCTGGTGTTTCAACTCCGCAGCGCTGGTGTTTAATGAGGATATACTTTTTTTTGTAGAATAATGTTTTGATTTTGTTAGAACATTTTCCGTACAAATACTGAATAAATAAGTAATGAAAGTGTAGTTATAAACATATACATACCCACAAATTCCTGGGCAGCTGTGATACAGAAGTGTCCTAAGGCAAGATACTGAACCTACATGTTTTCAATGTGTGTGTATCTCTCCTAAGGGGGTCCCTTATATGGACAGCTGTGTATAAATACAGTCCATTTACTATTTAATAACGTGATGAAGTACTTTGTACTCTTTATTGCGGTGGATACAATTTTATTAGAATTATAAGCATTTACTGTCATTATACAAGTACAACAAGAAGAGTAAAGCTACTAGGGATGCCAGCGGATACAGTCTCCATAATCGAAAATTATTTTTTAAAATCGATTTAAAAATTATTTTTTTTTATTATTATTTATGTTTTTATTTTTTTTCCTGGCTTAGTTTCAACCAAAATATAGACTAATGCTAATAATAGTAATAGTATTAATAATTGTAAATGGCCATTGGTCACACCACCAGTTTGTTTTACTGTAAACTTGGAGGAAGCCAGCAGTGCAGGCTACGCAGAGTGCGCGGTGGCGGCTGCGGCGGCGGCGGCTGCGGCGGCGGCGGCGGCGGCGATTAATCGATTAATATTCGCCAGGGCTGTCCGATTTTCGATTTTGATCATGGTCAGTTTCTGGCATCCCTAAAAGCTACTCATTTAAGGTGCCATCAAAACATTCAGAATCAACAACATACAACAAATAAAGTGAATATCTTTGTGTGTATAATAAATGATACGTATTGCACATGTATGGGTTATTGTTAACCCCGTTTTCTCTGTCTTTCTGCAGCTGTTATAACTGTGGAGGTCTGGATCACCATGCCAAGGAGTGTGGCCTGCCCCCCCAGCCAAAGAAATGCCACTACTGCCAGAGCATCACGCACATGGTGGCCCAGTGCCCCCACAAGGCGCTGGCCCCTGCCTCAGGCTCTCAGGACCAAAATGTGTCTACCTCTACGGGGCCCTTCCTCGGCCCGCCGGAGGAGGAGGAGCGCTCGGGCTCGTCTCCCCTCGAGGGGTCCTCCTCCTCCCCCGAGGAGCCCCAGCCTCCCCGCGGCCCCCGGACCCAGAGGTGGAGGAAGTCCTGAAGACAGCCCAGAGAGGTGTGCCGCTCACCGCTGACCCCTGACCCTCACGTCTCCCCTCAATCAAGGATACCTGAACCCCCCCCCCCCCCCCCCCCCCCCCCCCCCCCACCAAACACCCCCGACCCCCCCCCCCCCCCCCCCTCATCTACCTCACACCTGTGAACAAAAAAAATAATGGGAGGTCTTGATTTCTTTACTTTTAATGTTATTTTTTTATTTTTCTAACCAGCGCAGCTATGGCAACGATCCACGGGGTACGGACATGCGTGAATGTGTGTGACTGACTTGCAGTCATCTGGTGCAGCTATGGCAACCACCGCTGGAATGGTGACTGCAGGGATCGACTGTTTTTCTTGTTTCAATCAGTGCAGCTCAAGAGTGAAACAACGTGGTATGAATCTTGTGTTTTTTCTTTCTTCTCCTCGGACCTAAGTGTTGGCTTTTTCCCTCACACATGTCGTTGATTGAAAGCCTCCAATTTCTATCCTGTAGGCCTAATCATTCTGAAAATCATGCTGCACACACGGTAGCTCATTTCTAAGACTTTTAGAAGCTCGAGACCCTCTAAGTGATAATCCAGACCCCCAGGATTGTTAGCTTAGTTTGTGAAGATCTGTAGGGACCTTTTTCAGAGGGCGCTTTTAAAAGAAGATGGGCTGCTAAACACATTCTTATACATCTTTAAACACTCACTTCCAACCTCTCCCTTTTCATGAAATAGACCGGACCGACAGATTGTCACAGAGTGTGTTTGTGCATGCACGTGCACGACTGAGAGAGGGAAAAAGAGTGTGTGTTGGTATGCGTGTGTTGTGCTCCGAAGCAAAGCCTCTCTGTCAGACTGGCCCCTCCCCCCCCAGGTGCGAGTCCTCGCTATTAACGATTCAGTTTCCTATTATTAGAGATAGAGCAGTTTAGCTAAAACCTCATATAATCCATAGTTTAGATTCAACGTAATGATCATTAGACTTCCACTTTGGTTGTTGTATAATTAGTTAAAAAATAACCTTACAATTTATAAATCATAGTATAAGTAATTAATATATATGTAAAGTCACAAGATATAAATTCTATTAACTTTAAGTAAAGCATATATAAGGAATTAGCTCTGGTAAATAGCCCTGTATATTGTATGGGATACTTTTGTTGGTGTGTGAACACTTGTACCTCTCTCTCTCTATTGAACCGTTTTCATCCATGACGAATCAAACTGACGTTTTTACAATGTATTTACTCCACGCCTTCTCCTTTTACTTCAGTGCAAGGAGTCAGCGCTCACCTCTGACCCCGCACACCTTGTTCGATGAAAGGTGCAGACCATTACAGTGTCATCACAGCTGCTCTACTTACTTAATACCTCACCTATTCTAGCTGTTTGCTCTCCCAGCTGTGTTGCAGTACGATCGAACCACCTGTTCCTCTTCCATCTGTGCCTACCAGTTGTTAGCTAGCACCAGCCAGGCGTCGCTCGCCCCTCCACAGGATGGAGACTCACTGAAGAGAGATAGAGAGGGAGGGAGAGAGAGAGAGAGAGAGAGAGAAGGAGTGCTGCTTTTGGTATAACTTGAATCCCAAGCGTGGCTTGAGTGGCACTTATTTGTGACCTTACAACTCTTCTCTGACCATATTGAATGTGAAAAGAGCTTACCTGAAGTCGACGCCTCACAAAGTTCACGTCAGGTCGCTTTGGAGTTGTATCTTAATGTTCTGACAAATCAAATAACTTTGTACGATGATATCAAACTAGCTTGTGTGTTTTTAAAAAGCTCTACGTAGACAACCAACTTAATTTTGGTATATTTCTATACCAAAGAGTTTGGCTTTATTTTTTGAAGGCATTTAAAGATAAGATTTGCTCGCTGTCTTTGCCCTTTCACAATAAGAGGGAGTTATTGCTGAAAGCGCAACACTGCAGTTATCGTTTTTTTTGTTTTTGTTTTTTTATATATAAATGTGCAGCTTTCTGAATGTGTGCGTGCGTTAACAAAAAAAATCAAGTCTCAACAATGCAGCATGACAGAAAATAAAAGTGAATGACCAAACAACATAAGGAGCACAGCCCATGCTCAGATCTTTATGGAAACAACATCTTTTTGTATGATGTATTTGTACATTTTTACACACAATTCCTCTCAGGATGATGAACTGTTCTCAGGGAATTAACCAAAAAAAGTGTATTTTATTCTTTTGGGAATCATCCACTGACTGACTCAACAAACTCTGTTAAGCAATGGTGAAGAGACGTATGTAACCGATTCATGTACTGATATTAGCAACTACCTCTTGAGTTATACATAGTTGTGCATTTCTTTTTGTTTTGTATTTTTTTTTTTTGATGAGCTTGTATGATTAACTGTAGGTCTCTAATGTACTGAGGTGTTGTGTGAGAAGTTCCCCCAGTGTTGCCACAGACTCCCTGGTCTTCCTTCCCAGATTTGATGAGTTACTTTTTTTCATTTACTGCAAAACCTTTTTTTTTGTTTACAGCAAAAGCCTACCTCATATGCGCTGTTCCTCCACAAACTCCGTACCTCCTCCCAGACCCCCTTTACCTCCACCATGCAGTTCTTTGTTCATTCAATTGCCACTTGTCGCACTAGAGTCACACCACATTTTAAACAAATCAGCCCTGAAATGGCTCGTCACTTGTGACTCCAAATATCTTACAATCAAAGCCCTTTTTTTGAAGGTTTATCAGACGTTTTGAGAATGTTTGTCTCACATCCAGGGTGACGTTTTTCTGCCAGCTCTGTTATACCGTCAGTATAACCTCATCACTTAGCGGCAGACAGCCAGTGAGCTTACCTCAGTCTGTTGCCCTAGCTATTGACGTGTTACATATGAAATATTTAACATTCCCGTGTGAACACACTTTGAAAAGATATGGACTGTTATTTTTAGCGTGTTGGTATTTTATCATAACCGTTTTGTAACCACTTCATGTGATGGGCTTAAGGTGGAGAAGAATAGGATTGTACTTCGCACAAGGAGTGCCTATCTCTGTTTTGTTTGTCTCACTCTATTACCAAATAGATTTTTCCTCTTTTTGGGCTCCATGGCCTTGGTCCGCCATTTTTACAGCCTCGGATAATCAGAAGTTGTGTGCTTTGGAGACGACGCCCCCGCAAACTGCATTTGTAGTTTAGAGCGACATTTTTAACAGTGGAAAATCAGTAGATTTTGTACTAATGGTGACATTGCATGGACGTCATTCTAAAAAAAAAAAATGTTTATGAAGATGAATATTGTTAAAAGTACTTTTTTAAACTAACTCTTGAGATCAAAGATTGATTTAGCATATGATGGCAGTATTACAGTTCACCCTCAGCTGAGAGAATCACTTTGTTGCAGTGGGCCAGTTACGAACATAATACACAACCGTGGTAAAAATATAGTGATATTATTGTTGTTAGTAGCTTTATATTTACTTCCAATCAATGTAACTACTGATTGATCTCTTTATTGTCCTGTTTAATATTTGACACAGCAAAGAAATGTTCTTGTACAATACAGAATAATCTTCTTAACGTAGTGATAATAAAATGGTAATCATAGAGGTTTCTCAAGGCGGCATGTAGGATAACACATTTGTAGAATCACATACTTAATATTTTCCACGTGTCTTGAGTTTTGAATTGAACAGTATCATCCATGCAACCATCAAAAATGTTGCACAGGGTTTTTACTAAATACCAAACATTGGTGAACATCTGTCTCAGCAAAAGGATCAAACAAGAACAAATCCTAAATGTGTTATCATTTTTTTTAAGACCCCAATCCAAAAAACATCACTGTGGCTTCTTCATTTTGAAATGTACACCAATCTGAGAGTGAACACTGGTGCATTTCTGCCTTGCAGCGGTGTTATTGAAGAAATGATGTGGCGGTATGCAGTGTGTAGAGATGATATCACTTTTATGACACCATATTAACAAAGATTGTGATATTTATTGAGAAACTGGGATGGATCAGATTCATTTTTTAAAGATGTTTTTGTTTCTATTAAATGGATTTGTGTTCAGTTAAACGGATAATTCAGGCTTTGTGGTCACATGTTTTCTTTGCCTCACAATCATCGTCTGTCTGAAGTCAAACCAAGGTTAAACTAGGATGACTTTGTTAGCATAAACAGCCTTCAGCTTCCACTAAATATGGTGCAGCAGCTCGGGCGCTACACCATCGTTACTTTAGTCTATATCTCTAGAACTCTGACTGCATCAGTCCTCTCAACTCTGCATTTCACAGAAGTGTTTGAGCCATGACCCTTCTCGCGCTCCTGACCTCCTCTGTTGAGCGATGAAGTTTAGATCACAAATGCCAAGGGCTTATGGTAAATGTTTTTGTTAAAGGCCGCTAAAAACATAGATATTGAATAAGCAAAGACATTAGATCGCTACTACTACCGTCCTTATCTAAACGTATAAAGCAAGCCACAGGACATACTATCGAGAGAGGCTCTGATCGTAGGCTGTGGTTTTTTAGTAAATAGCAAATGTCATCTAGACTGTCATTTCGGCTCTCTATAAGAAAAAAACGTGAAACTGATGGCATGTATTAGTGCTGTGGAAACATTTTTAAAGTACATTTAAATCGGGCTGATTTTATTATTTGGTCAAAATATTATCTCAACATTTTAGGAAAAGCCTTTACTTTCTTTCGATCAGGAAGATTGATGTCAACATAATTTATTAGGTTTTGATTGGCTTTTTTGTAAACCTTAGCTTGTATAATATCCTTGAAGACGATTGTGATGGCAATGTCTACATTCTTTTACGATCAATGGCCAAACGATACCATGCAAATGAAACGTAAGCATATGAAAATCCCATTAGGCCTGTAAAAACACACCTGAATTATCCATAACCATGTATCACCAGACTCTGGATGTACTATGCCATGATGCCAGGCAGGGAAACCTCAGCTCCCTCATGTGGTTGTGTTGTAGGTTTGTTGCCTCTGTCAGCTGCTCTGTGCTTTGCCTTGACTGCAGAAACAATGTATTCTAGGGGATGATCATTTATGATGTTTATTTTTTTAACTGAACTGTATTATGTCGGATTCATATTGTGTTAATGTGAATCATACTGGAACATCGGACCTAAAGGACCTATAAATCCAACCAAGGCAGTTTGAAGTGCAGATACCTCCTTGTATTGACTAATAACCTCACATTTCTAGTGTTTGTTTATGTTTTTAATCTCTGCATCGTGGCCAGAGAGCGTCTCCTCAGGAGTACGCCTCGAGCCAAGCACTGATTGCTTCTGAATGGGGGGAAATGTTCTTCTATGTGCATATCACTCATTATTTTAGCCCCAATGTAAGTGTACTGCCTTTTTTTATTTCTGTGAACCTTGGATTGGATTTTAAAATATGTCTTAAATGTTTGACTTGATTGGAAAATAAACCTATTATATTGGCATTAAAGTATGTATAATTTCCTACTAGAAATCGAAGTTGTTTATTTACGGTTTGAATTATTTTCTATTTACATGGCATTGTAATATGGAAACATGCCATAAAAACACATAGTAAAGCAAATAAAGGTCAAATAATGTATGTAAAAGAAAAGGTATAGTATGTGAAAAACATCAGAAAAAGGTTATAGCAAAGTATCTTGAAGTTAGAATAGTATGTCCAAAATCTGGGTATGTAGAATTTTTTTTTTTTAACATAATATAGTTTGGCAAAGAAAAGTCATATATGTATGTCGGAAAATCTGAAGTAACATCAAGTATAGTATCTTTAGAAAAAAGTCATAATATAGTATTTAAAAAAAAAAGTCATAGTAATATATGTCTGAGAAAAAAGAATAGTATTAAAAAAAAAAAGAAACAGTCATAGTATAGTATGTCATAAAAAAGGTCATAGTGTAGTCATAATGTAGTATTTCCAAACAAATATGTCATAGTATTGTATGCCATACAAAGGCCATAAAAGCGCCATAGTATGTCATTAAAAACATCCGTTATGACAATAAAGAAGTCATAGTGTACTACGTCATAACACACGTACAACAAAAAGTCATAGTATTCTATATTATGTCATTACAAGAAAAAAAAGATCAATAATGTCACAGTATAGTAGTGTTTCGCTGCGCCCCGCCAACTGAGCCCTGCGCCCCCCCTGAAATTCAAGGTGTTTAAAAAAAAAAAAAAATAATAATACTTTTTTTAATAATTTATTTTATTTTATATATAGCACCAAATTGCAACTAATCTACATCTACTGTCACTTTTCACATTGACCCCCCCCCCCAAAGCAGTAAACCTAGGGGAAACACTGGTATGACATAAAGAATGCATTCCATACATTCATAGCTATGAATCCCATAAAAAGTCAAAGTGTTCCCGTAATATAATACATGTCAGTATGTAAAAAAAAAAGGAATAGCAAAGTATTCCATAAAAAAACCCATTACAAATAATTGAAGAGTGAAAAACACTATCGTTTTCAATCCCAGCACCCACCTGTCACTGCTGAACTCAAGTTAAGTGATGACCGTTCATGGTGAGGAAAAACGGATTCATTTATTCTGCCACTTCCTCTTCTCCTCCACTAGGGGGCAACCTGGTGTCGCTGTATTCTCTCCCCCTCAGGCCCACGAAGGACACAGTCAACAAATTAATCACCTCAACACATCTGACTCACCAAAGAACTGGTGTTTCTTCACAAGCCTCTCTCTATTCTCCTGCTCCTCTTTAATGGCCTGGCGTCTTTCTTTTTTTTTACAACCAGCTGTCTCCCTCACAGTCTCTCTGCTAAGCACATCCAGGCTTGAGGGAGTCTATTAAAATAACAATCTTTGTTTACAGTTTCTCTTTGTTACACACCATCATTTCACTATATGGCTCGCTTTCCCCCCCCTATTCTATCTCTGGAGATGACTTCCTCAAGGTCAGCTATTTTTATGGCATGAGATATTGGAGGTAACCCGGGAAGGCGGCGATAATAATGAGACAGGGGATAAAGGATCGAGAGAAAAAGGATAAATATGGCTGGGCTATGGCTGCAAACGATGCAAAGTGTGTTTTCAGGTCGTCACAAGCCGTATTCAGGTCCGGAGAGAAGGCGAGGTGTACACTTCTTCTTCTTCTTCTTCTTCTTCTCTATCGTCCTATTCCTCATTCCTAAATGTTGACCTTTGTAGTACCGCCTCCAGGCTGTATGCTTTAACCTTTCCAGTGAGATAGAGAGGGCCCCTGCACTGGGAATACAAGATAAATCACAACTGCTGTCTGTTAGTGCGACAGACAAAAACACACACTGGCATGCAGGCACCGTTAAAACCTTTGTCCTTTGTCGCAAAACCCTCCCGGTCCCCCCCGAAAAACACACACAAACACAGATGGCAAAGCCTCCATAAAGATGTTTACAGCATCAGCTTCACTGGGCTATTACATATAAAAGTGCGCCCTGAATTATTCATCCTTCATTAAAATGCACTATGAGTAATGATAGCCAGGAGAGTGTTTTGGTGTATGCTTTTTTTTTTCCCCCACAGTAAAACACAGGGGTCATTAGGAGTCATTTGTGGTCAATTTTGTATGATCAACCATGCTTCAGAGAAAGAAAAAAAAATCCCATTTACTTTCTGTGCGTTGGGGATTCATGTTGAAAGAGATCAAAGGGGACAGACAAAGAGATGAGAGAATCGACATCTTCTCGTCTCCATTTGGCTCACTATGAGAGGAAGAAAATTACTTTAAAGCTGCAGCCTTGATGAAAGAAAAGGGCGTTATGCCTGATGTATTCCTCCAGAGGTGGAATCAACAGTATGAATGACTCAAAGGCAGAGAGAGGGAGGATAGAGAGACCATTTCATTATTTTTTTTTTTAACCTAATGGAGGATTTTTGGTTTGGTACGAAAGTGCTATTTGACAGCAGTGAAGAAAACAGTGATTCTCCTGTCAGCAGCTGTGACTGGTTCAACACTCAACACTATTATTTCCGGTGTGTGCATTATAAAAAAAGCAGCAGATGTCATCAGATAGCGAGCTCATTTGCAGTATCAGTCTGGGGATTTTTGTCCGACGGAGCGTCATCAGGATGTCTATCACGAAATGTGATTTGGTGTCACATTCAGCCATAACCTTGCTTTCCCACAGGACGAGAACAGAATAGGTCATGAAAATGAAATAGCCTCCAAACGTCCCATTAGTTTCTCTCACCTCGACTTTATAAGACAACCAGCACTGTCATTCTTTCTGACAGAGCTGTCAAAAGCATTGAGCTCACCATCCTAGTTACACATAAAGCAAACAGAAATGAAAACATTGTCGGTGAAAAGACTCATGGGGTAACGGAGACGCCAGGAGCGGGGTGAATCACTTAGCAAGCTGTGCTCCTCCATTTTGCAGCTGCCACCCACCACAACACATCTGCCACTGGGAGGGGAAAAAAAACTACATTCAGATAGAAAACCACATCCAAACACATTACTACCTGACACAAAAGATCACTTCTTCAAATTGAAATTTGTTTGCAGTCGAAACAGGGTGTGTGTCCCTGGGCTCAGAAACCGACATACAGGTGGCAAATGGTGAACACTGTGCATATAAACCCACACGCTCACACAGATAATACACTTAGTTCCACGAAGAAGAGGAAGAACATTAGATTTCTTCATGTGGGGTCAACGGTTCCTCCAATACACCCACCTGAGGTATCTCTGGGCACACACATGTGGCGGCTAATGCGTACCAAATCATCACCTTTAGACCGACCATGCCTGCCCAGCTCACGCTGTTACCGCTATCTCTCTTTTATTGCATTTCCCCAGGATTTCATATTATACATGCTGATCTCCACAGAAAGGAGTCAAAGCTAATTTCTGCAGCTGAAATGTCTACAGAGAGGGAATCGTCCACCGCAGGCTGCATATATTCACCAACAATTGCTACTAGCTTTGTTGATATGAGCCACATGGTAACAACTCATTAAATTATTTACACAGACCATGCAAGGCATCAGTTATTTGCTTTAGGGAGGATGATCAGATGGTGGTAAATTATTGAGTTTGAAAGCAACAAGTTATTTTGTAGTCTGCACGTTTTCTTATACCTGAAACACAAGGACTGCATTGAGAAATACATGATTTTAAATATAATACACAGTATTTTAATGCATTTCTAACCTCTTAAAATCTGATGTGTATTTGCACATAATTTGCACGAATGTTTAAGAGTTAAAACAACTATTATAAATGTTTAGATGAGTGATATTACTAAGTATTATTGTGTATCAGTTGCAGTGATTTGCATGCTCAGATTGAATTGCAGTGGGCAGTGTTATGATAATATCCTGTGGCACCGGGGCGCTGAGGTGTTTTACATTTGTGTTGTAGAATATTTTCCACATATTTAATGGTGACCACAGTTACTATCTTTAAAAAAAGAAATGCTAACGTCTCACAACTACGCACAAATAATGTCACCAGTACTCTGCAAATCCGTCATGGCAATTCCTCCAAATGCTTACCGAAATGGTCCTGCTAGTGTGGCTAAAACTGTGCAAACAGAACATGAATATTTATTTGATGGTTAATCTGGCAAATTAAATACACTAAAAAGGTAATTCCAACACATTAGTGCAACATTTATTCAAAAAGCAAATGTAGCCATTAAGCAGTCCTGCTCACTGATTTGTACCACAGCCATTAAAAATATATTAACACAGTCTAAACTATTCTGAAATCTCTAATGATGCATTTATAACATCTCATGGTATGACTGTATATAATTATATATTCCACCCATACTGCATGTAATGGCTTCACAAGTGCAAGTACTACTTGTTTGAAGGGAAAATATTGGATTTACATGATTCTTAATCTGGGATCCTGAATTATTAAAAGCTCTGGGAAATGAGCAGAGGAATATATTTCCTCCTTCACAAAACCTTCCTTGGCAGGTGCTATTAGACTATAATATCTGTATGACAAACCAAAGTCACATTCAGAAAGCAATTCTCAGTCCACAACGCAATCTCGACCATTAATTGACTAATGAACAAGATGTTATCCAAGGATACCTTCCCAATGACCACTTAGGAAAAGAAGGAAGAGAACTTAATATGATGGAAATAAGTGTGACAGACTAAACGGTGCCCGCTGAACGCACTGACGCATGCTGCGACCTTCCCTGTCGATCTGGAGGGCAGACAGGGTGGCCATTTGTGTTGTGGCTGCAGAGCTCGAGCTGAAGGAACACTTTTCATCATTACTCTCAGAAAACCGTGTCAGAAACCCTGAGCTGTCTGAAAGCCCGCCTGCCTCCGCCTGTGGGAGTGAAATAACAATAAACAATAAACAATGAAGAATCAGAGAGTCAGAACGCGGGGAACATTTTCTTGACCTTTTTTTCGCCCCGGCTGTGCAGTCTCCCGTGTGTCATTGTGAATTTTATACTCACAGTAATCTGGATTTCTGGGCTCTCAGAGGGGTGTTTCATAAAACTCTGTGGTCAGAGAGAGCCAGGCACACAGCCGAGTAGAGAGTGAGTTGGTCAGAAGAAAAAGCTGCTTGACATCCTTACAATCTTGATTTGATTAACGCTTTACCAATTACCTAATGTGTTCCTTTAATCAATTAGAATCGCTTGACATTTCAACATAATGCAAGTCATAATGCTCATCATGATGCTTGATGGCTTTAGGGAAATGAGATTCCTGTCTACAGTAGCTCCCACAGTTCATTTGTTACCCAAAGAATATGAAAACAAGTCAATATCAAAAAGCAGAACTACAATGATGACATTTTTAATGACATTATTTGTAAAACTTTGCATCGAAGTCAAATTCCATGAGCTCACATTTCTTTTTTTTCTTTTTTCAATAGGACAGCCGAGCCTTCGGAGTTGTTTTTAATAAATGTTTCAAGGTATTCAATCACTTCAGCTCGCACCGCTAGATTTAGCTGTGTGGAAAATGACAAGCAACACTGGTAGAACGCCAACAATTTTCAGGATTTATGTCTTCCCTGTCAACTTTCGTAATGTGTATATGTGGCTGTTTTCAATAAAACCTTGACTAAATTCATTCATGTACAGCAGAGATGTCATCACTAGCGTCAGCCCTAGTGTTTTTTTTTTGCCTTCCCTGGAATAACAGGGTAGACAGGGGCAGTGAAGAAGAAACCTACCAAGTATGCTTGTCATTTCACAACATGGGACAGCATTAACAGATAAGAAGTGTCGTGGGGCCAAATGTGATTTGTGACGAGAATCTGGAGACAATTAGTGGATAAACAATCTGCTCCGCCCACACGATATCATTAACAACAACACCCCTGGGTCGCTCGAGACTACTTTGGGGAACATAAATGACGCAGCTAGCCAAGTTGAGACATTTACTATGGAAACATACAGGAAGTGCCTCGAAGCTGCTTAATATTCCCACATCACATTTACTGCAGTTGTACCGTTACATACATTCACAGGTCGCCCGTCACTGAGGTTCAAAATTCATTCCTGGATTTGGAAACAGCAGTGGAGAAAACATTTACGCCACTTAGTAGCTACCCTGGAGCTTTTGATAATATCACATGATCTTCCTCAGCAGAGTTTCCCAGTTTGAATGATGGATATTACATCATTCCTTTTTATATGAGCACTTTTAGGACTTAAAACATGTTAAGAAGTTGACGATTGAAGGTTTAAATGGCAACTGAGCAAAAAGAAGGTGCTAATGAAAATAATGTGATAAGTTAAAAAGCTCCAGAACTGGGACTAAATTGACCTTGTGTTACGTTTTTTAATTCAAAGGGAAGTATACTTTTTTACTGCCTTTTTTGCTTATTTTTCTATAACAGAATTGGTCAGTGCTGTGGGATTATTGGAACCTTTTCCTTATCAATTAAATCCACTAGTTTCAATCATTTTCTAAGATCAAGAGAGGATTTTTTTTCTTTCTTCTTTGCACTTTTCCTAAATATGTCTTAAAAAATACCTACTTTCAAACCATTTGCAGTCTAACAGCTGAAATGTAGCCTGGTAACAACATCGTAGCTTAGTAGCTGTGTGTATCTTCAACACACGCATGTTTAACTACATCTTTCATGGTGACACATCATAGCTACAGTGGTCAACCAACAGAAGCTACCATTTCCAGAATGAGCCAATGCCTCTCCTACTTTGAACACCATTTAGTTTATAATTGTATTGTTCTTACCCACCCAACCCCTGCACATTGTCCCCAGACAGTATGTACAGCTGGCCCCATGATACCGACAGACAAAAGACTGGATCTCAGAGTGATGAGAGAAATGAACCCTACACAGCAGAGTTTGAACCCCCACAGCCACCAGTTGACATAATTTGAGGGCTGAGTTGGCATCTGCTACATATGTTGTCCACAGGAGGGGCTACCATGATACAAAGTACTACAAAACTTCTTGTTCTTGTACAAAAACAAACATTTTTGTAGAAATCCTGCATTTTTAAACAACAACTGATACAGAGTGAAAACTGCGTGTAATGACGGACATGAATAAGGACGTTGACAGTATACATTGCTTGTAGAGGCTTTGAACTTAATCATAGGCATGGTAAAAAAAGTTCTTCACAATGGCAGAACTTTGGCACGAGAAAAAGGCATTACAGAAGAAAAAAGATGAGTATTCGACAAGGTCAGCATAGATGATTCCAAACTAAATATCACTTTTATACATTGGTTCATAGTAAACCATTTGGCACTGACTACCGGTCCCTTTTGTTGGTGTGAGATTAGTGTTTGTTTAAATCATTTAAAAGAAACTCAAGCCACTGAAGGGAGTCAAACACACATGGAGGTAAGACAAAAGGGCATTGACATCAACAGAAAAACTACATCTGGTGTTACTGTCACAATAGAGTTGCCCCTTCTGCACAGGTTTAAAGTGTGTCAGATGAGAGTGTGTATGTGTATGTGTGTGTATATGTGTGTCTGTGCCTATGTGTGTGCATTTATCTGATATGTAAATATATTTAAGTCCACTTCTAGTGTGGACCAGACTTATATTTTGACCCAAACACTGCTTGGATCCCTTTATCAATTTACATTTTTTTTTTAAGTCCTTCCTTTCCAGCTCCCTTCAAAAAGTGAACGTCACAGTGAGGTGACACTGCTCAGGTATCTATATTTCCACAGGAAACATCCGTCTACATAGGCAAGTGGGTTCAAAAGGAATCCTGTCCTGGCTGCTAACCTCAGTCTGCGGTTAAGTCAGCGTTATTTTGACCCCGTCTCCCCTCCATGGTTTTAATCGAGGGGTGTGTTCGGGGTCTGCTCAGCGTTCATGCCATGGTTTCTTTTCCTGGGAGTCTCCTGTCGTTGAACGTGTGCATGTTAATGACCTCCTCCGTCTTGACGATGACGGGCGGCTGAGGCTTCTGTTTGAGGCGGCGTTGGCACTTCAGAGAGACACGCAGCTCATCCATCATGGCGCTGCAGAATGATCGCTGCAGAAGGCAACAGGAAAGAGGGGAAGAGTTATAGCTGGCACCATGCTGTTCCTCATGCTGCTGCAAGCTATACATCCCTAATATGCAAAATACAACCATTAGCAAATAGTGGCTTAAAGGTCCCCTATTATACTGTTTTTCATCAATACATTATAGGTCTCAGATATATACAAAACATGTCTCTGAAGTGTTTGGCTTGAAATACCAAACAGATCATGCATTGTAGCATCCCATAATCCCCTCTGTTTCAGCCCTGTTTCAAAAGTGCTGATTCTGTGTCTGTTACTTTAGATGAAAATAAGGAGCCACTCCCCACGCCCCTCTGAGAGATATTTCATAAAAAATAACACAATAGCCGCTTTCACACCAAGTACTTAGCCGTACTTAGTTCCAAGCACTTAGTTCCCAGCACTTAGTTCCCCCATGGAACTAAAGAGCCAATCACGTTCACACCGGAATAAGTTCCCTGAGGGAAGATTACGCAAATGAAGCCTCTGACGTCACTTCTTCTTCTTCTGCTTTGGGTTTACTGGCAGGCCGCAAACAATTTCACGGGCGTATACTGCCACCCGAAGTGGCCGGCCGGAAGTCCCCGGAGTTGGCTTCAGTAGAAGCTGCTGGGACTCCCAGCAGCTTCTACTGAAGCCTTCTACTGAAGCCTTCCGAGTAAATCGCCAGAACGCCGATATCTCCTCATCACTCCACCGCTCCCATGATTTTTTGTGTGTTGCCATACATGCCATATATATGTAAGTTATTCTCTCTCTGTTGGTGCGCTGGGCTAATGCTAATGCTAATAATGCTAATACCAGCAAATACAATGGTGGCTTCAAAACACTTTTTCGAGTTTTACGGGGCGTGGTTTGCAATTCGCCCAGCCAATCAGAAATTGGAACTTTTTTCTCCCCAGGAAAGTACCACCTCTCTAGCAGGCACTACAAATGGGGGTAAAAGTTCTCATGAACTAAGTTCTCTTTTTGGTGTGAACACAAAATCCCAGGAACTATCGGAACTAAAAGGGAAAAGTACGGGGAAAAGTACTCCGGTGTGAAAGCGCCTAATGGTGCTCTAGGAGGAGATTCAGGTGATAAGGGTTACACAAGCCAAAAAAACCGTTATGTCATCATAAAGTGGCCAAAATCTGATCAGCTCATTTTCAGACAGGTTTTTATATAAATGGATCAGGACAAAAAGAGAGGGGGTCTTTGTTCCTGAAACTTTCAGAATCTCTTTACACAGAGGGGACACATGTTGATGTATAAAATACATTAAAAAGTGGATTTTGCATAATAGGTGACTCTATGTATCTGTATATGTTTCCTATAGTAGGCCTATGTATTTCTGGAACTCTTATGTTAAGCTGTTAATGCCCATACTGGGATTTGTATTTATTTGAAAAGGTCTGATGTGTCCCAGATTTCCCCGGAAATTGCTTCAACGTCAAACAAAAGTCCAAATGTTTTTTTAGAGCCTTTTGCACCCTGCCAGGAAGTAAAGAAAAACACTTGCAATGTTTGGTGTGCAAGTAGAAAATGAAAAGATATTGAAAAAAGGAAAAAATATCCACCTTAGCAGATTAGAAATATTTGTCTACCTTCTTTTAAAACATCAATCACCCCCTCACAGAGTGACATGTGTTGTGTAACATCAGTAACAAATGAGCTTCTTTTTGTTGCTGCATTATGTATGTAGTGTGAAATCCTATAAAACGTCAATATGCCTGTGCATCAACGTTGCCAAGACAAATTCACATATTCCCTCTGATTATGCTAAATCTAATTTAAATTCTTGGAGGGTAGGAGGAGAGGAGATTTGAAAGAAAAGGGAGAGCAGAGAACTATTATTTTTCTGTTTGTGTATGTGCGTAGGTGCGTGAGATGGATATCTGTAGGTGGCTTTTGCAACAGGTATTTTTTAGTTTTCTCTCATTTTTTCTGCCGCATGAATGAGATATTTTGTATACGCGGGAAGATGAGTGATTACAGCAGAAAGGGGAACAAAGGCTTGGAGAAAAATGGCGATATGGATTACAATAGAGGAGAAATGAAGGAGAGTGAAGGGGGTAAAAAGGCTGGCGATGTCAGGGTGGAGGAGGGAGAAAATAGAGAAGGAGAGCTTTGTTGTGTGCATGTAAATTACTAAGCACCTTGGCAGGCTGCAGATTGTGGCATTTGCAAATTATCTGAATATTGTGACCCAGTCTTGCGGCTCTTGATTAATGATAGCCGAGATGAGCTCTGAAACATATGCAGAGCGTGAACAAAAAATAATTACTGTTGCAATAAAGTAACAGGCTGCTGCGCTGAGCTAATTCTGTACATGTAAATAATTAAAACACGCTATCAAAAGGACTTTCACAATTATCTGGAAACATCATTGAGAGAGTTAAAGAGCACTAAAATACATGCTCCACACTGTGTGATGAATCATGTGCACTCAGTACTAAAATAGAGCACAGAGAGAACAGTCTGAAATGTATTAGGTCTCTTGCTAGAAAGAAACATAACCACTGTATGCATGGTGAATGTCTTAGTTTGCACTCGAGATCAGAGGATAAGTTCAAATGTATTATAAAAAAACACCCATGTGCAAGTTATTGGTCACTTTAATGGCTACTCTCTTCTAAACTGCCTGTGCAGAGATGCCATCCTGATTTAATTGCAAATTAAGAGACTAAATGCACTCCATCCATCGTTTATTTCAGCGGAGGATACTATGAGGAGCTCTTTTCCAAAACGCTATAAAAGCCAAATTGAAAATTGAGTTTGTTGTGCCATTTTTGCTGTGTACTGAACCTATTCACTGCTCTATCAACGTTTCATGCCAAATCGCTATATATCCTATATATATATATATATACATTTAATATTAACAAAATGTGTGGGTCTAGGTAAAAAATGTCATTTTCCTGACAACTATTAAAATGGATATATAGCGTTTTGGAAAAGAGCTCCTCATATTATTTAGACAAAGAAGTTAGTACACTAGCTAAGTTAAAATCTTTAAAGTACTTAATTATGTCATTGAGTGTTATCCCGCAAGTAAAAACGTTCTAAATCCAGGAATGCTGTGCAACATTTGGAAAATATTCACTTGATTTGGCTAAAACCCCAGCCTCTATGAACAGGAGTCATAATGACAGCGGCCAATGACTCACAGGCCTGTGTGCATATGAGTATTGTTTCATCCTTCAAATATTCCCAAACCTGCAAAAAGGAAAACACATGCAAACTAAAAAAACACTACTAGTGTTGAATATGTATGTTGTAGTGGATGGTTTTATTGATTTCTTACATTTATAGTTTGTTTACCTTTGAACATGGTCATGTTCTTGTATATCCTATATTCTATTGACATGTATATAGACTACTTTTTATTTTTGTATTTTATTACATATGTTGCATTGTTGGAGGAGCTCAGGTCAGAAGAATTGCATTGCCATTTCTACACTGTAGCTTTGTGACAATAAAACCTTTGAATTGTGATTCTTTTTGAAATTGTGAATGTTATTCTGACTTAGAAACAAGAAATCTTAAAAGCAAAGAAAAAGTGTCAAAACCACTTTGTTCTTAACACTGGATATAAAAGGAGTGCAGTACCTTCTCCAGCTGGGCGTTCTGATTGGACTTGTATAGCACCTCCCCTACGGCCACAAACACGGACAGCACCAGTCCTGCAGCCAGCACGATGAAGATCCCTCCGATGTTCTGCACCCCGAGAGCGCTGGCCTCCTTGCTCTCCTCCTCGGGACAGCCGTTCCCTCTCCACCACTTCTCCTTCATCATGTGCAGCTTCCCTTCCTCCTGCAGCTGCAGAATAGCTATCGTGATCTTGTCTCTGTAGGGAGAGCCTGCGAGGAGACAACATGAGATTAGTGAGCATGGATAATAACAGGATATGATCAAATCCTGCTTTGCAAAGTTATTGTTAAGTGTATGTGTATATATTTAGCTAGCAGTGGTGGGTGTATGCTATGCAACACGCTCCGGCCTGCATGCGATCATATAACCTGTCATGTTATTGTTCGGCTGCTAAACGGGAGTTTTTTTGTTAGTCCTTCTTCAAATCCCACTAATCCCTACATTCATATAGTGATTCCAAAATGCTCACTCCTCTCTGCAGTGTGTGAATTATAATGCACAGGGAGTTGGCAACAAAGACTTGGCTTTGTAGAGCAAAGCTGCTGTTGATTTGGACGAATTAGCTGCAGTTTGCACACGCTTTCTTATGTCATAAATGGTGCATATAAAGAGGGAAAACAGAGTGGAGTCTACATTACAGGGGTGCATATGTGTTCGGGATTAAATGTGTGAGATAGGGTTGCTTTATCAGTGTGCTTTTTATGCATGTTAATGTCATGATGAGTAAAAGAACCCAAATCCACAGATAGCGGGAAGGCGCCAGAATTAGCGACATGGCATTGAGGCGCAGCGGGGGCGGGGGGCTGGATCAAAGGAGGAGTAATCGCTGCAGAGTACCCGAGTGGGGTCGTGTTCCTCCGCCATCCACAGCGTGTGTGAGAAAACACACGGCCGAGCGAGGCGCAGCGCACACACTCTGCCCAAACCAGGCCAGGGAAGATTAATAATGTGGGCGTTAATGTTTCATTTATAAACTGGTTTAAAGGCTTGTTACTGTATTTATATGATTACAGAGCTCATGCATAATGAAGCCTGTTTGTACATTTCCAGTTGCTTATTCGGAGAGACTTAAAAGAGATGAAACAGTGTTCAAATGTTACATTTTTATAATCCCGACATAATAGAAGTAATTGTACAAACATTTTGTGGTGAGCCTCGAGGGGGAATGAACTAAATATGGCCGCAGGTAGCATCACTTTGTCTGTTGCTCCCCTACAGTTTTGCCTGTCAGCCCCTTAAATGATTCCCTTTCCGTCTCATCCATCATTTATCTATTGCCATACATCATCCTTTCATCTCCACCTCTCTGCGTATTTAGACCAACAAAGGGGACATAAATACAAAAACAGAAAATTACACAAAGTATCGCTGAGTTTTAAAAGGCACATCAGTGTTTACTGCTTTGATCATAAATAGTCCATCTTTGTGACACAAACTGTGGGCTCACGAGTGTTTAAAGGCACATACACGTTACATCAATTCTGCGCATGTATGTACTGCTCTCCGTGAATATCCATGTGAAAAGCATATGCTCGCTTCACTCGGAGATGAGAAATCTATCAAGTATCCGAGTCCCCTGATTCTTGCTCCCCTCATATTTCAAATGATTAATGATGGCCTAACAAAGCAGGCCTTGGATAAATGCTAATAGGATGAGTCCTTAGAGAGGAGGATATGGAGAGCGGCGCCCGGGCAAATGGAAAAGCTCGGTGCTTGACACACTGTGCATACACAACTACCTGACAGATGTTCGACACCAGAGGACGTCCATCACTCCCACACTGCCTGGCCTCAAGTATTAATGTGATCACAGTTTAAGTCGATAGCCGTTGATGACGCATTTGGGTTTTGGGAAGAGTACGTGCGAAAACCGTAAAGCACTTAAGAGGTTAAGACGTATTTTACGGCTGGCTCTGGTTTATTGCTGTAACAGCCCTACAGGGAATGAGCCTCTGAACAGTGTTTAGCAGGGCCAACGTTAGTGTCTAGAGGTTACCATGAAGGCTGAGGACTTAATTGTGTCAGGAAAACAAGGAGCCATTTCAAAAGATGAAATGTTCTTCTTCTATCAAGAGGGCTGTGGCATGAAAAGGGAACTCACTTAAGATAAATGAAGCAATTAACCATCTCAAGACCTTTTAGAGAAGAAACATATAAGAGGCTGTGATCAAGTTTATTTTTGAAATATTGAGCAATGAACATCTGAATTAGAGATTGAAATGAGTTAGACGGCAGTAACGACTTTGAAAGCGGACGTCTTTAATCATTATTTTTTATGCATTCAAATACTGAACCACTTATCGGTGAATTCGAGCGAGTTGGGGTACGTTCTGCAGTCGTACACTATATCACCACATGAATGGAAATGGGGCTGATCCACATTCTATGTCTATGTGTCCATGTCAAGGGCATCAGTGTAAGTACTCATGCACTTATGGGGCCACAGTGGGACTATATTTCAGAGAACCACCTCAGCTTTGTTACAGCCATGGCAATCATGGCATCCCCCGCAGATCTATAACAGCCCCATACTCATCAGCGGGAGCCGGGTCCAGATGTGGATGGCCAGAATTAATCCGCCATATTTTTGATGGCCTTCATATCACTGATGATATATGTGGCTATTACAGCTGGTTGCAGTGCTCTCCGTGGCCTCGTCATGACCGCCATCACCTCGGTAACAAGAGGATTGGAACTATCACCAGCTTTCCGCTTGGGTACCCTGGAGTCAGAGTTGTAAAACGCACAATATTAACCCTACAAAAGGTTGCCTGCTTATATGCAACAAAACTGTTCATATACCGCAGGAATTGAAAAACAGGGTTTAGCTTCTCTGTATCATCGTAGGATAATGGCACTTTTAAATGTCAGAATGCCATTTTTCTGACAGGAGCTAGGTCAAATAAGGAAGAGGAAAAAGTCTTAGTGCTTGTTTTAAACTCTCTGAAGTGCTTTGCTGTTGGAATTTAATCCTCAGACGAAATTCAAATGGTGAAGTCACAGCGAATTGCACTAAATCGACTTTCCCTGATTGTTTTTAAGTCTTGCCCTCGCTGCCTTATACTAATGCTAAGTAGGCTCCGAAACACATGATTATAATTATTTATTTTTTAAACCCCCCTTGCTGAGGCAGAGCTCGAACCCCGGCTGGTTTTCCTGGCCCTGGGCACATTTGAACCTTATCCATAAATGCATCCTCTTCAGCCAATCGCTTTTCATTAAGAGAAACCTTTTACACCTCCCGCTGCTGAACTATTACTCCCGCGACCCCATCAATAAAAGGTCAACCTTTTCGTTCACATAGCTTATCAATCATCCACACTATATACCTTTATCTGTCACATAGTATTTTTTCAAACGTTTTTTCACACACAGAGGCATACAGACATTCAAGGACATTTACCCATCGGGGTTCCCACTCCGTACGCTTTGGAGTCGATGAGGCCTCCGATCTGTGTGAGGTTGCAGTTGCGCTGGGTGACAAACTCGATGGTGGTGGACTCCATGAGGAAGGCGTAGTCGGAGGTCAGGACGCGCTGGATTCCCTCTTCCATCGTCTTGACCATCACAGACTGCCTCCTGCTGTTCATGAACTCCCACATCTTGTCGTAGGTGGAGATTTTAGTTTTCTACAAGATACCAGAGGAAAGAAGTGGAATGAGGTGGTGGCCAACTCTACCCAGTGCTATGGTCATTTGTTGCAGGGTGTAACCTTTAACTATGCAGGCTATTTATTGAATATCATTGCAATTAAGACCTCACTTGTATGATAAATAAAATATTAAAATGATTTTACATTTGCATTAAAAAATAGCACGTTAAAGTTTCGTACCCTATGTTTTCCAAAAATATACTAGATTTTGATAATATATATTTTTCTCAATGTTTTTAGATCCATTGATTTAAATTATAATGATATAATACTATACGTATTGATAATAACGATATATTTTCATTTTACAAAAGGATTTATATTGCAACGCATATTTTTTACATTTCTAAATTATTCATCGATTACGTTCAAATCTAAGATACAGTTTCTAAAACTCTTAGTATCTGCAACAATGTTCAATACGTGTCTCATATAATTCTACCTTTTTGTTGTATTGTTCTTTCACATAACTATGACAATAAAAGTGTTAAACAATTGGATATGTACCAGTCTCCGAGATATACAGTATATCATCTATCTTGTAAGGGGTCTTTAGAAACCTCTGCTTTGGGTTTTGTTCTTTTTTAGCAACCGATTTTGTAAATATGTCTTTAAATAGTGTTTATAATCTAGCTTTTATGTTTTAATCATTATTACAAAAAGATATCAGCCTCACTGTTTGTGGATCACTCTCATTACATGACATCAGAGCTGTATTAAATACCACTAATGCAATTATTATTGACGTCTTCATTCAAATAACATAAGCTGCGTAGTAAACAGATGGTCATGTATTTCCAACAACCTAGCTGCTAAAAAGGTGTTTGCTCAAGTAGTAAGTAACACTTGCTGTAACCACAGGTGTTTAACATCTAAAGGATTCATTTTAATAAGGGAGAAAGGAACATTTCTCATAAAGCCAGCCTGTAAACATTCAGAACTACCTTGAAGAAAGTCATGGTGGCGCCGTCCTCCGTCACCCCGTACAGGATCTTAGTTTGTTTGGCCAGGTCATCGGCAGAGTCTATGGGCGACTCCATCCTCTCCACCGTGAGGAAGGCAGCCAGGTTGGCCGTATAGGAGGAAATGATGATGAGGGTGAAGAACCACCAGATGCCTCCCACTATTCGAGTCGACAGCGCCTTGGGCATGAGCTCTGAGCCTGGTGTGAGGGAGGTGGTAGTGTTTATTTTTAAAAGTTAAAAACAAGATAAGATTAGTTTCTTTGAAAACAGTCACACTTGTTTCAAGTGCTCTCTTCAAGTGTTTCAGCTCAGGCAGACACACCACTCGCTTCAAGATAAATCACTTGTGAGAGCTCTCTGAACAGGATGATTGTTAGACTTCAAACAAGCACAATTATCAAGTAGCTAGCAAGTGCTTTAAATAATGCAGGAAAAACACTACATAAAAAGTCTCCTGAGAAGAAGGTGTTTGCATAAATCAATCCCTTCAAATCAAACACATTTATATGGATTGTTCAGAACAGTGTGGAGAAGAGACAGGCTGTTTGGGCCAGAGAGTCATGTACCCAAGGTAACCTCACATCCTGACTCCACACCCCACTGATCTCTGGGTGCTGATGTGCCGAGGGCAAGAGGAGATGACCCTGGGTATTGTTTTACTAGCATTACTATGATAAGGAGCATATTAATAGACTGTATATTTATGGAATACATCTCAGTAGACTATTTAACCTGCTGTTGATGAAAAAATAGATATACAAACTAATCTTTGATTAAGGGTCTTAAATCAAAGGATATTCAATTGTCTCAAGTGGTATTCAAATATATCCCTCTCATATACACATCATCATCATATACATTCTCTTCTATTTAATGTGTTCCTAAATTGATTAAATTAAATAAACATTAAATGCACATTTATTCTTAGTCCTGTCTTCCCAGCAGTGGACCCCCAGCGGTCTCTCTCTGTTGCCGCCGGCAAACAAAACAAGCCAACCCTCAGAGACAGTGGGATATAAAGAGCTCCAGCTCCACAGAGCAACAGCAGCCACAGGCTGAGGCAACTACCTTGCTGCATGAGAGCCCCAACTCCAAACCAGAAACTATTGAGCAGCGTAAAATTGTTTTCCACTACATCCGAGTCTGGGTTGCATGGATGCGGGTTGTACCACTCGTACGGGCTAAACCTACAAAAGGAGAGAGCACAAAGAGAGAGATGTCAGCAGAAAGCAAAGAACAGAGTGTTCCCCGCCGCAGAGTAAACGGCACATAACATACATTTTATAACATTGTGAGCGAGAACAAAGTCAACGTGTGGGAATCTTGTGTTGTGGCCTCAGGGTCGGAGCTTCTGCAGAGACCAAAGGAAATCATTCTAGCTTTCGCCGAGATCAACGTATCGGCATATTCAAATGCCATCAGTTTATTGTGAGAACAGATCAATACGCTGGAATAACACTGTCACCGGTGATAATGTCCCAGTGCGTGATGATCTTTGGAGCTCATTTGGATTCACTGACTCAGGAGCCGTTATGTGTTACACACCCAGCAACTGCAATCAACGTTACTCTACGAATGCCACATCCTCCTCCCCCCCCTTCTTGTTTCCCAACAACCTTCTCTGTTCTCCCACCTCCTAGCTGCCTTTTCCCACACAGTTTCATCTCCTATTTTCCATCCTGCTCCTTCCCACCCTCACAACCTACACCTCATTTCCCCCGATTGCCTTGCATCCCCTATGAACCTCCCCCTGTCCCCCCCTGTCCTCCCGCTGCTGCCTGCCTTGGCTGATTGTCAGCGTCTTCAGGTCAGTTGTGGACATTTCTCATTTATTATCCTAAGCAAAAGTGGCATGGCATTAGTGCAGGGTGATTGGGTTAGTGTTAAGCATCAGGAGCTTGATTGAGTTTGTGCTGAAGTGGGTGATAGCGGGAACATTGCTTATGCAGAGTTGCGGGACCCATCAGGTAAGGGCTGTTTAGCAGCTCCCCCCCCCCCCCCAACAAGCCGCATGCTAATAAGCCCGGGGAAGAGTCTTAAAGGTTCTCACTGCGTAGAAATGTGATGCAATTTGTCAGCTGCAGCTTTTACAGACGCACAGGGACATATATGCTGTAAATATATACCGTGCTCACAAGACACAGAGCAGCATTTCACATTACCAAACGAAATGTTATATGACGGCAGTTTTATGGCAGCGCTATTTGCCACAGAGACGACATGATTGCTGTAGATCTGCATACAGATGTCATTCCACCCCTCCTTGTTAGAGCAGCAGCCTAATTAACAGCCTTTTTTTCTTTTTTTACAAGAATCGTGAAAGTGGCATCATTTCTGTCTAATGTTCCCTCCTTTACAACTATTTTCTATAGCCGTCCCCTTGAGAGTCATGTACATGGACACGGTTGTGATGACACACTATAATTCTTCCTGTCAACTCCATCAGGATGTGGGAATTTGCTGGAATGTCAATGAGCCCGGTCTCCTTGGAACCACAGGCAACAGAGACGGCACAATGGCCTTGTGGAGCTGTGCGGGATGCGGTGTGTGCGCTGGCATGTGTTCGTGTTAGGCTTTATGGCTGTGTGCATCAAGCCACTGGCACATGGATGTTTGCGCATGTGCCTTTATGGCTGTGTGGGTGTGCATTTGTCCGTGGTAGCAACTGCGTATTTGCATTTGCTCAATCGAATCCATCTCAAAGTCAAAATGTTTTCCATAAGGATTTATTTATGTCTCTGTAACACATTATGGTAAGCTGCAGCCTGAGGCCATGTGTGGGTAACATCCCATATGTGCCATAGGTGAGGTAGTGCAAGTCTGTGTACATCTATAAGACCCTCTTGATTGGATTGTCCCTATCAGTGTGTACTACATGTGTATTCTGGATGGCTCCTCTGTGTGACCTTTGCCTGCAGCCGGCTTGTATTCCTGCGGGCCATGTTTTGCACACCGATCACCAGGAAGAAGGGGACGAGGAACATGTGGACGTAAGGTCACCTCCTCACACCGAGCACAAGGGACATGTTGTATAGCTAGAATTCTAAAAAGATTCTCCCCCTCTCCCGTCCCTCTTCTCCTTCATCCGTCCCCGGCCACAGTAACAAAACACGCTCCTTCCATTAACTGTCTGTTGGATTCAATTACTCTGGCTGGCATTATAGATCTGCTGCCTTTCTTCTTTCAGGCCAAATGAAGAGGCTTGTGTTGGGGGGGGTGTTAAAATCATAGGCTTCCGGGAGTTGGACTGCCAAACTGCGACATCCTGTAATTACATGTAAACATTTCATAATGGAATTTAAATCATACAATCTTTTGGCGGGCGGATCTGCACTGGAAAAAGGTTTTTGCAATCTGAGTGAATACCATTTCTTTGTTAATAAAGAGAGAAATCAATCCAACCACAAACAGAGCTGAAAGAAACCACTGAGTGAAATGTATTACTCTGGAGCTTGAAATGAGATAGCTTATTTAGTCAGAAAAAGGTGTGTGTGTGTGTGTGGGAATTGTGTGTGTGGGAAGAATTTCAAAGATGTGAAATCCCAGGTGAGATTGAGGTGTTCACTTCACTCACTCTATTTGCAGGGGATTAAAGACAAATAATATACTGTGCATTTCAGGGATTGACCAATCAATCGGTGGCGATGCAATCAATTCTACAATTATGAGAGAACCAGCTCAGCTAACTGAAGGAGAAAAACACTGTACTTCAGATTTGAACTTTGCTGAATAATTTTGGTCACAAAGTGTGAGGAAAAGCACTATTTATTGCCACGGTGTGCAAAAAAACGTGCCCAATCCTTGCATGCAGACAAGATAATTATAATTTAATAAAAGTACCGAAGCCATTTCATTACAATTGAAAGCATATTAATATAATTGCATGCTAATCACTTACCCTGACCAACCGTGGAAACAAAGGGCTACGGATATAATTTGCATATTCTGAACAAACTTAGGTGACAGTTGCCGCTTTCCTCTTATGTGATCATTGTGCCGGTAACATTTGATGAATGTGCATTAAACCCAAACCTCTCGGGATGAAAGCAGAAGAAGAGGAGCCCTGGGGTTAACACACATTTTTCGGTCATGCATTGAGGGTTTCAGAGGGTTTCAAGATATTTGTAAGAATTGTACATTCCTTACAGCAGCTTAAGAGATATATAACGGGTAGCTGGTTTTACAGCTGCTGATGCTTGTGCAAAGATGCCTGAAACAGTGTTAGCAGTCAGCTGATTTTAATGACTACACCAGTGTTTTTCCTTGTTTAGCTCATTAACTGAAAAGTACAGCGAGTAATGAAATCCGAGATAACGTTCATCCTTTTTTATTACCTTTTTTCATCTTTTCATTAAAGCTACTTTATCAATGCATGATAATGACGCTAAAACGTTTGTTATGTGAACTTTTCTGGGTGGTTGGTTAAAGTGATCGTGGGAGGTTGTAAAAGTCGGAGATTTGTTGTTCTGGCAGGCGCTGCGCTTCTGTCTGTAAAACAGTCTACACTTCCAGTTGTATTTTAAGGCTTTAAAAGTCCCACTCTGACAAAAATAAATCATTTAAAAGCTACAGTTGAAGTGAAATATATAAGCAATCATGGAAGAACACTGGGAAGATCTGTTGGAGTAATGTATTTTGATTTACTATTCTTATGTTGTAGACTATAGCTACATCACTGAAGTAGTCTAAGAAAAAAAGAGACATTTACGGCAGTACTTTGCCACCAGTCGAAGCATAATGATTTTCTGTGTAATATTCCCCCCTTCTAGGCCCAGAGGGAGTCTGTGTAAAATCGAAAGTAGGGAAACAGAAGAGGTACGTGGAGGAAGGAAGGGAAAGAAGGGCTTGACATGTTACCTGGCTATGACAAACAGCACACAACTGACACCCAAGCAAGCCAGCAGAATATACATCCAGATATCAGGTGAGAGGGGGTTGAGGAAGGAGAAGACCCCAGGGTTGGTGCCGTTGGGTTTGCGGTACAGGATACTTATCCCCAGCGTCATGTAGGGCTTGGAGAAGTCGATGACCTTCTCCCGGACGTAGGTGATGGCCAGAGGAGCCACCGCCAGGTCTGATTTCTGCAACGTGATAAAAGCGGTGGGTGTTTGAGTCACACAATAAAAGACAAGCAATCGCATTACGATGTGATTTCTGTCAACACAGCTGTTCTGTTCAATATGTACAGGAGGAAGAGTCATGATGGAGGAGGGAAAATTGCTGGGGTCAGTAGTTCAGAGGGATTAGCAGGTAGGAGGTTCTGGAAATGACAGGTAACGTTTCTAATCCTTCTCATGTGGTGTCGAGGATGAGCCACTAAAGAGACCATTTTGGGATTAGATAAATCAGGGACAAATAATCCGTGTTTCCAGTGAAACAGAAGATTAGCCTTTTCCTGATTTGGAATATTTTAACATAACCCCTCCAACAGTGGCGGTTTTTACAGTCTTTTTTCTTTGTCAGATTTTCTGCAAAATGTTTGAGATATTTGAGGCCTTTCCTTTTCTGCTGCTTAAGACTAAAAGTCATTTAGGGTTGAAGTAGCAACATTCAAATGATTCAAAGCAATGCAATTAACATCTCAGCCATCAATTGGGCATTGGATTGGAGGTTATTAGTCAAACCACTGGCTAGAGAATCTTTGCTTTCGGAGATTTATAGAATAGAATGGGAGGGATGAAACCCCTCTTTAATGGTCACATGCAGGGCACACAGTGACATTTGGCCTCTGCATTTAACCCATCCTAGTACCAGGAGTCTAGTACTAGGAGCAGTTTACTGTCATTTCTACTTTTTCCTTTTCCCCCCGGGTATTTTCAGCATATTACAATTCGCAGCCCCGTTGATAGTTGACTTACATGGTCTATTAGCTCTCGCACCATGCCGTTCCATTGGCCGGTGCTTTCATCCAGCGCGCCGTACTTCCCATCTTCCACTAATCGCACCTCATAGCGAAAGCCCAGGATGGCAGAGAGCTCCCGCAGCAGGTCAATACAGTAGCCTTCAAAACGGTCGTTCCCATACAGAGGCTTGTCCGACTTTTTAAACATCACATATGGCTCCTCCTGTGCAGGGAAAATACATTTAGCAGTAGTTTCTTTCTGTGTGTATTTGACAACTGTGTGTGTTATTGTTTGACTGTGTGTACCAGTATGGTGGAAACACGCAGGGACTTGTTAGCCAGAGAGTCTGTGATGTTGGACGTCTTGCTTCTGTGGGACTCTGTCATATTCAGACCGCTCGGAGGATCCCATGTTCCAATCTGTGAAACAATTCAGCATCAAGTTTATCTCACTGTCTGCAAGAAGATTTCAAAGCATCCAGACACACACTTTCTTTAAACTCAAAAGTCATACATCATCCACTGCACCAATGTGTCACACACCTTTTCCAGCCCCTCCTCCTTCAGACTGACGACATCCAGGTCGAAATCTGTCCTCAGTCCATTGGTCTTGTTGAAGAGAACCCGTCCTGTCAACCCGTCCCAGTGAGCCTGCAGACAGAAGCACACAGCATAATAATCTAAATTCTCAGCACACTGATTCCATTAACCTTAAGATATCGTCTTTCACAACAGCTAATCGAAAAAACTTTTTCTGTCCCAATTATTCATTTTGTCTGGCTCTTCCCTCACTGTCTATCTCAACACAATAACAAGAAATAATAAAGCATCCAGAATAGCAGCAGATTTGACAGGTAAGTGTTCATTATGCATGTGGTTCAGTGTGCTTGAAGTTTCGCTTCAAAGCCATTGGAGGAACAGACGGGCATGGCGAGCGATAGGAAACACAGGGGGGGGGGGGGGGGGCTAATACAATGGCTCATTCGGAAAATTACCTGCAATGATACCATCCACAGAATGAAAGAGCTTTGTAGAACAAAGCAAATGGCTGACCCCGACTACAGTTAAGGAGAGACACAGAGGCTTTGATACAAACACGGGTGGAGTAATGAGTGGAGAGAAAGTGGGATGCAGGGATGGAGTTGCTGTGGATAAGGCGGTTATTTAGATCACATTATCAATAACATTATTGAGAGTGTTGAAATTAAGCAGCAAATGCGTTTTCACATGATTTACAACAAAAGAACAGACAACAATTCAACATGTGCAGCTCAGTTCCCAGAAGCTGCTACAGTAATTCACAGAGGATGCTGCAAACATGTGATTGCACTGATCAATATAACATGTTGTGTTCAGCAGATTCCACAGGTCAGAGGTGAACACAGGGTGCACACTGATAGCTCTGTTGGCCTTGTACCTCTTTGATGAGATTGATGAAACGCCCTCCGAAGCGCCACGGCTTGTGGCGGTTACACTGCAGAGAGCTGACCGTGATCTGCTGCGACTGCTGCACCGCCACCGCCACCACGTGCACCGCGTCGTACATCAGCGCTGCATCCGTCTGCGGACAGGAAGGAGAAATCATTAGACATTTTTACAACACCTGCCAATACATCTATCCACATGACCTTTAATCCGCTCATCTGTTCACCTGGGGGAGGAACATAAGAAGCCGTGTGAAATCGTGGGTGACTTGCTTTACTCTTTTGTCAGAACATAAATTTGCTGTAAAGCCAGCAGTTAATGCCCCGCACAAATGGCACGGTGTCTCAGCCTGTTAGTAAAAATACCCGACCACTGTCTGAGGCGATGAGAAAGCTCCGCCAGGGAGAGTCTCTCAGTGGAAGGCCGGCCTGTCACTGTGAAGACTAATGGCTCCTGATGGGTGTGCCTGTTCTCCAGAGAGAGGGAATGCAAAACAGTCACCAGTGCATTCGGGACAACTATGACTGGCATATTCCGTGTAACACGCTAAGTACACAGGACAAAAAATAGCCGGCATACATTGTGAAGTGCAATGAGAAGCACGTATTAGGGCCATCCATATAACCCCAGTAATAAGCCATCAAAGGAAGTAAAGGCTCGGGCTACATTTCTCACACCGACTGTGAGATGCTGAGGTTTATCTCTGCTCTCTGCCTGGCACACATGAATTCCTTTCATGCCGTCTGTCCTCACAGTTTGAGACACTCTACAGTCACCCAGGTCAACACATTACAGCTTAACTTAGATCCTCTTTCCATGGTCCCACACAGGCTCAAATATACTGTGGTGATCTTATTTGACAAGTCCTGGATGACCAACCTGCGAGGCAGTATGAAAAATGTCTTTGAGACCACAGAGTATCCTGCAGCTATAGGGTCTGTGTGAATGTGCCGGCTGTCAGGGAGAATGAGCGGGGGTCCTGCACAGCTAGGTGCACAGCAAGAGACCAGTGAGCTGCTGTTCAGCTCAACTCAGTTCCCTATGTCGTTCCTATAGGCGCAGTTGAGCATCCTTACCCTCCATGTCGTGTAGGAAAGGAATGCAAGACGGTTCCACGAAGGACAGAAATGGTGCTGCATGTATCCAGCCTATATTTATAGGGCAAGGTCAATTAAAGAAAGACATCTTACTTCCAGCAGCAGGGAAAGGGAACTTGTGAGAGAGGGGAGAGGAGAGCAGGGAGTCAGGATCCAAACACTATTTTCCCACTTAAGTCCACAATCCAATTATTGTTGTACCAATTATAGGATTATTGTCTTTATTTGAAAGATTTAGTTTCCAAACAGCTCAATCTGATTTGATAACAGTTGTACTATAATCACTTTCTTTTCTTACCCTCCATGTCGATTGAAAAGGAATCTACGAAGGATGGAAAATATGATACATGTAACCAGCCTGTATTTATAGAGTAAGGTCAATTAAAGAAAGACATCTTACTTCCAGCAGCAGGGAAAGAGAAAATGTGAGAGAGAGAGGAGAGCAGGGAGCGGCTTCAGGGTGGGCAGATAGTTGGGTTTCAGCCCGTCCCCTCGCTCTCCTGGGCTGCTAGAGTTGGTGACTGCTGGTGTCAAAGGCAAAAGCAGATCAGAGGGTGGGAGACCCATCTCTGCTCTCTTTCATCCCCACTGCTTCCCTGGGAAAGGGGGACAGCTACCGCCATATCGGCTTTCCTAATAAAGGCAGTGTGTGTGTGTGGATGTGTGTGTGTGTGTGTGTGTGTGTGTGTGTGTGTGTGTGTGTGTGTTCATGGTAAATACTGATTAGGAAAAATAGTCCGTATCCAAACACTATTTTCCCAGTTCATCATGTCCAATAATCCAATTATTGTTGTACCAATTGTATGTAAGACTTATTGGCGTATTGTCTTTATTTTAAAGATACACTTTCCAAACAGCTCAATCTGATTTGATAAAAGTTGAACTATAATCACTTTCTGTTGCAGCCCACTCCTAAAGTACATGATACATTTTGAATTCATTTATTCCACAAATGGTTCATTCAAATACACTCGTTTTAGTTTGAAAGTGACTGGGTTGAATTCATGCATTGCTAATCTTATTTTAGTTCTTGCTGTTGACCTTCAAGAACCTTGATCTTTTCCCTTCCAAGAACAATCAATATCACATTCCTATTCTTCCATCGAGAAACACTTTATTCCTTTGGGTCAAACTCAACAGCATGGACATTCATTTCTAACGAAACATTACAACTATAAACATATTCTGTGAAGAACTCCTCTGGGAAAATAATCTGACAACTTGTTTACTTAAAACAGATACCACTTGAAAGTTCTGCTTGGAAGTTTATTTTTATTCTACGTTTCATACTGACTAATGCCCAAACTTAAATTCAGCCGGGATATTTCAGCAAAACCTTGGAAGTGTGACAACAGAAACCAATTCATGTCTTTGTGCAGTGTCCACAATTGGTCTTATCAACCAGAAATATATGTCTATTTGAATACAGAACGTTCATTAGATGTTTTGCAATGTAAACTTATTGTACACGATGCTGTGTTTGCATTCTTAGGAAAAAATACTCCATCAAATCCCCCATCAGCCTCTTTGTTTAAGTGATTTATGTCCTTCTATTAGCTTCTCCTGCGACTTTCCCTGAAATATTGACTCAATCTTTTAACTTTTGATTGGCGTGATGTATTGTCTAGGATTTATGCAGCAACGATTTTTTTTACTATTTGTCTTTGGAGCAGAACACTTCCTGAAAACCCCTTTGTGATGGAAACAAAGGAAAGCTGGCATCAAGTGCAGGCAGGAGAGATCAAGAGTGAGGAGGAAAAAACCCCTAAAAAGATGTCTCGCAACTCTGGCAGATTGCATTCAATTTAGAAACAATCCAAGAACGATTTTGATATTTATTTCAGAGCCAAGCAATGGTCCTTTGGGGGTGTTTTAAGTGCTTTAAGTGAAACCAATCTGACACTCAGAGAGCGAGGGGAAAGGGTTTCAAACAAGATGGCCAAAACCTTTGTTGCCTTGTCTTTTTTCCACTCTCTTTTTCACACAAACACCCACATAATCATCTGAAATCACGCAGTCTCCCTCTGCTTCAACAAAAGTACAATACCAGCCTTTTTCCTTCATTTCATGACTCATGTTTCAACACCTCACATCTTTCTTTCTTACCCTTGATGTCTGCTTTAACCTTTGCATGTACCATCTCTCATAAACAGGTAAGGATCATACACATATTAACACACTTGCAGAAAGACATTAATGTATGCACACCACACTTAATAACTAGGAACAGACATAGTGGCAAACCTCAAGCTTCCTTAAGGCATGCCTCATTTGTCGTAGTTGCGTGCAGTTTCCTCATTTAGAACAGGTGCAAACTGTAGCTGCTGTGTTACTGTATGTGTGTTCACAAACATATATTCCTTTCCCCTGCATCAGTATTCACTCCAGCTCCCCACCCGTGCATAATTCCTCTGACAATGTTGCACCCTGAAAAATCTCTCTTTTTCTGTTCACCTCGCCTCAATCAGTCGCCCCCTCCCCACCACACACACACACACACACACACACACACACACACACACACACACACAGACCGGCAGCATTGCCATCAGCATCAGAGTCACCGTGTCAGTGAGAGAGAGAGAGAGAAGCTCATTGTTTCATTGGAGCCAAAGTCACTCTGCCCTCAGATCACAGACAGTCTCATGGGGTTTGATGATTTGATAGAAGAAGGAGGTAATTATTCATTTCATTCACTCTATATATGTATTTGTGCTGCTTCACTGCGCAGTTGGTGCCAGTATTTGACTCAGTATTTCCGCTGTCAGACACATTACTGCAACTTTAAACTTTGTTATGTTTAGCAATTAAATCTTCACTTGTCAAGAGGAGTTTTCGGTGAAAGCTACACGATTATTCATGATGTCTACTTTAATCAAGAAGCTCTCTTTCGCTCTCAACCACCACGGAGTGAGATACCGCATTTGTTTTAATCTGCCAAGGGGAAAACCTCATGAGGAGGATGGACACTGGAGGGAAATGTCTGTACATAATTAGTGATGAATTTCAAATGTGGCAAGAGATGCAGCCTCTTAAAGAGCAGCTAGTTGGTGAGCGATCTGCATCCATAATCGACGAGGCTCCATAACGCTTCCTGTTATATCAATTAAAATGAGGATTGCGGGACATACACATTTTTTGGCGAAAGTTAGATGAGATTAATATTACTGAGTGTGTTGTCAAACTACTTGTTTAGGTCTCAGTAATAGAGCAAATATGCCTTATTCCCACATATTTAAAGATTCATTTAAAGTCTAAGAAGCAGTTTCCAGATGACTGTGAAGCCTCAAATCTTCCCAATATTATACGTTTTTGCTCATTCTAGTACAAGTTACAATATAATGCAACATGTGCCAGAGTATTTCTAGCATTGGTGTGTTGCATGAGACCCTGGGCAATGAATCAGTGCAAAGAGAATTGTGCAAACTTTCACTTCTAGGACAACAATGAAAAAGCAAAGGGTTGAAAAACACTGAAATATGACATATGTGATTTATGGGGCATATTATGGCTGTTTCAGGCCTCGTAGCAGAGAAGGGAAAGCAGGCCGTGTCAGATCATTTTGGTGGGGAAACGCCCTGGGGTGACTGCAGCTCAGTAGAGCCATCTCTCTGTCTGTCCGTAACTTTTCCACTCTGTCTCTCTTCGTTTCATTGTGTCTTTCCCTCTGCCTTCCCCGCCTTCTCTCTCTACACTTTTCCACTGAGCTCAGAGTGTGGGTATATGGAGGGCTTTGCCAATGCCGTCACTGTCATTTTTCCTCTTCTCTTTTGCGTTGGAGGTTTAATCCCTTTTCTCACATTGCATTTCCACATGCTGAGGCAACAGAGCAGCCTTGTTGCATTTCTTTTTTAAATTAATTTTTTCTTCTTTCTCACAGGGAAGTAAGACTGGCTTCTTCCGACGAGGACCCCTGGGCTGCGGATCTATTGATGGTGCTGGATTTATGTGAAAGCACATTCATGGTTTTATTGTAGATTTAAGCACACTTTAAAAAGGAGGATAAAAAAGTAGACTGAAGAGTTTATTTTTATTTTAAAGAAAGGGTCCTACGGGAAGAGTGAGAAAGTGAACTGAACTCTGATGTATTTATTCAGTATTGATGCGGAGCTATTAAAGCATCCCATCTTATCTAATACTGGCAGATGCTTGAATATTGATGCAACCTTCACTCTCACCTTACACTTTTATCAATGTCTAAATGATCTTTTTATTTCAAGAATAACAGGCCTAATCACTGCAGGTAATTCACCCTCTAATGACAATACATATAGTATACATAAGTATATTTGAACTTGAGAATGAAGGTCACAAGGGCAGAGAGAGTTAGCGACCTCATCAAATGTTGAAGACAAACAATGTGTAGACATAGCTAAATGGGAAAAGCAGTTCAAACACGCACAGACTGCTCCAGCTGACTACCTAGTCCCTCTCCTGTTTGTTACAAACAAACCCCTCATGCTGCTGCCAGAAACACTTCCTGCACACCAGATTTCTCCCAATACAATTCTTTCTAATTTTGGGTGAAAGCTAAAGTATAAAGGAGAATATATAAATTAGAAATATAGCAAGATTGAAGGTCCAGAGTCCAGTAGCAGCTTTATAAGGCTGTGTTTATGAACATACCTTGAGGTCAAATCTAATGTGAGTTGCTGATATGATGTTCAGCAGGTACAATCTCTACCATGTTGGCATGCACATATTTGCATTTGAGGCAAAACTAAACACAAGCACAGCTGAGGCGGATGCAAACTGTCATTTGTTTTGCAGGTATTTCAACCAAGTTTAAGTTGGATAACATCAAAACGTTACCCTTTGAAAAAAGCCGTTTTATCCTGATGATATCCTGTTATTTCTCCTGTGTTGTAATACATGTGTTGTTCTAATGAACCCTTTATTAGCTGTGTGTCATTGGCTCCAGAGTCGTTACCTAGAGGAGATAGGCCCAAATATCATCTAAGATTGAGAGTACTCTGTACATTCATAATTGGTTAAGTATACAGTGTTACACTTGCGTACATGATTCTTTTATTTTAGAAATGATTATTTCCAAAGTCTAATCCAAAGGGGTGGCCCATCTGACTGACAGATCTAGACTGCTATCCCTTGAGATGAATCCCTTTAAATGTCCCAGATTGATATAATGAGAAACTGCAAATTAGAAACATTAAATAAGATAAGTACCTCATTATTTCTTTATGTTAAAAAAAAGTTGTGAAGGCTCCAAGCTGTGGTTCAGAGCCTTCAGGTAGCAGCGTGCTGTCGGCAGCATTGTCTCTTCAGAGTCCTGCCTAATTAGCACCTCGCTGCCTAACCTATATCTGATCAAGTGGCTGTTTAACACGATGGCCTTTCCTCACCTTTAATCAGCCTCTGGCTACGTCTAGATAAAGTAGGTTAACATTACACAACACTCAATCAGCTAGATACACTTTCCAAAATGTCAAAAAGCTTTTAAAATGCAAAGGATGTTCTTAAGTTTTAAGCAAAATCAAGGTAAAAAAGGAAATGTATCCCTCTAAATTCCACCTCCATCCCACTCCCGCTGCCTGTTCTCGCTCACAAAAGGCTTCTATGGACCGAGGGAGCACTGGTGCTAATAATGTTGATGCTGTGCCAAGCCCAGCTGGTGGTGCCCGGCACAGGGCATCGAGTGTCTGCTCCCCACAGTTGCTGTCTTTAAAAGGCTCTCTCCTCTGCCAACTGGGATCAGAGGGAGAGAGATCACATTGCTGTAAAGGACGCAACCAACCTGTGAACCTGTGAGGAGTGCAGTCTGTTAGCTCTGTATATCAGATGCAACATCAAAGCCTCATGCTTTTCATTAGGCTGCAAATGATGTGTGCTATCGAAGCGCTGGGAAGCATGTTGCAATAACAAGAAATAAGAATGTGACTATTTTACACTTTTTATTTAAGATCTGATAAAAGGGTAGTTTTTAAAATCACATGGAACATTCATTTAAATAGATTCAATTTCCACATCTTCTCTTAAGCTTCTTAATAAACTGTCTCATATAATGATACCAATCTGTGATAACCTAGAATTATAGTGGATAATATCAGTCATGTGATGCGTTGGGTTAATCAAATAGAATTAGCTGAACCATACTATGTGGATATTTACTGTGAGCACGGCTAATGCCCTGAAAAACATTTTTTAAGATGCAGAGAGAAAACTCACTTTGAATAAAAATGTATCACAAAATGCTTGATCTAATTTCCAGCACACCTTATTTTGTACCAGGCATAATGACACAATGTATCCTCTATTTAATATAATTTTAAATGTGGCTCAACATACACCCCCTCATTTGGTTGCATGTTGCATGCTCACGGAGAGGGGATCATGTGTCCGTATTCTCTTCCCATTGTCACATTGCAGGCAGCCATGTGCTGCGGACAAACCTGAGCCATGTCCCGACCAAATGTGAACTGAATCAGACATCCTACAGCACACACCTATGTGTAAACAGACCTGGGAAAAGCATCTTCTAACCATACCGTATAGCTTGACTCACGCATGTTCCTGTATCACGATGTCAGTGTGTGGGTGGCTCAGAGCTCTGTGTGTGTGTGTGTGTGTGTGTGTGTGTGTGTGTGTGTGTGTGTGT
>CALSBZ010004665.1:935752-950714 GCA_943591055.1 Gobionotothen gibberifrons
CCCCCCCCCCCCCCCCCCCCCCCCCCCCCCAAAAAAAGGTGCCATTACGTTACACATGGCTTCAGATTGATTTGGTCATTTGGACATGAAGGAATGGAGTGCAGCTATGAGCATGTTTTCTGCAAACACAGCATAACATTTGCATTACGTAAGCAGCATAAAAGGGTTTGAGCCTACCGTCATGAATCCATCCAGCAGGCCTGAGTCGGGTTTGGGGGGGGCTTGTAGCCGCTCCATTGACCACTTCTCGATGATGGACGACACCTGAGAGTTTTCTGAGTTGAGGATGCGGAACCCGGTCATGTTGACTCCACTAAAACGATACGGCTCCATGTCCAGGGCAAAAAGGTCCTGGATACATAAAGATGAAAATCTAGATGTGTTCAAGCTGCCAACAATAATTCATTCCTCAACTTTCCCTGCACTGAATACTAATCTTGTCTGTCCTCAATAATTAAGAGCAATCATTTGAGTAGCAGCTTTAGCAAGAGGGCGCAGAAGAGTGCAGTTGAAGGTATTTCAAGAGCTTTATTATCTCATGCTGAGGCAGCAGCCTTGATGAAGGAAAGGCTTGCAAGGTTACAGGCCGGCTTTTGGTGGACTGCCATCTATCATGTGGAAGGGAAAGGACAACCCAATCGTCCTGCGTACAGCATGTCTGGCATCTCACCAGGCAGATGTCTTTGGGATGCGACAACACAGTTGACAGAGCAACAGCAGGTGATGAACGCACAATGGCCGTGCCACGGTCAATGTTTGCTGTCCTTTTCCAAAACCAGCATGGATGGCTCGCTCCCAGTATACAGCAGCTTTGGCCGGCATAGTGGCCTCTAACCGGCCAAACACTGGCTGGTGTTAAAGTAGGCATTTTTCCACCCGACAAGCAGCAGCATGCCACTGACAGAAGCCTATAATCACTATTCTCTTTTCTTTCCCAGTGACATACCTGCTTTCACTCACTCCCCTTTCATCTAGCCAGGTTCATCCGTGGCTGCACAAGAGATAGTTACAGGCCCTATGCACTGTCAAATGTCTTTTTCAGGTCAGCTTTCTCCAACTTTTCCTTCAGACTTCCAAACAACACAGCGTGAAGTGTGTTTGTTAGCTATAATGGACCACATGGGTGCCAGTCATCTGCTCAGGGCTATTATCCTAGCTCTCAGTCTTCTGTTCTCTGGGCTCTGCGAAGATTTGCTGCTGTTCATCTGCAGTGTAGCAAGCCATCTTTGTAGTGGCTAGATCAAAGAACTTGGGAGAACTTCAATAGCGCTGCCAGAGACAGAATAAAATATATCCAACTGCTTGTGTTTCCTACTTTCAGGTTTGTGGACAGCTGCATGGGGTGCAAAGGTATGTGCTGTATTCAGGGAATAAACTTGAGGTAAACTTTCACAACTTCAATATGCGAAGAGTATGTTTGTAATCAACTACAATGAGTGAGCTCAAGGCCGTCTATTATCACAAATGCAGGTTGTAGTTCAGGTCCACAAGGCTTCACACACAAGAACAAATTAAAGGTTTTTTTTTATTTGACGCGCTCCTGGGTGAGTCATATTTAATTTGATTCTCAGAGAAGAAGAATAAACTGCTTTGAGACACCTGGATGTAATTTCGCTCAAGCAGACGCCTACGAAAAGTACACATTTGAACACATTTTTAAGTAGATAATGCTGTGCAAAACAATTACAACATATCCTATATAATAGCAATTTGTCAACATAAAAGCAGAAGGGGCAGCGTACTCACCAGGGTAGTAAAAATATAATGGTAGTACTCTGTCATCATACCCATGGCCAGGGCCTACAGGGAGAAAATAACATTGGGTAGTAAATACAAATGTAAAGATTAATGCCCAAATGAGCTCATTCATTTAAATGTAAATCTTTATTAAGCATTTATTTAACCTGTATTGTCTGACATCCTTAAATGGTGGGATTGGTAATTGATAATAAGTAGAATCATTATTACACTGTATAACCATAACGAATACAATAAAACATAGCAGTAATTGGACAGTACACTCTACCTTTAAAACAATGGTAGGACATGTGTTGGAGAAGGAACTGAGTTGAGCTGCTGACATACAGTTCATGTTTTCCTCTGCCTAGTATTCACCATCAATAAATAATCATTCTTGTTGCTTGCCGTAGACACGCAGATGTATAGAGAATTCAAGCAGTGCAATATACTTCAGAGAAGACTTCTGTTCAGTAAAAAAAAAAACAGACTATTCTCAGAAATAATGCACCTCTGTAAAATGAATTCAACATGCCTGTGAGCAGAGTTAGATTTTCTAATTAAAAAACCTTTATTGTGCAGCGAAGAGCTTCCATTATGGAGGGACAGTTGGAGAGATCTAATATTCTACAAAGAGATTAAAGATGGAGCAGAAAGTAGGTATCCGAATTATTTGCTTCAGTGCTTTAAGAGAGAATGAGCAATAAAGGGGAACAGATACTGTATTGGCTTATTATTTTAGTGCTTATACATAATGAATTAACTATGAGTCTATGTATTTAGTGCTGAGTCTAGGAGAAAACCTAACATTTAACTATTATTATTTGATAACTGATTTCAACCATCCTATTAATACATGTAGCAGACTGGTTCATATCCTTATCTGACATTTCGGTTTAAATATTGAACCTAAAGGTAAATTGGACACAACTCTATATGCATAATAAAGACATTGTGAAATAAACAATCATATTAATTAAATGTGTAAAATAAAGCCTTTTAATCTTGAAACAATAGTATATTAATAGTATATGTTATTCCTTCAGTTTGGTAACAACATTGGGAATCATTTTTATTTAATTATAGACAATTTCAAAAGGTGTTTTTATTTCATATTGGATTTTTTTTCCAATTACACTCCATGTCACCTTTTATCTCAAACTGTCATCTTTCATGCCGACGGAGTTGTCAATAGTTGCTTCCCTCTCACCTTTAAGTGGATTACCTTCTTCAATATCACATTGGAAAGTTGTTGCTCCAGAGGTGCTAAATGGTTAGATCTAGAATCGGGGTTTTGAGCTGGAGGCATGTGATTGGTTGATAGGTAAGAGGGTGGTATCATAAAGAGTGGCAATAGTAAAGGAGACATCGTGAATATAGATATGACTTTTGAATGAAACCTTATTAAACTCTGTTATTATTGGAATTAGAACAATTAAGTGGCTGTTGATGATAATGAGTTGACTTTTAATAATTTTCAAACTCACTTGGTATTTGATTTTTGATTTTTGAAATATTGAAATATTCGTGTTCCATTTATATATTTTACACACTTTATCAAAAATAACTATAATGGATTAATCCAACACTTATCTCTCTGGAGCTCCATAGATAGTGCCTCCGGTTTAGTATTTACAAGGAATGTATTACCCTATCGTGGCTCAATACCCATACCTGTTTTAGGATCCAGGCAGCCATCTCATGTCCACAATCAAAGATGACATGGAACTCCTTTGCCTTCTTCATCTCCTTCAGAAGTGGCTTGGCATCCTTGGTCTCGGTGGGCAGCTGTCGGATCTTCAAACGAATGTTGTATCGTGACGGTGCCTTGATCAGCTCCTGCAGTCGAATAAGACCTGCAGACAAAGAGGACACATATAGCGTGAACAATTGCATTTTAAAGACGCAGCTTCAATGTGTTTGATCTGCTGCCATTTTGAAGTATCTCCGATGCTGAGGAGGCCACAATAAACAACTGGATTCAGGTTTTCTCAGCAGAAAAAGGCTCATATGCATGCCTTCCTAATCCACAGTCTATTGATCCTCCCACTCAAGCTTGGCAGGCAAACAGACTGCTACAGACCTATCAAGAGAATTTAACACCAACCCAGCACATTGCACTCTTTTTATAACAAAACAGAAAAATGCAAAGAACCACAATCTGCACCCTCCTACAGAGACTTCCAATCCCACAGAAGCCTCCCAAATGCTGATTCGCTCTCGTCCTCCACGATACCATAGAGCAGCATGGAATAGGTTCATTTTTATCCTGATGGAAAGCTGCTGTCAATCGTGCCTCTCCACTTCTCTCTCACACACACTTCAGATGTGCTCTGATGAGAGAGCCTCTGTTTGCCCAGCTTGTACTTGCCCGTAGGGAGCCCGGCGCCTCCGTCACATATTGAGCTACAATCTTCACCTTTCATTTCTCGGCCACACATTCAGGTAGAAAGCTCTCCGGGAGATACTGCGATGAGATTACAATGAGTTTCTCCCTCAGTAAAGAACTCCAGAGTGCTGGGATGAAAGAGGCTGGATTGATGGGAGAGATGATTACTTGTCATGGGTATAAAAATGGATTGAGCAGAGAGGATAGTTTGAGAGGGGACTAGAGAGAGATAGGATTTTTTTTTTCTCTCTTTCTCGTGGAACCACTTAAAGATAGCTCAGCCTATTTTTTATTTTGAAATGAAGTGCTGTGTGAGCAGTTTAATGGTCTTACTGTGAGTGGGGCTGGGTCTCCCGGAGGCATATACAAAGATTGGTGTGAAATAGGAACATGCAGGTCTTGTTGTGAATAGTCCCATTGTAGGGAGGAATACTGAACCACCTAGAGCTTTGCAGGTAATCCCAATAGATCCCTTCTCTAGGGCATGTCCGCGTCTCCCTGTTTTTGTTCGTACCGACACTTTGGGAGGTGTTAAGCAAGAACATTTTTTTCTGTCAAGGGAGCTCAACGTTTGGGAAACACTGTCAGGGTAGATGTTTGTGGGCTCTGGCTAATGCCTTCAGACTTTCCCTCTGGATCTTCTAACGGCTGTGTGTGAATATTTTATCTCCTCCGATAGTTTTTCCTGCCAGCCGTCAGATAGGCTCCAATCAGCAGAGCGGGGCCCTGGAGCATGAAGCTGTATGATTACAGCCTGGGACCAGGTGGAAGCGGAGGGGGGGGGGGGGGGTACGCTACGCGGCTATGCAGCTGTCACACTTTTCAGGGCGTCAGGTGCGTTATAGCAGAAATGCTCCACAGAGTAGGCCCACGCCGCTCCTCTCTGACAGAGAAAGAGGCGAGAGGTCACCCCTGACATCTCACTGGGGCAGTGTGTTGGAGAATCAGGGTGTTAACGTTCAGAGCTCCAAGGCAGGAAGTAGGTCAAGGTGATGAGTCAGAATAATGTGGCAAGTGAGACGAGTCATTGGGATACAGTCCGAGGTTAGCGTACGGGCACTAGCATGCTAAAGGAATGGTTGTTTCCTGAAATCTGTGCAATAGGAATGATGGAGAAGGCACAAAGTACCAGTAAAAGGAAGAGAAAAGGGCATTTAGATTTCTATTCAGTGGCAACATTTAAGATGTCAACTATACAATAACCATTTGCTCTGAGTAGAAAGTGAATTCATTATGCAACCTGTCTAAAAATGTAAACCCCCTTTCAACTCTGTCTAATTTACCTACATTAAGCCGTCAACCACATCATGCCAAGTAGCTCATAAATTGCGAATGAGCATTAGAATATTGTTATCTTCTCTGGAGCGATTACACTTCGCCTCGTAAAAATATCACCGCACTCCGGCAAAAATATGACACGTCTTTTAAAATGCATATTATGAGCCACTCCACAAAGTCAGAGGATAGACGAAATGACTCACAGACACATTTAATAGTCACCCTCAGAGATCAAGTGTCTGTGCATGTTATTAACGTCTGTTGTCAGCGCTGCCATACTGCAATTCTGCATTGCATTAATCTGAAGGGACACTGGGTCATTCTGGGAAATGTGGTCTCTTTTTTTCAATGTTGCTGCTCACTCTCCTGGAAGACTGACATGGGCAGCACCTGCAGGACTGAGGCAGAACAGTAAGCTATTGATTTCTGAATTAACTTGACAGGTTACAAAGCACTCAGTGAACTCTGAGCAGCAGTGCAGCTTTTTTTTTAGCTCACCTTGTACCTCTTGTTTTTTTCTGGACATTTTAAGGGCAAAAGGATCCAGGTTTTAAAAAAAAAACGGACACACTTGGCATGCAAAACAGAAGCACTACAGAAGGATGAAGACAGACACCGACTGTACCTGTACCTGTGCTGTCGTCGTACACCACGGTGACGGTTTTCCACTTGAAGAAGTGCACCAGGTCGAGGATGGCTCTGCTGAGGGACGAGAAGTCGGGGTACAGGCTGACATAGTACGAGTCCCGGTTGTCAGAGATTTGATGCTTCCACTTGGTCTGGACGTGGGGCACTCCCAAAGCATTGCAGATGGATTGGACTGCGTTGGCAGAGGAGCTGTGTGAGGGGCCAAAAATGGCCGCCACACCGAGGGAAAGCTGATCACATGCTGGAAAGAGAACAAGCAGAAAAAGCAGCAAGTCAGCTTCGTGGTTATGTTGGGCTTTTCATTTTTACTGTTTTCTAAATGTTTTTGTGTGTTCAGTTTGTGTCCACATGTCACCTCAAACAATCAGAACAGATGCTTCATAATGGTCACTACCCAAGGGAGGCGGGGCCGTTTTGTTTGCAAGGACAGCATATGGGGGATGCGATACACAGTTATGTGGTTTTAAACTGCTTGTAATGTGCCAAAAACACTACTGTGTCAGCAAAGGCAGAATGGAAGAAGACACGGATAACATTAATATAACAAGGCAATAGACAATAAAGATCTTTGTACATGTGAAATTATATTTTTTCAATTTATTGTCAATCCGTTTTGGAAATGCAATGCCCAGATGGTGTCAGAGTACAGTGATTCCAGTACAGTGAATCCATTTCAGACCTCAATAAAATGGTGGACAGTAAATAGAGTTGGATTTCAAACACGGCAAATAATTGTCTAAATTGATTATTGTGTTTGTCTCCAGTCTTTGGTAGTTAATGTTCACCCCACATAATCTGTCAGCTATTACAGCACACTGTCAATAGCAAACATGTAATTATTAATTTACAGAAAGATGTTGTAACCCAGTTTTGGCCATTTTTTTAAATTAAGAAATGTTGTAATTTCCATTGCTTACATTCCATACATTTCTTAAAGGCGACCTATCATGCAAAATGCACTTTTGTACGTCTTTTATACATGAATATGTGTCCACCAAGTGTCAGAAAACACAACCGTCTCTCTTTTCCTCCATACCCAAATCTCTAAAAGCGGGGCTGCAACGGATCTGATACAGACTGATACAGATTTGAAATATCTCTGACGTCAGAAACGAGGAGCTCCGCCTATATGGGCAACTCTCCACCTATCAGGAGGAGAAAGCCACGGCCATTGCCGTTCGAAAGCGCTGGAGATGCTGTAGTACATATGCCAGGCCTGTAGGTGGCGCTGTAGTCTGCCAAAAAAGCAGCGAAGAAGACTCTCACAGATTCAGCCCTTGCAAAAACAGGGCTAAAACAGAGCAAATAGAGCGAAATGAGGCATGGCTAAAATGCATGATCTGTTTGGTATTTTGAAAAAAATACTTCGCAGACATGTTTTATATAGGTATGGCCCTACAATATATTATTCAAATATAGCATGATTGGTCCACTTTAAATGCATTGCAGCCATATGAAAATACTTGTATTTCTTAATTCCTGACATTTCTTTCTACATTGATGAAACTAAAAAGATCTAGACAAATAAATCCATGTCATAGAAAAATAGCACTCATAATGAGGCTTTTTTTAAATGTCCTCGTAGCTCCGGACTTACCTTTCCTGGAGGCCTCAAAGCTGTCGAAGATGTTTATTCTCTGGATGTCATACGTCAGCGTGGTGTTGGGGAGCAAGGTGCGGTTCCTGTTGATTGTGTTCAAGGCAAATTTAAAGGCTAATTCTTCTGCTCCGGAAGGGCCGCTCTCAGTGGATTCAAATATTCCTCCTGAGAAAGAAAAATTGAGAAAAATGTGGTTAAGAAAAAAATAAACAGCTCAGAAAATGACCTTTGAATTGCCATTATTTCTCTTAAAATCACAATAAATTCCTCAGCACAAATGACATTCAACTAAATGATCGATATGATGCAGTCAATAACAGCTCAAGCTGTGTGGCACATTTTTTTCTTCAAAGGAGCTATTGTTGAACGCTTTACACGGCTCAGTCTGACGCTCATATGAAACTGATTTACAGTGCCGATTAGGCGTTTCGATCTCAGATGATTTGCATTCTGTAGCAATTGTCGGTGTAATTATAGGCAATTAGTTACATCGGGAGGTGAGTTCAGGGGTGAGTGCCCTGCTTTAACTCCCTCACTCAGCCTTGACAGAAAGGTTCACTCTTCCACTTTGTCCCATTGATTTCAGCAACTCTCAAATGAGAGAACAAAGACAAGCGATAGCATATTGAGCAGAGAAATAAGGGCAACAAGACAAAAAGGTATCGTAAAGGAGAAAGAGAGCCATGGGAGAAATCTGTAAGATATTTATAGAGGTATAGAAAGAGAGACAGGAACAGAAACGTTGACACGGAGAAAGGAAAAGGCAAATCAACGCAGGAATAAAGATAAAACATCAGGAAGCTTTTAATTACCCTCATTAAAAACAAGTCGTCTCAGAAGTTCGAATGATTATCTCTGCATCATACTTGTCTGTTACTTTGGTTGATTGTTAATGGGAGGGCCTCCTGAAGGGAGGATCATGCCGTGACCGCCCTGAGATATCTTGTTACCTTTTGGATATATGTGAGTCGCAACGCTTACTAATGATCAAAGTCAAAGCTATTTTACAGCGCTACACAGATAATATAATTACTAATGCAGAGTAAGTTGTTGTCAACAATAATAGCTCCATTCAATTGTTTCAATTTTAAGACAATTAAAGTTTCTTTAAATCGTCCATCTATATCCACCAAGGCAATTATATCATTTGTTTTTATGTCGAGACATAATTTACCTGCATTTATTTGCCGGTCGCCAAAAATGCACATTGCAGTTACAATTAAATATACATAGTATGACTTTTATTTAATTGAACTACTCACTTCTTACACTGCACTGTGACTTTTATTCATGCACCTCTGTTATTGATGTTTTATTATCTTTGCTTTTTAATGTTTCTAATGTCTTTCAATGTTGTAAAGCACTTTGAATTGCCTTGTGTTGAAAAGTGCTATATAAATAAACTTGCCTTGCCTTTTATAAAATAAATGTTTTTTATTGGATTCTTCTACAAGCTGCATCATACTTCATTTCAACTATAAATGCGGTCATTGAGAATGATAAGATCATTTCTACACATTCATCATTAGAAAGAGGTGAAGCTATGTTGTGGGTGGTGCAGTATGCCAGAGTGTGTACTATTACATTTTCAAAGAGAATATTTCTATTCCAAACAGCTGAGACAGCTGTAGACTCTAGCAACTACTTTCAACTTTCCAAATAAATATAATAAAAAAAGGGCAAACCCACATTACGAAAGCTGGTACACCTTTGAGGATGGACTAAATCCTGAGAACGCTTTGCAGAAATCAAAGTTAAAAGAGAATGGATGAAGGGAAGGACAGATGAAAGGGGGTTGTGAGAGCAGCTCCGAGCAGAGTTCAGCGGTCCATCTCCCATCCTCTCGGAGGACAGGGAGTCGGTTTGACGAAATCCAAACTGAAAAAAGTGTAAAGCCTGTTTATCGATTACAGAGAGCGAGGGAAAAGTAAGTCTGAAAGCAAAGAAGACAGAAAGAGTGGAGAAAGAGTGAGAGCTGTAACAGAAGCAGACAGCAGCTATTAATAGCGGTTGGCAATGACAGGGGGTGATAGAGGAGGAGTGCAGTAGGAAAAAAAGATGTCATTAAGTTGAGCTTTATCACTGTCACCATAGCACACCCATACTTTGTGCTTTTTTACTTTATGTTGGAGCTCATCTTATATATATATTATATAGTCCAGTACAAAAATGAAAGGTGAAATTAGACTGAGAGAGATGTATGTCGCAGCGCGAGTTGAGAGTAAATCTATAAACGCACGTTAGTAGATGTAATGTGCGCCATTGAGTGAAAATAATTAGGTTTTCATGTGTGAGTCCTCCTGCTATATGTGATGTGAACATGCTGCTATTCATGGCATTTCATCCGTCTCAAACTTCACATTAATGTGCAAAAGAATGAATAACTGAGAATCACCATTAAAGATGATTGGAATCATGTCAGTCCGACCCGAAAGATAATGATTACCCTTTTGCCTCGAGGGAGCAGACTGCCATCAGCCTGTTCATCAGGTTTGTAAAATGAGCATAAGGGTATTAAGTTATGCTCATCATTTCTTTGGCACACTGTATGGAGTGGATGGGCTACTTTAAAGGAGCCCTATTATGCTGATTTTCAGGTTTATATTTGTATGTTGTGCTCTGTGTCATATTTACGTGCTTTAATGTTCAAAAAGCTCTTTATTTTTCTCATACTGCCTGATACTTTAGCTCCGCTTTTCACCCTCTGTCTGAAACCAGAGCCCAGTCTGCTCTGATTGGTTAGCTGGCTGGCTTTGTTGTGACCACTTAGAGATGTCCCGCCCCAATATCTATCACGTACAATGTGTTGGAGCGCTAGCCAATAGAAGCGTGAGTGTTGCATAGTGATGTCATTATGTTATGGAAGTGAACATAGGAGTCCAATGGAGGCATTTTTTTGGGGGGGGGGGGGGGGGGGGCTCCTTCTAGAGGGTGCTTTAGGATTTTATTCTTTGCAGACCATTTGCATGCACAAAACCCTACACTACCGACAGACACTAAAGGAAAGGGAAATACCCAAAAATGATTTAAAACAAAAAAATCAAACAGGGACATTACATTAAGTCCAAAAAGATTTACAATTTATTTCCAAGGAGATTCCAAGCATTACATTACAGAACACTAGGCTCTGATAGGATGAGAATGCATCTCCAGTATCGTTTTCACTGAATAATAAAACCCAATTGAGATTTATTTCCGAAACTAGATTTTGGAAAGTACGTGCACACACTTGTTTTGGGTGTTGCGTATATTTATTGCTATTATCATCTGTCCATCCATCCTCCTCTCAATACTCGGTGTTGTGGTCCGTCTGATTGCAGGTGTGTGAGTTACAGCTGAGATAATCATTGTGTGTGTATGTGTGTGTGTGTGTGTGTTTGTGAATTATAGTGGCGCCATCGTTGGGAATGGTGTGAATTATAGTGCAAATGAAAGCTCTGAGTGAGTTATGAGCTGGATAATCACCCTGACGAGAAAACAGGCCTGCCGCTGATCTGAGTGCCTCTGTCTGTGTGTGTGTGTGTGTGTGTGTGTGTGTGTGTGTGTGTGAGAGAGACAGCTTGAACAGAACGGGGAAATTAAAAGACGGGGGTGTGTGAGTGTGTGTGTGTGTGTGTGTGGGGGGGGGATTTGACTCCCTTTTAATATTTGTTCTCAGTTAACCAAGCACATTTTGCATTGATCATTGTAAAGTAACTTTGTCATTTTGCTTTATTTCTGATAGAAATTCACTCCATTTAAAATGAGTTTCTGTTAATAGAAATCATTCATACGTTACAAACAAGAGTAATGAAGAAAAAACCTTGAGAATTGTTGCAACGGTGAACTGTGATTTGTATTACTTTTGGTAAATATATATTATACATGCTTTCTGAAAGATGGAAACTGACAGGCTATGTCTGTCTCTTCGCTGCGCTGTGATTACTAGCAGGGTGAGTGTATACTACTACTCAAAGAAAGGGCTTACTTACTAAACCATGAATGAAATCAGCCCCCTCTACTCAAGGATGCTCTTGTATGCCGAGAGATGGGAGTCAGATAAGTTGCCATGGAGACTCATGCATCTATGCTATGGCTGAGAGGCATTGGCCGTTTTGGAGACTGAGCAGCTGATTGGTTGAGGAAGGACGTTGTGATGGTGCGGACGGCCTGTCTCTGTGACTAATGACCAGCAGCTGCCGGGATAGTGGTGGGCTGTAGGGTGGGTGCCATGGCAACCGGTGAGCAAACCATGTCACGGTGCAATCGGCCCAGGTATGAAGGGAAGATAGTCTTTAATACCTCCACCCACCACACCCAGGACCCCTGGCCTGCTTCTGTCTCCCTCCGTCATTCAGCTGGTGAGCAGAGGTGCTCGGAGCCAATAGGTAGGAGGCAAAAGTGATGGAAACACTCCGTAAATATCCCTGAGATTCCCCAAAGGGAACGCTCCCTGACATGTTTGGCGGTGAATGGGACATGATGCATGAAGGCCTGCAGAGAGTCGCTGCCCCTGGTCATTAATCTGAAGATCCCCCTGTGGTAGACTGACCTTCCAGTGTTGCACAAGGGCCAATTCTCTCTCACGCAGAAAATCCCCAGAAATCTGACCATCTAATACAGTCTGCTCACCATTGCTTCAGTAGTGATAAGAGCAGATACAATCTCACAAAGCAAGATAAGGGAAGCAGTGAACTTGGTAAAAACAGATATTTTTTTCTTAGAATATACTTGATGAAAAGTTTAAAAAAGAGAGACAAACTCCATCTTGAATCTTATTAGAGAAATGTGTATAAAAACAATAGGGTAAAATTACTAGTAGCATAGAATCAAATACTTGTAATTGAGGTATTGCATGAAAGACCAAGCTATAAAAACTTCTTGTAAAAACGCACAAAAGCAGTCAATAAAAAGTGACTGATTAGTAACTTAATGAATAATTCCATTAGAGTTATGGAAATTGAACATGATACCATCAGAAAGCAGCTTATATGAACAACAGTTTAGCCGTTGTTATCTCACTTGTTCTGCGTGTTGTGTGTTTTTTCCCCAGGGATAGAAACACTCCTGTCACCCTAAAGCCTCTTGACACTGGACTGGACTGTCACCTGCCACCGCTCGACGCTAAGCCCCAGGCTGACTCACACACTCGCACAAACTGTGCGCACCATCACGCACCCCTGAGATTGAGCCTAAATAAATCTGTCAGGTAAGAAACAACTGAGTCTTTGTGAAAATGCGGGTGAAGCATTCAGACATACTTAAGTTTAGTTACACCAATAACAATTAGCTCTATCATTTCCAAAAAGGTCAATTTAATCAATCTCTTATAACGAGCACACACAGTCTTCAATTAGGAATGTGTGCCACCACCCTCGTCCCTGACCCAGCTCCAAGTAGGAAACCAGTGATCATATAACATATATTAATTCTGAGCGCTGGCAACAGATGTGCTAATTTGCGAGGCTCTCTCTCTCTATTCATTATAATGTGCCAGCTCCCTCCTCAAAATATGTGCTAATTTGCAAGGACTCATTGTGAATGTGCTAAACTACCGGGTGACATTTTGTGTGCTAATTTGTCAAGCAGGGACCCCTTTTGGTACTAATTGTGCCAAACTGTGAGTATACACTTTCACAGGCCTTGAATTGCTGAGGTCCCAAATGACTTCTGTCTCACAGTTTCCAACCTCTCCACTGCTCTCAAATTGCGAATGCCACTGAAAAGAAATACTTAGCACTGTGGAAATAAGACATAGCGCTAATCGCACTCGCTTGCCTGCACACGCACACACACTGATGCACACACACAAATGTACACACACACCAATATGCGCCTGCTCTTGAGACTATACGTGCTCCTTAAAGGAACACAGGAGTGCAGCTAGAGTCAAATGCAATGGCAGTTCTGTAGTATCATCAAACAGACATTATACAGAAATAGCAGGCTGCAATTAAAACATCTACTGTCACAACTATGGTGCACTAATGTATCTACTTTGCAGATACTATCCACAGTTACAGCTTATGTGTGCTCACTTTGGAGCAATGTTCTTGTCTTTTTCTGTTTTTTGAGAAACAGGTGCATGCGTTGAATTAATTACAAACTCATTTTACAAGGTTTTTTTCCACAGAGAATTTCACTACCTGAAAATCACAACATTTTGCAACATACTAACATGAACTTCATTGCAAGACAAGATATGAGCATGCAATAAATATACTAGTTCAATTAATTATCTTTTCAAAAATGCAATTAATATATCACATCATTTCCTTGGCGGAAGATTGATGCGTTTTTGTCTGTGCGGAAATGAAAATATAATAAATGTTGTTCCAAAATGTCTTTCTTATTGTTACTGTCAAACGTTTTCCATGCGTTGATACACCCGTCACAACATAAAGAATACTGTAAGCTCCTCACTTGCAAAGAATATCTGTCAAAGCTTGTGATGCACATAAATCAACACTCGTACACGGAGCGGAAGACAGACTGAAGCCTCGTTCAGCAATGCCTGAGGAAGAGCAGTTCAACTTCAATAAATATTGTTACTCTTGCAAGAAAAGAGTTTCCAATTGTCTCTATTGTATCTCTCTCGGGGTCACTTTGGAAATGTCTTCCCAATCTATCTGACAGATACCGGGGCTAATCGTCTTTTAATATTGTTTTTTCATTTTGAATGCATCCTCCTCACCTAACCATGTTTAACAGGGTATGAAATCAAACATGGCAATGGAAACAAGATGAATACAAATAACAGGTAAACAAGCCTTTTAATGTATAACTGCCAATGTTATCGTGCTAACCACAATACCATGCAATATGTTAATGCAATCAAAAACGATGGCATTAATGTTGATCATCAACATACTGTAACACATATGCACCATGCCATTCTGATGTGTTGTATATTGAAGATGTGGCATGGAAACATTGTTTTTGGGTGGAAAGTGTTTAATAAAAAGGAAGAAAATATGACTTTCACACACCGTGGGTTTTATGAGCCTTGGAGCTTTCACACCTCACATCTAACTTCCAAGTACAAACACGAGTATTCCCAAAACTGCCGTCACAAGGTTATAAAAGTTCAAGTAAATAACACAAATCCCAAAACTGCAGTCAGGAGCTTTTCCTAGCCAACACAAAAAAAAAGAGATGTGATTTGGCTCTTATAAACAGGCCGTGGGGAGAGAGTGGGACCGGCTTCTGTACACAACGCTTCCTGATGCTTCATGCCTCACCCGTCATTTTCTCTTTCCATGTCGCATCTTTTTCTCTCCTTTATCAAACAGTCACACACACACACACACACACACACACACACACACACA
>CALSBZ010004665.1:951114-968480 GCA_943591055.1 Gobionotothen gibberifrons
ACACACACACACACACACACACACACACACACACACACACACACACCGCCTTCCTCTCTCCCACTGACTAAAGTACGTCTCATGGTGGCCTCGGCAAGTGACAGATGGCGCCCTCACAGCACAGCTCACTGTAAACTGAGTTTTAATCAAGCCTAAGCACGTGTGAGAGATGCTAATTATCCACTACAGGCGAAAACAGGCAGGAGTCGATCCTCAAGAACATTGTGACTATGCATGGTTCGCTATCACTTTCCCCATTGTGTTAAAAACACATTATTAGTGTCTCAAGCGTCCCTGGGTACTCTCAACCCTCAAGCTGTATCGCTCACCAAAATAAATATAGATGAGAACTTGACTAACAGTAATCTACGGGTCTTAAGACGAACTCTCCGAAAGTAAAGCAGAGGGATTTCCAACTGTCTCTCAGGATGCTTGCCAAAAAGACTCAAACTATTTCACCATTCCTCGCATCAAAATACCACAAAAAGAGTGGTGGGAGGATAACCTTACAATTCCTCTGCAACATTGTGCATGTATTATACGCAGCCGACCTTGGAATAAGGATAAGAGGAAGTTCAATTTCTAATTTTGCAATTAGGTTGCAGCAAATTAGACGAGACTATCGTCTTCTTTGCTCCCTTTCGCCGCTCTCATTCTCATTCTCACTGTTCCCCTGCTCATCAAAATGGCCCTGTATTACACTCTTTCCATTGTCATTTTGAACAAAATGGCTGTAAAATTAGACTTTCTTTCTTGTAGAAGGTCAGATGTTATCTCCGTTGGAGCCAAAGGTCGAGAATTAATTCAGGAGCCGGCTCTTTAATGCTCACAGCAGAGCCATGTCGAGGGGAAAGTGTTTTACAGAATTTCAGTAATCTGATTATAATAATTTCTAATCTTCATAAATGTAGAGATACTTGCACTGAAGGTGGTTATTATATTCGGATAGGCTATGACGCAGAAGCTGGTAAACCCTGACTTTAGTATGCTATAAATATATAAAGTAAAATAAACATATACACAGTAGACGGGGCAATCATTTTTTCACACACTCACACACACTCGTTGCTAGTGGTTTGCAGTGCATTAAATAGAGTTACTTCTCCCCGGGGAATTCATATGGCATCTATATTGTCTCATAAAATCCATGTACGTATACAAAAAGAATATGGAGGTTAATAGGAGACAGTATAAGGGATGGTTTTAATCCGTGGAACACTTTAGCATTGCATTGCAGCACCAAGGATGGGGGAAAGTTCAATAAACCTGAGACTGAAAGGCTTTTTGCATTGAAATTCAAAAAGGTTTGGAAAGTGTAGGCCATATGAGAACGTGTGCCTTTGTGTGCAAGGACACTGAGACCTGGGGAAGAGGGGAAGCTAGACTTGATGCTAGTGAGACAGAACAAAGTAGAGGAGAAGGATTAGGAGAGCCGGGGAGAAACAAAGGCGACATGGAGAGAAGGACAGCAGAGGACAAAAGGAAAGAAACGCAGAGAATGGAATGAGGAAGTGGACATTTCGTTTGGATTCTGCATATTGAACTCATGCTGAAAGTGCATATGTTTTTTCTTTTTTTAAATGGTTGGCTGGGATGTCTAATGTCAAAGTCAGCTGTATGGCAGATGCAGATGTCTGAATGTGTTGACAGATAACCAAAAGAGAGATAGTTTAGAGACAGAGAAAGGAAGAAGGGAAGGGAGGAAAGGTGGAGCAGGTGAGCGAAGGAAACACAGGGAGAAATGGAGAATAAAAGAGGTCACTGGAGGCAGATAAAAGACACTCAATTAAACGACTGAATGGATGGCCTATTAGACCTGAACGGACACCTGCAGCCCCCCCCCCCCCCCTCCTCCAGCCACAGGGCAGCAAAATGTCAACTCCTGGTTTGGGTTCATCAGCCTCCCATCAGCCACTGCAGTACACACGCGAGCTGATAATCAGATCTACAGGTCAATAACACACGCTCTGCTGCAAAGGTGTGTCGATTGTTCTTGCTTGTTTTAGAAACACACACAAACAATTGCACGGTAGCAGAGAGAAAGAAAATGAAAGAGACAATGAGCAGTGACTTTTTGAGACGGAAACTTGCCAGAGGCTTTGCGAAGTTCTGCAAATAATGTTGTCCCCAATAAAGAAGAACAGATCTACTGAGGATGAATGTAAAAAGACAATAGAGGTGAAATTGGTGGGAAATCAAGAGCCATGTTCTAATGTTTCTTCTGATCTGCAGTCTGCTGTTTATTTCTCACTTTCGTTCACACCCTGCTGCGTAGGAAATTAATTCCGTTTCTTTTGTCATGTTCCAACAGTGATGGACGGGCATTGGGTGTATCTCAGCGGTAGGTGTGCGAGGGAAATGGAGGCGATTGGCTTCATTATGTCAACATCTTAAAACAGATTGCACAAGATGGGAAAATCAATCAAAGTCTGTTCCAGTCCGCCTCAATGCTTTGCGTATGGGAGAGGGATTGGACGGTCATATCAAACAAATAAGGAAGTGCGATGTTTCGAGTGTGGGCGGCAAACATGAGCCTACTGCAGCCAAGAAATGCAGTTCACCATTAAAGCTTTTTAACCAAAACTCTACTGTATAGACACCACATGTGTCTTCTCCTCTGTTTGCACTAGCATACGCGAACACAAAGGCTTTCTTTCATGTTTATATAGTTTCTCTCTTCTCACCTTTGTTTGCTAAAATGCCTTTAGAACAAAAAGATTCCGGGAAAGATTCAGAGGAAGCCAAACAGAGGAAGGAAAGAAAGAGGAAATTCAACGTTGTAGGGGGGGGGGAGGTTTTGCATAGCCCTGGTGGATCATGGACAATAGAGTGTCATGCTGATTCAAAGGACATGATGTTAGGTAAGCCTGCCTCAATACGTCCTCCCACAGAGACAAGTTCCCCCCGTGTCCTTGGTTCACACAGAGAAACGTTCGTACATCCGACCGGCTGTGCTGTCAATGGGAGCCGGCATTCTGCCTTCTCTCTTTCAGTCAGTCGCTAACCCTCCTCCTCTTCCTCCTTTATTCAGCTGGCTGGAGATGAAGGTGAATCACCACATCCTAACCTGATCGGCGCCTCACATCACAGCAACACAGGAGGGCTTTCTGTAATCGATTGACTTCTGAATCCCATGTAGTTTGGACATCAGTGCTTTCATTTACGGTGAATGTGCCTCCGACTGCGTGCTCGGAATTCACAGGAGATTGCTTTTGTTTACCGGAACACATTAAGAAACACTATCACATGTATATAACGCTGCATGTATGAAGTGATGCACATTAACAACTAAGAGTAAATAAACACATCCAACTAATGACTTCCTACATGTATAAATAATTACAGCAAAAACACAGCAACCATTTACTCCCAATCGGAACTCTCCCCAGCTTCCATAGCAAACCACTGACAAGCCATGTTGCTTTTTTTATTACGAAAACACTTCATAGTTAATTACAAGAGGCAAGCTCCGATGAAGATAAAAGTCTCACATGTAACGCCTACACATGATGCAAAGCGTTGCGCGATATTGCAGCAGATATATCACACCGTTTAAAGGTGCCACAACTCAGAATGTATATCCCACAGAGAGAAAATGCGCTTTGGATTGTGTCAGATCTATAATAAAAAATATGATAATGTTGGCATTAGAAAAAGCTAGTGACTGTATATGGCGTTAACAAATGCACAGTAACATGTATTGTAAATCTATTCCCACACATTGCTCTTATGGTACACATTTTGTTTTTTTGTTTACGTGTTTGCATTCTCACAGATGGTAACCTGTGATAGATACACACGGGGGGGGGCTTGGCACTGAGTATGTGCACTGCTGCCAGTTTCTTCTCTTTCTCATTGTTCCCCTTAGCAATACAACCATATTGATTTGTATTGATTCCCAACATTTGTCAGTCTACTGCAAGTGGAGACAGCCAACTACGTAATGAGACAATATAGATAAATGCACTAGATCCTAATACAATTGTTGTGGGTTTAGTTCCCCAAGGTACTACGTTGTTACCTATGAGGATATTTGTATAACTATCTTTGTTGCAAAAGCTATTTCCTGCATATTTGTAGTCCTGTCCTTCTATTAGTATACTGCTGGCATTTACTCAGAGCTGCAGCTCATGACTCCTGGCCTCCCACTACATTTCCACAACACACTCCAGTGTCCATTCTGTCTCTCTTCACAAAAGCCATCAGAAAACAGTAATAAAAGACCAGAACTGAGAGTGGGCTGAGAGTGGACTGCTCAGAGGCAAACTAATCTATCTTTACTTTGTATCTGCTGGCTCCAACACTCACTGTTTTTCTTCTCGCTCACACTTTACACCCCCCCTCCTCTATATCTCTCTGTTTCCCCCCTCTCTAACAAACACTCTTGTTTTTCTTGCACTTCTCATTGACTTCACATTTTCTTCCATCTCCCCTGGTGGGATTGTAAGAAGGACATCTCCACATGTGTATGCAAAAACATTTTTATTCACTGTGAGCGTTCCAGCTCTGACCTTCAGTCAGCTCTGAGCCAGACAACCAGGCAGCAATGCTGCAGGGCTCTTCTCAAGGGACACGTTCTCAGAACAATTGCACATACAACCCCTAACCCTCCTGATACGCAGGGAAGAGCCTGATTGACAAGGACAAGGAGTGAAAGGCAGTGAATAATAAAACCAAATGCAGAAATCAAACCTTCCACAAGGCAGTAGCAGAATAGGACTCAGATGTATTAGAGTTATTTTTATAATAAACATTAAGAGGCAGCTAGAACGGGTTGCCCTGCAAACAAGGTCAATCATCTAAAGCCTCCTTCATGCAAATAATCTTTTCCAATGCAGCTGGTAAATCTGAGATTTACTAAATGCTAACCAGAAAACTAATTTCATACCTCACAGATATTTCCCATTACAAAATACCAAGAAATCTGTCCCCTGAATTAATCACCATTGAGCCTTTTGTAACCGAGGCATGACAGCAAGACCTTCAAAGTCTCAGGAACGTAAACATGTTTTAAAAAAATCCATCTAGATAGTTCCCTGCTTCGAGCCGATGTGTGGTGCTGCATGCTAATGTAAGACAGATCTCCTTTTTGTTCTTGAAACCCACGGTTGGTATTTTTAAACCGTGGAAATCATTTGCCAGTAGAGAGGAGATGGTTTCATATTTCTATAAGCTACAGCGCGGCCAAGTGACACATGAATATTTTAAGCAGCTTTGTGCCTATTTAAATGTGTTTGCTGTGAACGGGCTGGCAGCGGGCCAGGGCACAGGGTGTTATCCTTAATTCCTGCAATCCCAAACTAAACTCCATGATGGTAATTCACGCTGGCGGGAAAGCAAAAGCAAATAAAGTCAATTAACGACAAACTCCCCTTGAATTAGTTCCCTTTGCCTTGCTTGTTCCTGACGACACTGTAATGTCGCCACCATAGCACCTGATGAGGGAATGAAACGAGTGTATGTAATAAAGCGCATTTATCGTTGCACAACATTGTGGAAGTATGTACATAAACATAGCTTTCACCAGAGGAGTAGTGCCTTTTGCCAGAGGACTGGGGGGGGGAAAGCTTCCTTTCAAAATGAAAAACAATGTTGTGCTTTAGTCATAAATATTCCCAGAGTGTTGAGGGAAATATAAATATAACCAGGACACAAACAAACAAAATGAACCTCTCTGAGTCCACAATGCTTCCAGCAGCATGTTGACAGCCCAGGGATATACTGCGTCTGCCAATGCGGATTGAAGATGGCGGTGATAATGCCATCACTCTGTCGCACTACGGTCATCAGAATTAAAACACTGTCTCCCTATTTCATTGTTGATTCTGCTTCTGTCTAAATTCTTCCTGAGGCCTTTTTTTTCAAACCAAAATAGCTTTGATAGAAAGGCAGATGTGATGACTCATTGCTTGTGAGTATTTGTTACGAGCACTACCAAATAAGATCCTGAACATATTGCGCTTTTTGTATGGAAAAATGTAAAATGAGCAGCTTTCATCGTAGCCTACCAGTTAGCTAACAAATAATGCTAATGACTTGAATGCAACCCTGAATTTCCACTTCACTGAAGTCTAACAAGTCATCTAGGAGAACTGAGGGGGAACAAATTAAATTGGTTAACCATAGTTCAGCTTGCAAATTCGGTTTTTCATTCCACTCAACAAAGCTGTTAATTTCCATGTTTGAAGTGGACATTTAACAGCTTTGTATTTGGCCTACATTGTTGAGGTGGACTACGAGAGAAAACCAAAGTGGCAATAATACAAAAATACTTTTATTCTGGGATTTGCACTATCAGTACAAAGTGTCTTTCAGTGCTCCCGAAAGGAAAGTAAAAACGTATTATAAAAAGACAATCTTATCTCATCTTATTTCACTTTGTAATGGCTGCACCGGGACAATTTCTGTATCAAAGTAACATTGCATATCATATTTATAAATGAACGTGATATGTCATTTGTGCGTGTGTTAGTTCAGCATGGCTGCCTGCAGCTGGTGGCCACAACACTCTCTGACACTTGTCGCTCTACATGGCCGATGCCGTGAATACAAAGGGATGACTATGCTTTGGTGTTACAATGAGTGTGTGCATGTTTGTGTGTATGTAAAGGTCTCAGCCTGACAGGAGAACAGCGGTTGCACAATGTGAGCCGCCTGTCTGGGCAGAATGGGAGATGGGGCAGGAGGAACAGACCACCCCGGGGGAGCTGACCTCCTCATTTAGCCGGGAGCAGCTGGGATTATCTGCTGAGCAAGCATCTCCTGCAGGACAGGAAATGCACGGGGTAAAGAACCGATGGGCTACATGTTCTCTCAAGGCATTTTTGTATTTCTCTTACACTTACACACACTGACATACATTTTTCTTTCCTGATAAAAATATCCCACTCATAAAATCTATCTTCATCCATCTTTTGTGGAAACTCTGCTCCTTTATATGAAAACAGAGAGATGAAAATATATATTTTTCTAAAGAGAATGAATTACACTACACGAAATGGAGCAGTATTACAACAGCAAATATGTGAAGTGGCTGCTACTAGACTTAAAGAGATATGCTGTACAAAACCCAAGCTCTTACAGAACTCATTCTAGCTTATTAAAAAGCTTTTTTGGTTGAGCAACAGGCAGAAACAGGCCGCTGCCCGTGGTTCTGAACAAGAGCTAATTCAGCACCAAGGACAGAGACTCGCCTTTTGAGCCTCATTCGAGACGCCACGGCCATTTCACTGCCACAATAACACCGTCAAAATCGAACATGACCGTTAGGAAAGAGATTGCAGTGACATGAATCACCTTTTATCTTGCATGGTTGTGTCTGTCGTGCTACTAATGCCGGATTCCTTGCCTATCATGGCGAGGTATATTCAAGTGGTGACGGCTTGGAAACTTTCGTGTCAAATGCTTTTATACGGGGATCTCAATCATTGGTGAAAAGACGACCGGCGTCTGTCAGACAACGTGTGAGCAGCGTGTGAGACGGAAGTGGCTCGTCGGGCGGCTGAGGATGCAGCAGGAAGACAAACAAGCACATCCCGTTGCCATAGCGGCGGCTCACGCGGACGCGGCCTGACTCTTAAACAGGATCCTCGGGGGAATTTAAGGATTGTAAGGATGTGTTGTCAACATTTGATGACATCCGCTGGCAGGGTGGGGGTGTGGGGGTCCTCTGTCACTCCAATATGCTGTGTTTGCATTCAACAGAAAGCGGTGAAACACAGGATCTTATTAAGAAACAGGCGAAACCCCAGGACGCTGATCCAGTGATATGAGTGCATGAATACACGGCAGCAATAGCACTATTTTAAAGTTATGATTGGAGGAGTGGCAACATGTTGAAGCACTGATTTAATAAGCACAATTGGCTATGGCTATAATCTTTCCTCGAGGCGGTGTTGAGAGAAATGGCTAATCAATCGTTAGGTGTACAAGTTCCACAGAAGATGTTCGGTTAATACCTTAACTGTTGCTGTGGCTTACAACGTGACTCAGCCGATCGCCACTATGAACCGGAACTATACGTTTCATCAATGGCAATAACGGTAAATAAGCAAAATCTCGGGGATTCCCATTGGATAGCAGTTCAGTGGGATTAAGGATGAAAAGCACTGCCCTGCGTATCGATCAGCCCTTGTGACAGGACAGAGTGATTGATCAGCACTCCGGGTGTAATGTTTACATGTAAACATTTACTGCAGAGGACATGCTGGGTGTCAGCAGTTTAAAGGGCCGTGGTGATACAAGTCTTGAGAAGAGATGTGAGCAGCTAATTCTTTACGAGTTTCATCAGCCCGTATCTATGAACTGTTGCATAGAGAACTGCTTCATTAAGGCGTTATGGCTGCAGGGGATTTTATTTTAAAGTTACTGTAACACTGTGTTTAAGGTTCGTATAATACACGATTCATGATAATATGCACTCGGTAAAAAGACTTCAAAATAAAAGATGCCACAGTAATTGATTGAATGTACATTTTTTTAGAGAAGGGTTGAAATTGTTAAACTCTATTAAACCAAGGCGAGAGTATAACATGTCTCTACTGCTTCTGCATCCCGTGATTCATTCACTCGCTGTCGACAATCTTACGGGCACTTCGTGTCATCGTTGCAGAAGATACCGTAATACAAACAAACATATATCTTACCAAATCTTAAAACGTGTGGCATCCCGCGAGAGTAACCAAGAAACAGCAGCAGAAGCGGGATCAGCCTGAGGTTGGACCTGAAAACGAGACTGCTTATCATCAGATGATGGGAGGTAATCTTCATGTTGTTTTTAAAAAATGCACAGTGGTTTAATCCCCCCGGTGCGCGGGTTCGATTCCCCCGAAATTCTTCTACGCTCGTTGGGCAAGGCAGGGTGACGGCGGCCCTGGATGCGCAAGATCACGGCATGGTCACTTGCGCTTTCCCTAAATCCATTAGCAGTCCCGGCATGATTCCTTCTCCTTCTCCTTCCCCTTCTCCTTCTCCTCTTTCACTGCGCCAAGAAACAACAATCCTCCGGGTCGAGGGACGGCGGGACATCCATGTCGAAGGGTACGGATCCAGTGGGGAGGGGGGAGCACGAGCATGGGCTGTAGGTGAGGTACTGGAGAGGGTTGGAGAGGGGCTAGAGAGCGCCAAGCAGAGGATACAGCAGCGATATACAGCCCCCTATGAGGCGCTCGGGGTAGCTTGCGCTCCCATTATACTGCACTGCTGCACAGGCTCTGACGTCGAGCCAAGGTTAGTGTTGTGAACGCGCACCAGAGAAAGACAGAGAGAGCGAGTGGGGGGAGAAGGAGGGAGATGGATATACTGATAGATAGAGATAAAAAGAGGGAGGATGGAAAAAGAGAGGGAGATGAACGACGGGACAGAGAGAATAATGGGGAGGGAGGCTGGGAAACTTTATTGCAGGCTGTAGTTTCTCTGCTACCCCCATAACTTGCCACCAAGCTCGCATGCATTCAGAGAGTTGTCAGTAAAGATGCAATATTGTAAGTGCAACAACATTAACTTCAACGTGAAGCCTTACTTGCAGTTCAAAATACGGATTTAGTAACAAAACAAAGCATGATGCATCCATACATTGAGGGAAATACAGTTGTTGTGATATTGATCAAATGGCATCTTGCTTATGAAGTGACATGTACAAAGTGCAACCTCTATTTAACAACATATGTTTGGCTTGTTTATTATGGCCGATTGTCTTTTCAGCACCATGGACTGATGGTAAACCTGCATGTCAGCCGCAGAAAGGAATGGGAGTCTACTGTAAGTAATGTTTCTCAGGGTTCAAACAGCCAGTAATGATTTATTGTTCCCACTGGAGGATGCTTAAGATTTGGCTAATTCTAGAGGCACTTTCCTTTACAGGCTCATACAGAAATAACTATGCACACTGCACATAGCGATATAATCTCATGCCTGCAGGATATCATTGCACTGATTTCCTTTTCCCTTACACCCGTACATACATTGTGTTCTGTCATTATATTTCATTTCCAAAGCTCCTTTACGGGATTTCAAGCAACAACCTTTCAACCATTTCCACCATCTTTTCAGAAATGTGGGAGGAGTGGGATGAAAGGAATTAAAATTGGCAGAACAGTAAATCCGTCATATCGACAGAGGCTGCTGAAAAGCGAATATTTAACCTATGCAAATAACTCCACTTTAGACATGAAAGCCTTCCAGCAACAGACTATTCTCGAGTGAGAGCCATCCTCCGATGTGAAGGTGTGTGTGGCATGCACGCAAAGTTCCACTGCTGCTTATATTTCACGGGGAAAGATATCCTCTCGAGATTTTAAATGGGCCTATCGCCTTTCTATCTGATTAGCGAGTTCAATTGAGGCTGTATCCTATAGGAGGCAATGCGCCGAGAAGATGGATATCTGCAGCTTTAGCGTGGGTCTACATGATATTGATTCAACACTACATGAACCTTATCAGCGTCCACCCCCAATCAGCAGCTCGTCATGGGCCAGTGCATCAGCTGGAGCTATAGGTACAGTGGTGCACCCGCCCCCCCAAGACGTGAAAGGAGGGCTTTGATCAGCGCACCAGAGTCCAAAGCCTGGATGAACACAGTCATTGTGTGACTAAAGTGTGAATGGATTGACTGTGTGTGTAGTAGAAATACTTTGAAAGTCACTACAATATTCCTGCATGGCCTTATAGTGTATTTAAATAGATATTTCGAGTGACAATGCATATATCATGGTCTATTTCTCTTTTTACAATGCTGGTAACTGCCTGTGTGCTGTGTCTTTATTAGACTGCATGCATAATAGTGAAATTAGAGTTAATGTGAGATGACTAACACCTTCCCTCTCTGCTATTGGAGTGATACTCCATTATGCATCGGAACTGTCAAATCCCCATTCACAAATACTGTAAAAGTGAATGCATTTAATAGTGAAGAGGACGCTTGTATCAGCTAAAAGAAACACAAAGTAATTACATGGGATCAAGTAGGTGGTGTGAACACTGACTTTGAACGTGTGTCAGTTTGCGTGGGTCTGCACACCAGCAATCTGCAGTGTGAGAATATCAAAGAGAATGGCACTCATCATGCCACCATCTGGATCATTAGCATAATTATGGAGAAATTCAGGGTTCCCGTATAAGTCAGCAGAGCTTCACACAGCATGAAAGGAATGCTTATTGAGCTCAGGGAGAAGACATCAACTGACAGGCATGCTGGTTTCCTCTTAAAGTCACAGCACCCTCTGGCTAAATGCTATGGTACTGCACCACGAAAATCCCTCAGGTGCTCCTACACTCAATGTTCCCCAAATGTAATTTGCAGAATAGAATTAGGGCTGTCACAAATTGTTCTGACTTCATTTTCTAATATTGATGGACACCGTTTTTCTCTGTCTGTGTCTCAGCATTGGGCATGTGAGGATACAATAATCAGCTATGCTTCACGTCTCAATTCTTTTGTTTGTAGATTAGTTTAACCCACGATTCACTGCCGGGTAAGCCAGTCAGAGTAACATTACTGAGCTTGTAAATCAGTTAGGAAATGGGAGGTGATGGGAACGGTGAATTTCTACATTATGATGTCAAAATGACTCTTGCTCCTTTAGCTTGTTGTGACAAATAGGAAAATACCATTTGGGAGATGTTTTCCTTTTTTACTTGTGATCAAACCGTGTCGTTTTTGAAGGAGACCACCAATTAGATTACTTTATACACACCCACTTGCTTGTAACCCAGGGAGGCTTCCACATGAGCTGGCTGGTGTGTTTATTCAGAGACCATTCATGCACTGGGTAATGCAAAGGGGACTTTATGCAAAGGAGAGATAACCACTGCTAAAAGCCTTCTGTCATTCTCTCTCTCTCTCAGTTTCTCCCTCTCTCCCGCCCTCGTTCACTCTCTCGCACAGGCAGACATGGTGGAAAGATAGCATTGGCACAGGCAGGGAAACCATGGAAACGAGAAGCTGATGCACTTTGAATGGTAAGACCCTGAAAGAGAAGACATTCATTCAATTCAGTCGCCCTGTACTAAAGGCTAAACTCTACTGCATTATTCTGAATTCTAAAAGTCTATACTAACATGGTTGGCTCCAGAAAGCCAACAATGGTCTCACTTCATCAGCCCATTGTGTCAGAGTGACTGTAGCTAAGGATGTCTTTACAAGTTGAAGAAGGGCCCTACAACAACACACACACTTCTCCCTTTTGCACTCAAAAAACAAACCTATAAACGACCTCTTTTTCTCAGCGTGTGTCCAAATGCACCCCACCATGCAGGCTTCACTTAAGCCTAGTGACCCAGGCAGTTTTGAGATCAACATATTTACATTTCCCACTTGTGGCTTTGCTTCAGCAAATGCCTCGAACATAAATGCATGCCCGAGTCAGTGCTGGCCTATATGTCTTGAGAAGTGCTGTCATTGAGATCCCGGGGACCTCAGTGGGAATACATTCTTCAGTGACGACAATTAGTCAAGTGAGACAGTAATTAGGACCTCTCTGCACACTGTCACTTCCAGTTAGTGCTGACGGATGCCCGCAAATCACCCCCTCGAGCAAATGCAGTCAGGCAAGCTTACTTCTGGAGCTGCACACTGTTGTGACAGCCATCTGTAACTTGTGTCTACAATGGTAATACTTTAGAAAATGGCATGGAAATATATTCAGCATTAAAACAATGTAATGTATCAGTAATATAATGTTCTGTGGTCATATACATAGACTGTTTACATAAAAGTGATAACAATTCTATTTGTGCCAAGTCACCAGTGTAACTTACTTCTGTGGAAGTATCATTGTCCTTTGTCATTACTGTATTGACCAAAGTAACATATTGCAATAATATGGAAGTTACAAATCATATTTTAGCATTATGAAAAAGTTGTGCATCACCTTACAACAATTATAGAATTACTGACGTGACTTGCACATCAACTCAATTTAAGTGGTATTTTCTAAGAGTATGACAATATCATGCATACAGATCTGCCAAGAAAACATAGTGAAATGTTTCCAACTACTTTCTGCAGTCAAAATGGCAGCCCATAATAAGAAAGTTCTTACTTCAGCAAAATTATAAACCAAACTAAACTAACATTTAGAAACTGAAATGCCTTTGCAGTTTGCCAAGAGTCAAACAGTTTGACGTTATGTATAGTGTCCTACTTCAGGTAGCCTGTACATTTGAGTGAACGCAAGCTAACACTTTTTGTACCAGCTCCATTTTACGCAAAATTAAACCACTGCATATTTCAAGTTTTATTTACAAGTATTAAAAGTAAGCATAGGACACCAAACCAACTGAGACCTGTCTGTCCGTCGCATCTACGCATCTACGCATCTACGCATCTACCTACGCACGCACGCACGCACGCACGCACGCACAGACACACACACACTCACACGCACGCACGCACGCACACACACGCACACACTGTACCACACGCACCTACACACTGTACAACACGCACCTTCAGCTCCTAAAGCATCATCAGCATCAGCCATTGTGTATTTTATTATATCGACTCTTTGTTTGTAGATATCTACTAAACTAAAGCAAATACAGAGAGTAATGTAGGCCTGTTGAGTGATATATATATTATACACACTGCTCTGCTTTCTGCACGGACCTCACAGCTGTTCGCGTCGCAATGTAACCAGTTAAATAAAATAATATCCAGGGGATGCATGCAATGCTGTCATTGGCTGAGATAAGTCTGGCCGTGCGTCACAACTCTTTGAAACATCTCTGTTGCCGGAAATGCAGCCGCAGAGGAGCCGTGGAGGACCCATCAGTGTATCCTCGATTATAGCTCCTCCAGAGAGCCTCTTCGACGCTCGATCCTCTGTCCTCGAAGTGCATTTAGAGCAGGGGTGTTCAACTCAAATTCAACAAGGTCCAGTTAGAGAAAATCTCCCCCTGCAAAGGTCCGGAAGATCAAAATGTCTAAGTTGCTTTATGAATTAGTGTGATATATATTGAAGTAGCCTGTAGCTTTATCAACGTCTGCATGTAATCAACAACTGACTGCCAATCAAATAAAGAAAGTACAATTCAAAAACAACAATATTTATTGTCAATTAACATTGAACTATACAGATATACAGTAAATTCTGTGGATATGTGTAATGTTCCTCTCGGGTTGCATTTAAAAATAAAATAGGGAAAATAAATAAAATAGCTTTTGAAAATATGTGCATCTTAAAAGTGCTTAAAGGAGGGGTAGGTAAGTTTGAGAAACCGGCTCGAGATACACTTTTTGTTATATTCCATGGAATGCTCTTAATATCCTGATAGCAAGTGCTTTGAAAAAAAATCCATACAAAAAATTCATCTGTGGAAGCCGTAAAAACTACGACTGGTTGGCTGACCTGTGAGCTCCTCGGTCAGTCCTCCTGCAGCGGCTCAGTCCTCCTGCAGCGGGGCTGAGCTCACTCCGCTGCAGGAGGACACGTTCACCATGGCAGAGTTTGCTTCAACATCGTTTACCGGTCGCAAAAGAAAAACTGTAATGGAGCAAATTATGAAGAAAAAGAAAGTGGAAACTAGGAGAAGTCAAACCAGAGTCAATATCGGAGTTGCTTTTCAACTATGGCGACTATTTACGGAGCACACCGAGCTGATATGTAACGTTACCGCAGCCTGCTCTCGTCAGCTAGACGTAACATTTGTAATACATTTTCACAAAACAAACATGCTAGCTTCAAAAATATAAGCACTGACAATAACTGTGTTATACATTTGTTTTACATTCATTATCATGATCTTGTGCGCGTTCATGTGTGTTGGAGGAGGTGCTCTGTAGGAAGTCTGAAGGAAGGGGCGGATTCTTTTGGGTTGTGTACTTTGGAATTTTTGTGCAGTCGAGGCGGTTTCTCAAACTTACCTACTGCTCCTTTAATTTTAGATAAATAAGATAAAGTGTACCAGCAGCTTGAGTTTCCTTTTTCTTTGTTAACCGTTTCACATCATGACTTAACAGTTTCAGACGATTATAGAACAATATCAGTCTTTACACATCATAACAATTGAACAGTTTTCTTTCTTTCCCTCTTATATTGCAGTCCATCACTCGCTTTTTTTTAATTCACTGCGAGAATTGAGCTTGAGCTTGTCCAGCCAGGAGTTTAAATCTGGGCTGAAATGGTGTAAGTGCCATTCTCATACACATGCAGGTGCTCATTGGTTAGCCTCGGTTAGCCTGCCCTGGAACGATATTTAGTTTTAAATTAGTTTTGTGACCTCAGTTCTGACTTGAGAGGGAATGTTTGATCAAACACTTTGTGTTTTGTCTCATAGTGGCGTTTTGGCACTTTTAATGAGCGCCACGGTCTCTGAACAAATGAGACACACTGGCTCTGTGCTCCCAGTGGGCAGGATGAACATGAATGAGTCCGTCCACTCAGGGTTAAAAGCTCTGTTCTCACTGTCCACTTTCCTCTTCTTGGAGAGCGCCATGTGTAATTATTTGTCTCTCCCTGTCTGCCGCAAACACGCCTGTTCACTCTCCTCTCCGCTTCTCTCCCTGTATCGCGAATTATTCTCTTCACTCACTTTCCTCTCCGCTACTCTCTGCCGCTCTCTCATCTCTTCTTCTGTGTTTCTCTCCCTGTATCGCTCACTCGTCTCTTTCGCCCCCTGTCGGTGGCGGTTAAAATAGAATCGCCCCGTCAAAATCGAAATCCCCTATTAATGTATTGATTATAGGTCCGGGTCAGTATAGGTCGGCGTCTGGGTCCGGATCCGGACCGCAGTCCGCTTGTTGCCGACCCCTGATTTAGAGAAATGAGATGTCCTTCAACATCGCGTGCCGAAAACCATTTCCGGGTCACTACCGGAGGACCGAGGATTCGAGGAGGGGAAATTAGAGAAATAAGAAAGGCCCAAGGTTTCTTCTCATCGAGATTTTGAAAAGTTTGAATCGGAAGACAAACATTGTTCACCGATTGGTTTAATTCAATAGCCTGACCAATCAGGTGACTTGTAGGTGGGACAATTGTCACATGACACAAACAATTTGATCACATTAACAGCAATCATTAAAACAATTGAAATGTATTTTAATTGGGTATGTTACATTGTTAGTTTGTTTTAGGGTTTGTGTCTTTGTTTATATGTTGCACCATAAACAGTTCATGACAATTCCACTTCCTCCCTAAAGTAGGCCTCCTAATCTTGTGTCTTTGCTGACATGTACTGCTTTCTTATGTGAAAATGTGATCTTGTTGGCTTTGAATTATAAATTAAAGTTTGTTAATATTATGTATGAGTTATCTTTAATGGTTTGTGAGCTTTAAGATAATACTGTATGATACATAAAAAAAATTGCTAACTATATAATTGATCATTGAAATGAAGTCCAAAATTAAGTTCTAACATGCATTTGTAATATTGCCAAATACATGATGCCTAAATAGACATAAGGGCTAACTTTATTTGAGGGATCACAAAGATGATTGATGCATGAGCACCAAATGATTAATAAAGGTGATTTCACATAGGTCATTAATCACATGTTATTTATCAGTGTAAACGACGGAACAGGGCACCACTTTATTTGAAGGGGCACAAACATGATGAAGTAATGACACAATAATGCTTAGTTAATCATGTTTACAACACTTGGAATTGCTGTGACTGGTCAGTTTTTTGGCCTGTCACTAACTGCAGATCGATATGAAGAACACTTGAACATTATTAATAACTCAGAAGTCATGATGATTGAGATACCTTAGTTGATGCACTAATTAAGGTATTGTTCCTGCTATTAATTCTTATACATTACTGATAGTTCATGAAGTACCACATGAATGAATTCATGCTTTTTCATGCATTAAGTCATGCATGAATTCATGATGATTCATGTACCCTTACCGTAAAGTGTTACCGGAATACCCAACATTTTGGATAAATAACATTTCACAATGGATTGCAAAGCTGACCCAATTTTCTTGTGCATAACATGTCAGAAAATCCTCAAAACGGTTCAAACTTGAATCTTTATCGACTTCCGTCTTACCTGTCATGTTCCCAGCACTTATTATTATAAAATATAAGTTATATTTTTGTAATTTTATTTATAGTTCTCAGAACAGTTATGCCAATGTCTACAGCATTATTTATGAAATAAATATAATGCTTATTTCTTTTTTAAATAATAGCCCCTGAAAAATAACAACAACTCATAAGAGTCTAAATAAATAAAAACTTTAATTTTTTATTTTTTATTGTGTGAGTTGTTTATGTCTTTGTTCTCGTCAGGAATATAAATACTTTCTGTTCTTTGTGGTCTAAGATCTTAAGAGTAAATCATGCATATTTGCAGACACACAACAACAAAATCACACACACACACACACACACACACACACACACACACACACACACAC
>CALSBZ010004746.1:47384-52384 GCA_943591055.1 Gobionotothen gibberifrons
GAAGTCATGTGACCGTGCTGTAGTTCCTTTATAGCCCAACATTAGCCTCCTTTAGCTTAGCGGTGGTGACGTCATAAAGTCGTGTTAATATGTGTAGATTATCTTGTTGAACAAAACGTGTAAGTATCATAAACGTTTTAGATTATTTTCTGCAATCATTTTTAAAAAATCCAATGGAAAAATACCATTGGATTTTGGCGAAGCAGCCTTTACATCCTGTTCAGCTAACAGAAAAACGTTTTCCCTGCACCACAGCTTGTGTTAACCGCAGACCTTATTTCAGGCGTCCAACCGATTACAAAGATTAACTTCAAGATGAGGAAACAAGAAGTTCTAAAATGCTCATGTGGAGTCATGTTATACCAGTCATACAAATCCCTATATCAAACTGTAATATTGACTTGTTTAAAAAATTGGGGCTCTTCTCCCAAACCCCCTTCTATTTTGCTTTCCATCCCGTCTTTGTCCGTTCTCGTCACTTCTCTCATTGTGCCGAAACGCCTCTTAAATCATTCATACTCAATTTAGCACGAAGCCATGAATATTCCCACCACAGCCACCGGTCCCTTCCACACAAATGAGCGTAATCACTCACTCTAATGTTCCCGGCCGAGTATAGCCAACGCCGAAGCAACAGGGACGTGGTGGAGAAACAGAAATTATTGATTAGTGTTCGTTGGACTCTGATTGACGCCCTCGAACTGTTTCATCTCCTTCGTCTGCGAGGACATTTATAGGAAACTCCGTTGCATAGGACGGGAGTTTTAATAGTCTGCACAGTCATGAAGTGACACTTTTTCAACTCTACAGACTTTTCTTTTAACATTAAGGAAGGAAACTTATTTTCAGATATTTTAAATGAAAGCTACCAACCTTGTGCTTATACATGTTTCCTTTAACCTTTTATACTAGTTTCTTTTCTTGAGAAAGCATTTCTATTAGTTAGAAATCAGCCGATCACTTAACCTGGTTAAAAGATGACTTATTCCATATTCCTATCCTAATACCGTTTAATAATAATAACTAAGAATACTTAATTCATTCAGAGAAAATTGGATATCTCTTAAAAAAAGAAAAAGAAAATAGAATAAAAACTCATTAGTTAAATAAAATATCAAATCAAGATATTTAAATAAACATAGGGGGTTATAAATCATGTTCAGTAAAAAATAAAATGCATACAAAATATTTATATTCATAAACACAAGTTACACTAAGAATATGTGAAAAGAAAAGATTTCTGTAAACACAATAACTAATTATTACTTTAATCTTAAGGATAAAAATGTGCACATTGTTTAACAATATATATTATATTCATGACGATATATAAAGTGTTGTATTAGCATTATTAAGACATTAGGCGCTTTCACACCGGAGTACTTTTCCCAGTATAGTTCGGAAATCCGGTAGTTCATGAGAACCTTTTCAGTCCCTGCTAGAGAGCAGGTACTTTCATGGGAGAAAAAGGTTCCCATTTCTGATAGGCTGGGAGGATTGCAAACCACGCCCCGTTAAACTCGCAAAAATCCGCCATTTTATTTGCTCGCATTAGCATTATTAGCATTAGCATTAGCCCCGCGCACCAACGGAGAGAGAATAACTTATGGCAACACAAAATAAAACATGGGGGGCGGTGGAGATGAGGTGTCGGCGTTCTGGCGATTTACTCTGAAGGCTGAAGCCAGTCCCCAACTCCGGGGACTTCCGGCCGGGGACTCCGGGTGGCAGTATATGCCGTGAAGTTGTTTGCGGCCTGCCAGTAAACCCAAAGCAGAAGAAGACGAAGTGACGTCAGCGGCTTCATTTGCCTAATCCTCCCTCAGGGAACTTATTCCGGTGTGAACGCGATCTGCTCTTTTAGTTAATCAGAACTAAAGAGTTCTCATGAATTAATAAGTACGGCAAAGTACTCGGTGTGAAAGCGCCTATTAATGCTGCAGTTTTAAAGGGTTTGTTTTAGGGGTCGACCGATTATCGGCCTGGCCGATTATCGGGGCCGATATTCCGCATTTGACCGATTATCGGTATCGGCCTTTTTTTTTATCAAATTGCCGATAAAGCTTTGGCTCTGAAGCGGCCGTTTCTCTGGCTGCAGCTGCAGTCACCACTCTGTGTACACGAGCAATGTCCAGCCCACAGCGCTATCTGATAGGCTATTACTGAAGTGTCAATCAACACTGAAGATTTTCCGGGCGGGAGCCAGCCAGAGAGGCGGGACCTTCTCAGATTACAGGCAGGTGCGAAAGATCGCAGACACAGACTGAAGCAAGCAGCAGCGCTGAGCGGCAGAGCTATACAACCGAAGTTCAATAAACATCCCTATCCCCTCAGCTGAAGTTGCAAATACACCACGATCTTATGATCCAATTCTATCAGTTTCCCAGTTACACAGGAAGTCAGTCAGAGTTGGGGGTGCATGCAGCGTCTCGCAGCGGAGTAACTGTGGTGCGGAGGGGGGGGGGGGCTGCGAGTGGAGCCTCGCAGTTTTTCAGGTTGATATGTGAAGCTCATTAGCTAGCCAACATGTATCTAGCAAATGTTTAGCAAAATATTAGAAGTGAGGCTACTAGACTAACGTTAGGTCTACTGTAATAGCCTCACTTTTAATAGTTTGCAAAACATTAGCTAACACTAGTGTTTTACAGTTGCTAGCAGCTCATTGGGATGTTAGACAGACAGGCATTGTTTTGATATAATAAATTAAGCATTATTGTAAGTTAAGCATGTCAGCCTGCAGCCCCACTTCTTGACTCTAACTCATTGCATATGGCTGCACTAAAGAAAAGGGCACAGAGAGGAAACCAGTTGTAAGATGTTTAAAAGTTAAACATAATATATGCTTAAATGCATTTCAAAGATGTTGTGTTGAGTTGTGTTGGAGTTTGTGTTATTCTACATTTTGACACCAAGGTTTTCTGATTTTACTGGGAAAAAAAATATATATATCGGTTCCAAATATCGGTTATCGGTCTCCTTGATTACTAATAATCGGTATCGGTATCGGTATCGGCCTTGAAAAAGCCATATCGGTCGATCCCTAGTTTGTTTGCTGACTTCCTCCCCTTCTTCTTTGCTCTCCCAGGCTATGAAGCCAGTGAAGAGGCCCTGAAGGAGCCGCTCCTCTCGGACCCCGATGATCCTCCTCCTCCGGTCCCAGTGATGCTGTCGGAGCCGAGCCCCGTCAGCCCGGACGGATCGGAGACCCCTCAGGTCTTCACTGAGTTCCCCGAGCAGCAAGGACGCACAGGTGAGATGGTTATTGATTGACTGTTTTGTCAGAGCAGGCAGAGATCAGTGAGGGTACCCCATGTGACTGTTGGTTAATCGATGATGGCCATCGTCTAAATTAGGGATGCACGATATTGGTTTTTTGAAACCGATACCGATAACTTCCTGCTTCTCAAGACCGATAACCGATAATAATATTATATATACATATTAAATGTAGGCTACCTGTAGTTTTTGCACACCTGGTGGTAAAAAAAAGACTAGTAGTGAGCAAATGACATGAGCATTACTACTATGAACAAAACAAAGCCAAGAACAGTTTTGACTCTTCAAAGTGACCATATTTATTTTCCCAAATAAACATAATTGAGTCAATCAGTCAATGTTTGTAGTCTTTGTCCAGCCACTGCGCCGTCAGACCTAGCATGCTAACGGGGCTAACATCACTGGTCCATATGTCCGTGGTGAAACGTATGTCCCGTATATCGTTATCGATCAGAGTATGAAGGAGTGTGCATTGCATTTGTTAATACAAATAGCAAGCGAACTATCTAACTCTGAAACTTTGAAATAGTCCCATACTACCGACGACATGTTTGTTTACTGTCCTGGCTTCACGGCTGCACACCATTTACGTCACAGCCAGGCATGAGTTAGGGAGCGCTGGATTTGTGAAAAACTCCCCTCTTCCTAAACCACTAATACCACAGTACTGGCAAACGGGAGGAGCCGAGTGAAAAACAAGCGCCCCTCATCCCAATCCACCCACACCGCAGTATTTCTTTCTTTTTTTTACCCAAAAAATATATTGTATATTATCGGGGCTATTAATACTGTTATCGGGTTTATCGGGATGACGTCATAATTCGGGCCGATAATTATCGTGCACCACTAGTCTAAATACATGTTTAATGCAAAACATGACAGAAAATACTGTTTTCAGCCTCATAAAGCTTTTGTGGTATATTACAAAGTGAAAACCAATTGTATAGATTTACAGTCAAACAACATTCACTTTCTGAATTATGAAGTGTAGGTGCTGGGGATAACAATTAAATAAAGAATGTACATTTTTATCAAAGCGAACATTGTAAACGGCTTTCAAATAATTCTTTATTTTGTATTCGGGTGCGAGACACTACAGGTGAATAGGGTACTTTTTTTAACTTAAAGATATCAGCTAGACATTTCTCCAGTTAATTACTGACATTAAGACAATAGTTGTTTGTATTGCAAGTTTTCTGAAATAACATGTTTGAATATGCAAATGAGCGATAATCTCATTAAATATGCGCATATTTTAATACATTTCAGGAACACAAATCTGAACATTGGATAAAGCCAGGTTAAAAATTCTTGTATAATTTTGTAGTCATATTAGAATCTAAGGCTTTTACAGAAGGGATTTTGGATATCTCTCTTTATCACTCCATACATCAGAAAATACAGCCCTAAAATATAAATGTTGCCATGTTTTTAGCTATAAAATGTTATATAATTCAGGCTATGAATGATATATGAACAAACCCTTCTGTAAAAGCCTTCATAATATTGATCGGAGTATAAGGTTTGGTGTATGTACGTGCTACTGAAGTGGAGATTTCGAACTCAGAGTAGGAGGAAAAAACTCATTTTGAGAAAACGACTGCAGTGTGGCGCTAGCTAAACCCTTCTGTTCTCTGCATGACAGCTTGCGCCTCGAAGCACTCCGTGAAGGTATTTCATGATCAGTGTAATTTTTTTGTTGTCTAACCTTGCTTCGTGCAAGT
>CALSBZ010004836.1:0-10521 GCA_943591055.1 Gobionotothen gibberifrons
CTTAAGGCTCTGGTTGGGGTGTAGCGCTGGAGGAGTTCAGCTATATACGCCGGAGCCAGCCCATTTAGCGCTTTAAAAACAAATAAAAGGAGTTTAAAATCAATTCTGAACCGAACTGGAAGCCAGTGCAGTGAGGCCAGAATTGGGGTGATGTGGTCACGCTTTTTGTGGCCCGTAAGAAGACGTGCAGCGGCGTTCTGCACTAGCTGCAGGCGTCTGATTGAGGCCTGGTCCATACCCACATACAGACCGTTGCAGTAATCCAACCTTGAGGTTACGAAGGCGTTGATAACCCTTTCCAAGTCTTTAAAAGATAAAAACGACTTGGTCTTAGCCAATAGTCGTATTTTAAAAAAGCAGGTTTGAACTACGCTGCTGACCTGTTTGTCAAATTTAAAAGTGCTATCAAAGGTCACTCCAAGGTTCTTGACAGAGGGGAGGATGTTTTTTTTGAGGGAGCCCAGAGTATCAGCTGGGGAGGCTGGAGATTGAGGTCCAAAAAAGATGACCTCAGTTTTGCTCTCATTGAGGTTGAGGACATTTTGGCTCAGCCAGGATTTGACCTCTGTCAAGCAGTCCATCAGTAGCTGTAACGAGTTTTTATGGGAATTGAGAGGTAGATATATTTGGACATCATCTGCATAACAGTGGAAGGCGACATTGTGTTTTTTGAGGATTGAACCCAGGGGAATGTAAAGTAAAAACAGGATGGGGCCCAGAATCGAGCCTTGGGGAACCCCACAGGTAAGAGGGGCTTTGGCAGAGGAGAAGGCACCTAACTGCACTGCAAAGCTACGGTCTGTCAGGTAGGACCTGAACCATGCAAGGGCAGAGCCTGTGATGCCAGCGGACTGTTCAAGCCGTGACAACAGGATGCTATGGTCCACTGTGTCAAAGGCAGCTGTCAGGTCTAACAGCACCAAGACAGCTGGGCTACCTGAGTCGGCGGCTAGGAGCAGGTCATTAAAAACTCTTAAAAGGGCTGTTTCAGTGCTGTGCATGGGTTTAAAGCCCGACTGAAACTTTTCATGGATTCCATGCGTGGTTAAAAAAGACTGCAGCTGGGCATAGACTACTCGCTCCAGAACTTTGGATATAAAGGGTAGCTGGGAGATGGGCCTAAAATCTCAGAGAATGGAAGGGTCGAGATTTTTCTTTTTAAGTAGTGGCTTTACCACGGCATGTTTGAAGGCAGCTGGGACACATCCTGAGCCAAGAGAGGTATTTATAAGTAATAAAATACTTGCTCCAACTGAATTAAAAACATCTCTGAGAAGGTGAGAGGGAATGCTATCTAAGCTGCAGTTTGTCAGCCGCAGGTGCATGACCACATCCGAGAGAGAGGAGAGGGACACAGGCTCAAAGTGGTCGAGGACAGCAGGGCACAGAAAGGGGGCAGGATCTGGGGTAGCACTAGTGTGGGCTAGCCTAAGAGTAGATACTTTTTCGATAAGAAACGTGAGGAATTTATCACAGAGAGTGGTCGATGGCACAATAGGAGAAGCATCACAGGGATTAATAATGGAGTTGAGGACATTAAAAAGAACCTGAGGCTTATGGCTGTTTTTGGAGATTAACAGCGAGATGTGCTCTGTTTTGGCTGCTTTGACTGCCGTCTGGTAGTCGGAAAGACAAGCACGAAGGATTTCTAAGGAGACATGGAGTTTGTCCTTTTTCCATTTTCTCTCTGCGCGCCTGCAAGCGCGTCTGAGAGCACGAGTACAGTCATTTAGCCAAGGCTCTGAGAGAACTTTGGTGCGTCTAAGCGTAAAAGGAGCAACAGCATCCAAAATTAGTGTACATGTTGAGTCAAACATGGAGATAAGCTCATCAGCATTGAAAGCACAGTTCACATCTAATTTACAGATCGGGGAGACATTAAAAACATCAGAAAACTGTGAGGCAGTCAAGGGGTTAATCGAACGCAGACGACGCGCAGGAGCACGTGATTCGACTCCTGCGGAAGGGATCGAGGTTGTAAACAAAACCGGTAAATGGTCTGAGATACGCGTTGTTACACAGATTTCATCCACAGATACAGACAGTCCAAACTATAGTACTAAATCTAAAGTGTGTCCTTTTTCATGTGTTGGGCCAGCTACGGACTGAATGAGACCGAAAGAATCGAGGAGATTTAAAGAATCCCTGACCAGAGGTTTGGACTCACAACACACATGGACATTAAAATCTCCGCAAATCAAAACACGATCATATTTCACCATGATCCCAGACAGAAAGTCAGCAAAGTCATTTATGAAATCCTTATTGCACTTTGGCGGACGATAGACGACTGCGCAGAGTATAGGCGAGGCCGGGTTAAGTTCAAAAAGCTGCAACTCAAAGCTAGCATAGCTAGTTACAGGGTGAAGCAATCGGCATTGGAAGCTAGCTCTAAACACTGATGCTAACCCCCCCCATGGCCAGTGGTGCGGGGGGAGCTGAAGAATGTACAGTCAGGAGGAAGAAGTTCAGAGAACGGTGTATACTCGCCAGCGTGGATCCAGGTCTCCGTCAGAAACATAAAATCCAGATCACGAGAGGTGAAGAAGTCATTTAGCAGGAATGTTTTGTTTGCTATCGACCTAGCATTTAGCAGAGCCATGCAAAGTGTTTGCTCCGGGCCAGCCGAAGGTGTCGTGCGTCTCAGCGGACGAAGATGTGCATGTTGGACGCCGCGCGAGCTGGGAGCAGTCGGACGGGCAGGAGAAGCTGGCACGGGCCCTGCAGAGGACGCAGCTCCGGAAAGACGGGGCGAATCCATCGATCCCTCACCTGGCGTGCAGCGTGAGGGCCATGACATCCGAGGCGTGGATAAGTCCCAGAAGAAGCCGTCAGGTATGCCTTAAGATGGACCAGTGCACCACCACGATTTCCCCGACGTCTAAGGCGCTTTCGGCGAGGCAGGATGCAGGGGAGCCGGCGCAGGTAGTTTGGGATATCCAACAGTAGAGGGGGGGGGGACGAGTTATGGTTGCCAGATGAAGGTGTGGGCAGCAGTATACACTCCAATGAGGGTCTGAGGTGGAGGAGGGCTTGGCGATCGTAGCAGAGCAGAGCAGAGACATTCTGACATACAAAAAACAAGAGTAGGATCACTAAAGGCAGTGAGCTGAGCGAGCAGCGAGCCGACACAGGCGCCATCTTGGAAATCACGTCAGTCAGTCAGATTTTGCGTGAATACTTCTGTTTTTTCAATAAAATCAACATTTAAGCTAAATTATGCCATTACAACATTGATTTAATTACTAACAGTCCCTCCTTACACACATTAAAAGTGTGTACAAAATACTGAAATCAATGAGTTCTTCATCTGAACTTAACATATTACAAAACTCGTATAAAAACATACAGTCTAAAATGGAATGGTTCAATAACCTCAACTTTATAAAAATAAAAAAATACTTTGTTTGTGCTTTAACATAGAAGTTTTCCCTTGTGCATAACTTCTAGTATTAATCATTCAATATCATTCTTAGAAATAGCAGCATGGCTTGGTATTGGAACATTTCTTTCTCCCTCCTTTCACAGAAACCGTTCCCTTACCACGCTCATTGTTAAGGCACATGTTTTTACAAAGTGTCACAGGAACAGAGTATTTCTGAATAGTGCAAAGTAATATAAAACACAAAATGTACTATCTTAGAATAGTATACAAGAATACAGAATACAAATTAACTATCTTGGAATAGTGTAAAGTAATTTGAAATGGATTCACTCTATTGGCTTGTTCGCTTTTCACATAATTTGGACAATCTCATCATCTACATCCATCTCTGTTTCTGGGGGTAGGTTGTCTTATTCTGCTAGCCTTTGTAACTGTTATCTCTTGAGAAATGTTCCCTCCTTTCTATCATACCTTTTAAGGTATGAAAGTAATATGTTCTCTAGAAGAGGCCGTCGTGATCAATTTGTCCTCCATATCACCAAACATCTACTCTGGCTTTCCAGACAGTCATTTCTGGGAGAAGACTTTAGTCGGTTACAACAGTTGCAGAATTTCATAATTTGAAAATTCCTACTTCAGTACCTTTGGTGGTCTGTGCTTATGCAGTGATAAAGTCCCTGAAATGGTGTGAACACCAGTGTAATATCACTAACTCATCATACTAATCACTAACTCATTATACTAATTACTCTTCAGTTCTGATCTACTTAAAGAACTATACTAAATCCCTTTAACAGTGTGTGCAACTTTGGGTGCCCGAGCATGTGATAATTACTCCCTCCTTTATCAAGGATCCTAAAAACAGAAGTCATTGGGCTTGTTTGCTGTTTTTAATTTAGGAATTTTTCTTATGGCAGACATGTCTCTACTTTAAATAACATCTCTAAATGTCAGGTCATCTAGTTTAATGGATGACCTTTAAAAGGTGGTATGGTTTTCTTTCTTTTTTTAAACTCTACATCTTGAACGACAAACAAATGTTACTTCTCTGGTAATAACTATGCTACAATGGTGAAAACAATACTCTTGGCTAGAATCCCATCTCTGGCTTGGTATTTAGCTCTACCTTTAACATTTTCCATACACATACAGATGTGTCTGCTTTTATAGAGTGGTTACTAAAACTATCCCTTTAAACTGTAGATCTATATTGTAACAAATTAAATCTTCCCCAAATTCACACATGAATAAGAATCTCTAAAAGAATAATTTGTTTATATTATGAAAAGATTGAATATTTTCCACCCTCAGTGTGTTTTAGGATTATTCTCTCATTTCACTTTAATAGTTTCCTCTTTCATAAATGTGTTTATGTGTAAAACTCACTCCCGTTTTCCTTCTCTCCCCCTCTGGTCGTCAAGCCACGACCCCCTCACGTTCTGCTGGCCCCCTTCTTCTCCTCCTGGTTCTTGAATCCTTCCGCTGCAACTCTCTTCAGTGGCACAACTGCTTTGCCTGTACAGTCTCTTCGCTGTTGGATGGAGGGCGTATTCTGCTCTCATGTCTTGTGCAAAGTCTCGTAGCTCAGCTTGCAACTTTATGTCCTGTCGTGAGGGACCGATGAGATTATACCTCTTTCAGCATGCTGTCTTGGTCTTGGATGCCTCAGGTGAAGATGATTCAGCTCGAGTTCTCTGACTGCTGGATGGAGGAGGAGGAGTCTCTTGTGGTGAGGTCATTTGTCTGCTGGAGTTGGGGTCGTAGCAGTCTTTCAGGCAGAGAGAGAGAGAGAGAGATCTCGGGACGCATTATCTATAGATAATTCCAATACACTGAGGAAAAACAAATCCAATCCCTTCCACTCTATTCTCTTAATCATACTATCTGTCTTTGATGTTAAACGCCCTCTAAACACAATAATCTTACCATATCCCAAAACACTGCTTTCAGCCACTGTAACATGTTTACCCCAAATACTCTTTTAGGAACCCATTTTCTTCTATAAACTGAAATACCTACATGCTTCGAGCACCTCATATTTCACACACTATAAAAGAACGTCTTCTCTTTTTTCTCCATTATTTTAAATCTCACTGTTATTTAGAACATATGTAACTTCTGTGTCTGGACATATCTGTGCAATGTCGCCACAATCTGCTGGGGAATCTTATTCATAGAGTTTGTGCGTACAAAGCTGTACTTGTGGGTTGGTAGCCTGTTTCTACTGTAATCATTTTCAATAATTTTGCTCAGGTCACCGATCGGTTGTTTATAACTTATCAAGGGGTGTTATGGTACAGTCTAAAACATGGATCCAGTGAATTTGGTGATTCACCTAATCTGTAAATCCCTATCACTTACATATCCCGATCACTTAAACCCATCTCATCATTTGATCCAATAACTGCATATATGGGGGATGAATCATCTTGATTATAACCTCCTCACCTGGCAACCTTGAAGGGACTAGCGTTTCCAACTCCTTCTCTCGTTGCTCAGGTGATCTTTTGGCTCTGGGGATAAGTGAAAGTCTCTGAAACACAGCTGGAGTTTTGTTAGTGATGTGGGCATTCTCTCTGAGTGAACTAATGGATCCATGTCTTACATGATATTGTACTCCCCTTCCAACCAGAAAGGTTCCAACTGTAATGAGGATAATCAACAATGCTATTCTGACTCTTATCCCTCGTGGACCCCACAATTGCTTTGGCTTTGTTCTCGACTTAATCTCTATTTTCTCCATGGTTGTCAGTTACAAAATTCAAATTATGAGTACAAAAATAACTTATTCTAAAATTGGACTATTTTTTCAGGTGTAAAACAAAAAATAGGTTTTCACTTTAGTGTACAATCTATACAAATCTAAAGACAATTCATCTATCGAGCTGTTTCTATCTTATTCTTATTTCTATTTATTGTTTTGTTCCAGCTCTGCCAAATCAGTCCTAACTTCCAATAATTTCTGGAAGGTGCCAGTGAAGGGTGACAATGTGTGAGGTGGTGTCAATTTGCTCCTTTTATCTTTACCTTTAAACCGGAGCGCATGTGAAGTTCGTTACAACTTCTCACGGTTCCGTCCACCTGGGTTCAATCTCACTGTCTTTTGTGAACTTTCACCCTCACCCAATCACCTGGCCGAACAGGAGTCTCTTTTGGTGTCTCGTCTGGTGTCTCTGCAGTTCTCTGAACCTGTGTAGACAAGACTTGGATAATATTACTCAGAGCCCTGACATATTCATACACTTCAATTTATCTGATACCCAAAGCTGGACCACTCCCTCCTTGGAGAAGGCCCAAACCTCGGCATACCTGTTGTTGTTAAACACTTGTTATTATTTATTAACTACTACGTCACTGAAATCAACATATCTGTATAATCATGACACTCCCTCCTTTGAGCATAACATGCTCAATTAATATGATTACCCTATTATGTACAGAACATGTAAAACGCATAACATTGTACCAAATCAATATAACTGCTCCGTGTACCCTCAAGGCGTACAAAAATATCATATGGTGTATTGTATAAAAACATATTCACTAAAAACCTGCCATTAGTACAAAAAATAGTTTACTCTGTTTCAATAACGGCTTCAGTCATGGTATTATGCATCATTGTTTCTGCGAAAAACAATACCCCTGGTTTGGTTAATGCATCTCAATAATTCTAGAATTAGAGGTTTGTCTGACACTGCTGAACCAACATATGATAAAATATTTCTCTAAACTAGAGGGAAAATACGAACTATTTTCACAAAAGGTAATATGTCGAGAACATGAAGGGCTTGTGCCCCTCACTAAAAATGAGATATTGCCTTACGGACTACATTATAAATCAGTAAAGTCACTCAAGAATAAATAGATAAAGACTGATTTTTTTAACTGTTATAAAATCCTAGAACTCCTTCATCTAAGCTCTCAACCAGTGTTATTCTATTTAGTTTACAGCTCATGCCTTAAAACAGATACTTCAGACTTATTATAAAATTGTGTCTATGAGAGAAATGTAATCTGACTCCATAAATCACATAATTTTTCTAAAAAACTAGACTTCCACTAACAATAAATGAAGTTCCCCTTTAAACACAGCCCCGGTCTTCTGACGGGGTCTATCTATGTACTGGCTGGGTCTATCTATGTACTGGCTGGTTGGTTGTGCCAGTCTCTGTCGCTCCGACACTGTTCTCCCTCTAACAGTCACTCTCTAGTTCTGCTGGGTTCTTGTTGACTTCTTCACTGGTTTGAGACAAGCGACCCTTTGTAGCCAGACTTCACCACAGCAGAATCGAGTTTCTGTTTTCAGGTCTCAACAGCTTCTCGTCAGGTGTATCGCCGTCCCTTGTACTGCAGTCGGTGTAAACAGGAGGACTTGGTAAGGATCTTCCGTCTTCATATTTTGGGTGGAAATCCATCGTCTTGACCTCACTAGCTGTGTGGACTCAATAGTTCTCTGTGTGGGGGAACAACATCACTCGTAATCTCTATCCTTCTCATAATTACAAAAATAGTCTGCTTAATGTTCTATTATATTTTAATCTTTACTCATCTATTCATGTTTTAATCTTAAATGCTATATGCTACTCTAATAAAAAATGTTCTAATAACATTCTACCTCTCCCTCCTGTGGTGTCAGATGTGGCTTAATGTAGCTGGATTTCAAGATACCTCTCTGGTCTGAAGATGCATCACCTGGTGGTCTGGCCCTCTGAGCTTCCTCATTGGAGAAGATGGCAGGCTGTCTGGGGTATTTGGTCCCTGTTTGGAAATCCTGTTCCTCTTTGACATCCCTGGGAACCCCTGCCTCTGCCGTAGTCATGGAAACCTCCTCTTTGTTGGTAACGGCATGGAGGGTCATTGTTTGGTGCAATGTTCCGCGGACACTCTCTGGACCAATGTCCCATTTGGTTGCAATGGTAACATCCCTTAAACCGGAAACCTCTTCTTCCTTTTTGTCGGTTCTGCATCTGAATCTCTGGCATTACTCGAGTTTGAACTGTTGGAAGTATCTGGACTGCATTCTCTGGTTCTTTGGCCATCTTTGATGCAGCTGCCATTTGCCTTGTCGCTTTCTTTCTTTTACTAGCTTCGGTATCTTTCTCAGCTATTTGTATCTTCAAGAGTCTTAGTTGTAATGTTACCATTTCTGTCTCTTGTGTTTCTCTTTGTCGTCGTCTTTCTTCTGTGATTTCTTCTAATCGTATGTCCTCTTCCATCAGGTGTTTTGATTTACTGGTTGGCTGGTTGGCTGGTTAACTGGAGCGTCTTTTGTTTTTTCTGCTATGTCTTCCCTCACTGGCAGGTCTGCTACTTGGACCATATTTATGCTGTCTGCCAATAGGCTGGCATATTCCAGATGGAGTATCAGACCTGTAACTCTTATAAACCTTTGTTCAGCTTCCCTCCATACATTTAGCTGTTTCATGCATTGCTCATGCTCATAGTCGAGTACTGCTCTTCTATGGGCTTTTGTTGGTCCAGGTTGATCATCTGCTGGAATCAATTCTCTCGTTTGCCATTGTTCCAACAGTTTCTCTATGTGATTCCATGTTTCCTGTCTAAAATCTGGATGTGTCGTCGCATCTGATCTTATGCGTATCGTCTCTTTAACAGTTGCAGTTGAGCCTGTCACTGTGACAGGTCTCAACCTGGTGTCATTTGGTGACATGTTTCTTCAATACTAGGATAGAATTATTAAGTTATCAAAGATGCAGCACTAATCCTCCGACTAGTACCCTTGTATTCCTTATAAAAATATCCTATCTCTTCAGATTTTTTTATTTTTTTTTTAAAGTTTAATATTTGATTTAAATTAAAAAATGTAATTTGCACAATGTTTGGATTTTTGAAATATGAAAAAGAAATATTGTGAAAATCCAAATCTGGTATTTAATGTGTATCCTGAAGTGCATAGAATTATGCACATTTCGTGACTTGTGTTAGCTTCAATACATCTGTGTTTGAATATTCTAGAGTCCAGCCTGAAAGACTATTATGTAAGGTCTCTCTTATCTTAAAAATAGAAACCACACGTGTTCTTTTAATAACGCTTAAGATTAGACTCCAGGATATTACTGCTGATGTTATTATTGATACTCTGTTTCCCTATCTGTGTAATCTCCAGCTTATACCACTAGGGGCAGCTGTTGTAAAATAACCTCTTTTTACAAGATGGTTATTTTCCTTAAAAAGTATTTCAATATGGTTAAACAATAGAGCACAAAACACGCCAAAACACGTCTGCAAACAAGAACACTGCAAAAAAATAGCCAAAACACATTTGCCAGCATTAATCACTTCAAAAATGAGATTTGAGACTCCCCAATATTCCTCCTCTACAAATACTCAACTTTCAACGGAATTAATAACCTGTTTCAACAAACTGTACTATTTCCGAGGTCCAACTGTGACAAGAAGTATGATTTGTTCTTCACCAATTGGAAGAGGTGCTCTGTAGGAGGTCTGAAGGAAGGGGCGGATTATTTTCGGTTGTGTACTTTGGAATTTTTGTGCACTCGAGCCGGTTTCTCAAACTTACCTACCCCACCTTTAAACTTACAGATGTCATTGTGAATTGGAAAACTGCATTGAAATGTTAAAGGTCAACGTTTCAACGTAAGGTTCAGCAATTGTTGGTCGTTTTCTAGGAATTGACATTTTAAGCTCAAATACTTTGTTCTATGTTTAAACCTTCAGACACATTTTGACGTGATTCAGTTCATCCATCCATCCATCCATCTTCTCCCGCTTATCCGTGGTCGGGTCGTGGAGGTAGCAGTTCCAGCAGAGAGCCCCAAACTTTCTTTTCCCTGGCCACATCAACCAGCTCTGACTGGGGGATCCCAAGGCGCTCCCAGGCCAGCAAAGAGATATAATCCCTCCACCTGGTCCTATAGTCTACCCCTTGGTCTCTTCCCAGCTGGACGTGCCTGGAACACCTCCCTAGGGAGGCGCCCAGGTGGCATCCTTACTAGGTACCCGAACCACCTCAACTGGCTCCTTTCGACGCGAAGGAGGAGCGGTTAAACTCTGAGTGCCTCCCGGATGACTGAACTTCTCACCTTATCCCTAAGGGAGACGCCAGCCACGCTGTGGAGAAAACCCATCTCGGCCGCTTGTATCCGCGATCTCGTTCG
>CALSBZ010004872.1:6531-31555 GCA_943591055.1 Gobionotothen gibberifrons
GTCACAGTGGTCTAGCTGGTCACCATTGGCTGGTCGGGATAGCTGGTAAAAGCTGGTGGTCACAGTGGTCTAGTAGCTGGTCACCATTAGCTGGTCAAGATAGCTGGTTTATCTGGTGGTCACAGTGTTCTAGCTGATCACCATGAGCTGGTCAGACTGGTATGATCTTGAGTAGAACTTTAACTGGGACTACTTAATGATTAAGCTGGTCATATACGATGAAACACTCTCACCCAATTGCAGTAGCTCAATGAACATCTATCATTTCAGATCAGAGCACCTACCTTACCAGAAAGGTACCAGAATGTATTGTAAATGTAAATAAATACTCATACATCAAATGATTAGAAGCAGGAACATAATTTATAACACACAATGAACATTAACACACATTTTCAAAACACCCATTACTTCATATTTGTAAGCAGTTTCCTTCAACTGTTTCTTTTTCCGCTTTTCACAAGGTCCTGTATTTTTTGTGAAATGTTGTAACCGGCCAACTTCTCCCTCTCTGCCATCCTCTGAAGCACTCTTGAAAAGAGAAAGGAAAAACAGATTAACTTTTAGCTTTGTGTTATGATTACTTAAATATGTTAATAATATAATAATTTTACATTATTTAATTTCATATTCTGTTCTTGTAAATATTATATTACATGTATATACAGTTTTTGCACTACTTTTTATTTTGTATTTTATTATATGTTGTATTGTTGGAGCAGAATTTCATTGACATTTCTATTTTCTACACTGTAGCTGCTGAGCATATGAGAAAACACAGACACTCATCACCGAGGTCACAATATCAATCGATCCAGCAGAGCAATAGCCTATAGGCCAAACCCAGAAGATCAACAAAAGATATGACATAAAATGAACTTACCAAAGCTGAAGTAGATGGTCAACTTCATTCACTTTCTTTCCGTTTTACTGATTTTAATCGCTATACGCTGCTCTCTCTCGTCTCCTCTTCACTACAGGGTGAAAACTACACTTTTCGCGGCACACATACTTACAGCCAATCAGCTCTCTGAATTATGAGATGACGTTTGGTAGGTATGTCAGCACAGTGCCCCTATGGTGATTATTTTTTTGCTGCACACATTGAATAGAAAAAGACTGAGCATGCGCAGTGTAGTTTTTACAGCACCCATTCACTTAGACCAGGGGTGTCAAACTCACAGTGGGCCAAAATAAAATAAATGGGTACTAGTGGAGGGCCGGACTGGTTCAATGTTTATTGCAGAACTTATTGAAATGAACTTATTGCACATATTAAACCTGGAACTAACAAAGCTTAAATTATTGCCTATAAAAACAACATTAAACATTAAATAATCAGTTGCATTCATTTCTTATGGCTCTATCTGCAGCTTCTCCAGAGTCATTTCTTATTACATTTTTCCACAGGCCAACAACAGCTTCAACAAAACTATTCCCCTTAAAGAACAAAACAAACATGCCCTGTTGTCGTGAGAGAAAAAGTGCAGAAGGAAACATCCATGTAAACTCAGTGTGCTGCTCTGTGATGCTAGTTCAAGCCAGATACTTGGCATCTCATCTTGGGTGCAAGGTCATCAATGTTTGGGGTCAGGCTCTGAGCTGAGGAGACCCTCAGGATGGAGTGAAGGTGTGCGTGCAATATACCGGCGGGCCAGATCTAATAGGAATTAGAAATTATCCTGCGGGCCGAAATTAAATCCACCAAGGGCCTGATTTGGCCCCCCTGGGCCTTGAGTTTGACACATGTGACTTAGACAGTGAGAGAGAGGACCTAGATCGGGGCTTGCCCCACGTCGCTCAATAGGCACACTGTAGACACTAATTAGAAGAACACAGACTAAAACAGCAATGTACAGACGAATCATATGATTAAACATGATCTTAAAATATATTTTAAGATGTATTTTCTTTGCATGTATTTGGAATTATTATTTGAATTACTTTCTGCTGACACTAGGTGGGGCTGTGCCACTGCTGGTAATGTAAAGTGATTTTGAGCACTAAGATAAATGCAATGAATTATTATTAATATATTTATTTTGTTATTCTTCTATGTAGACCCGTCTTCTTACTGAAGTTGATTAGGTCGTTTAAAAATATATAGAAAATCAGTCCATATAACTTTTGATACCCTGGTGTTATGGTAGTAACAGTATGAGACTAAAATGCAAAAATACGTATCTAATACAACATTATTATTATTCATTTGAATTATAACTCAAATACCTTTCCATGTTTAAGACTGTTTTTAAATGAGTTTTAATGAAAATGTTCTGTAAAAAAGAATGAAGATGGTTTGTAGAATGAGACTGGTTCCCTCTAGTGGGAGATGCCATGAATTACAACTCTCCACATATTTATTTTTTATCCATGAAGTCAAGTCTGTCTTTACTGACGGTTTGTTCTTTCTGACCTGCTTCTCTAGGTTGGGAAATTAATAAATGAATGCCAGGAAATCTGAGAGAATGTACTTGTGGCAAACATATCTTTATTCAGTTCAAGTACTGATAGTTAAAGATGTTGGTTTTAATGATGTCTTACCTATAAATAATCTAACAAAGAAGTTTTCAATTTCTGGACTGAAACAGGATATTCCATTATTTTCAATATATGAATATATAATAATATACACTATAATTGATATATAATTGGCAGTTTCTATATATTGTAGTTGTAGTTTGATCTTGTTCTTAAACTCCTATATTATACAACTATACTTGAATTAAACTGTACTATTTTAAACAATAATATAAATGAGGATGGTTATTCATTTATATATATTTTTTATATTTTATTTGAACAGTTTAATGAAACAAATGATTTACAGTAAAAAGAACCAAAATCCCACAGATGGACAGAAATCACTCATCAGCAGATTTGAGAACGCAGCAAGGGGAGGAGGGAGGGAGAGAAAGGGAGGAGAAAGGGAAGATTAGTGATGAGGAAAAGGGAGAGGATGCCAAAAAGACTAAGCAGAGAGGAAGGCGTGTGAGGGGGGAGGAGGGTGAGGCAGAGACGTTTATAGTTGCTGCGTCAGAGTGCTGGCAGCAGACAGTCAGCTGACGGTTCATTTGCTCCCTCGCTGCAGTCGACTCCCCCCCCACAGGAAGCCTTGCTTGGATTCTCCCCTCCTTCCTCAATCCCTCCCTCCCTCCCTCCCTCCTCCTGCAGCCTCACACACACACACACACATTTCTTCACACACACGGCTGCTGCCTCTCGCTCGTTTCTGTGGGGAATGTGTGTTTGCTGATCGGACGGCATGGAGAACAACTCAGTGGACGAGAAGGAGTCGGCTGCAAAGCTCTGGAAGACACAGGGTATATGCACCACCTCCACCTTTTGATATGTTTCTCTTTATTTAGGCACTGTCACCCTCGGAGGGAGAGAGGGGGGGGAGGGAGCACTGCTGCAAGGTGCTCCTGGGGACAAACGCGCTGTCCACCATGGCTTTAATTTCACTGCTTTGGCTTGAATGGATTGTTTGACATTGATTGTTAAACGGAGGCGTTGCAGCACATTCATCGATTTAGACACTGAAGGCTTGGATGTGGAAACTTATTTTCTAGAATATTCTTTTGAAAAATTGTGATTTTTATTGACCAAATTGCAAGGTGATATCTTTATATGCCTTGTGTCAGTCCAAAACCGAAAGATGTTTGCTTTACTTTTATGGGAAATAGAGAAAACCAGGCTGAGTGTTTAGAGAAATGTTTGCATGCACCATTACATTAATGATTTAACTTATTAACTAAACAGTTACTAGTGGATCAACTTGTCATTGCAGCTGTAACCAAGACCAACAATTATTTAAATATCATTGGATTTCTGTTGGTGTCTGGAGTTTGAACATTTTACTGTAATGGGGGAATTTTAAGATGTTGCTTGATACACATGGGACTAGTTTTTGTCAAAGGCGTGAGATGTCCTCTGCTGTCCTCACAATTGACATGATTGCAGTTTTTTCTGTGCAAGGAGGACCTTTGGTCACAGTCAGCCTCTGTGACCAAAGGTAGACAGGAGAGAGGAGGAGGGATTTGAGAGAGGAGTGACGTTATCTGGCAGTTTAATGATTGGCTCTTGTGTCGGGATATGCCGATGAGCTGGAGGAGAGTCAGGATGAACCCTTTAGGAGTTTGGCAGCTATCTGTACTCTGTGTGACGAGTAACACAATCCACTGAATTTGATTACATTACTTTAAAAATGCTTGAATGTGATTACACTACTCTAACAATTGATTTCTACATGATTCATCTACAGAATCACTCATGCCAACCAATTGATTTGTGTTACTCAAGTTGTCAAGACACTTCAGTTATATTAAGGTGATGATAAAGGCTTGGAGAGGCCCGACATTTTTTGGTTTAGGTGCCGAATTTAACGTATAAAGATTTAAACACCTGATGGATAAATTAGCTCAGGATCGTATTTTGTTTCTGCTGCTTGTGTAATTATTTAGAGAAAGTAATTGAGAAATTGCAATGTGTCTTTAGGACCTGTCATGACCAATAATACTTGATCAAATGTTAATTATTTTGATTACTAGTTAATTATTTGTCCAGCAAAAATTCCAACAAATGTCATGATTCTGAAATGTAAGGAGTTGATATTTGCTATAAGAAAAGGCGCATCAATGCATTCCTTTTTTAGATGCATATTTGACAATCTGTGTCATCACTTCTGTCAAACAGTTTTCCCATTTTGAGGGATTAAACCGCTTTGTTGTGGTTATTGATCATTATTATGAGGATGCAGCCAGGGACGTGCACAGACATTTTGGGGGGCAGGAGCTAAATTGAGAAAAAGGGCACTCAAAAAAAAAAAAGTTAAATATATAGTTGCACATCTCTGACTTACTGACCAATTGATGTTAATCGCCTCACCCTAGTTATTAAAAGAGCAGCCAACAATCAAAATTATGAAGTTACTGTTTAAGGCAGGACATTACAGGCAAACATATCGTTTTTTCATGTAGGCCTACTATTTTATGTTGGTCTATTTTGCTGCATGTTTTCTTTCACTCCAATGGAAAGAGAACTTTCAGTTATTAGATATTTTTTATTCAATCAATATATTTATAGAAAGGGAAACTGTGCCCAAACAGCAATAGATGTATATTAATTTATAATTTAAAAAAAGATTTAAATACAAACACATTTTTTTAACAGCACCCCATAAAAAGGGCACTTTCTCTGGAGGAAGAAAAAGTGCAGGGGCTCAAGCCCACTTTGATGTCTGTGTGCACGTGCCTGGATGCATTAGTTCAGGGTTAGGGTTAGTCTTCTCTAAATGAAGTAGGATCTTCAATATGACGGTAAAGTAATATTTTCGCCCCCTAATCATAAAATAGTGTTTTTTAATGAAAGGTGTCAATAGTGTAATATAATTCATATATCACAAGTCCTCAACATTTTTAACCTGAATGGGAGATGTAGCTAATGGCGACAAATGTATGAATTAAAATTGAAATGAATGAAAATGTTTGTTATTAGGTATTTAGAGAGTTGCTGCTGATCTGACGACTCATTGACTAAGATATTAAAACGGTAATGCCAGGCTGTAGAGTTTGACGTTTACAGTTAGAATAATTAATGTTGGTCAAAAGGCCAATGGCTGACATGTTGAATTGATCATGTTATTTTCTGACGCGTTATAATCGACCCCCTGTTGAAGGCCTGTGCTTTTATATAGATGACACAAAGAGGTTACTATGGATACAATAAAACACAAATATAAGTCATCACACGCTGTCTGCTGATCTTCATGTGTGCCTCTGTCGCTTCTTATCTCAACACTGAGGCCTTTGTGCTGTGTGCTGTGTGTGTGTGTGTGTGTGTGTGGTCCATCAAGCTGTCATGTATCCAGCCTGTATCTAGCAAAGAGGACAAAGTGTTGAAAGAAGTTTGGTTGTTAAGTAAGGGCGGGGTGCAAAGTGAAACGGCACTTAATTGTGTGTGTGTGTGTGTAGTGTGACCCTCTGTGACTGCAATAGCATTGAAGCAATCAGGCATTATCTTATCAGTGAGCCATAGGTCATTTATCTTTGGTATGAGGAACTGTTATCACCAGAAAAAGTCCAAATGGACTCGAATTAACCTGCGTTTACTAAAAATGTCCGTTCACTCTAGCGTTAATTTAACAGTGTGGGGTCTAATTCAACATTTATATTGCGACCGCATTATTCATTCACTTCATTCAGCAGTTTGCTTGAATATTTCCTCCTATAAAGCAGTATTTGAAGTTTTTATTTACTGTCTCTTTGTTAAACAAAGCCTTGTTTGAACTGTAAAGCTGCAGGACCAAACATTACAAAAAGACTTTGGACTGAGCATAGCTGTATGCAATGTCATGTTGGTTCTCAACTATATATTTTAAGAATCAAATGATTACTTGTGCTTAGTTTTTCACTTGCCAGTTTTCTCCCAGCATGCACCTGGTGTTCCCCATACCTCCTTGCAGTTCCTTACATGGATTTATTTCTAAAGGATGATTTCTTTTTTTCACCCGCAGTGGGTTGGATTTGAATTCCTGAATGTTATCTTTTCTGCTCGGTTGTCCTTTTACAGCTACATTATGCAACACTCCTCTCGTGCAGCTGTCATCATAATCCCTTTTTATTAAGCAATTTCTTCATGATAAGAGATGGCCTTTCACACACATTCACGCCTCTGTCTGCTTCGGGTGAACTTTGGACAGCATGTAGTGTCTTAACCATGCAGGACGTGGCTTTACCACCCTGATCGTATTTAGAGATGTATTATGTTAATTTGTCTCATACCGAACGAACAAAAGGCAACATTAAGTTCAGTCTGATGTGAATTAAGTGAGCAGTACTTATTGAGGCAACCAACCAAGCATTTAATATAGATTTTACTTAAAAATTAACTACGATTAAAGTCTCATTTTCTTTTTTTCATTCCCCAATTCGATTAAATATAACTCTCCAGTAGAACGATTTTGGTTATTTTTCTTAAAAGTTTTTTTAATCTAATTTCCCCTGAAATCAAGTGTAAAAGTGGCGTTTAGAAATAACCAGTTATCTTACACGTTTACTCTTTCGTTCAATGAAAGTTATCAAATGCATGTATTTGGAGAACAAGGTACAATATTTTCCTCTGAGGAGGAAGTATAAAGTAGCATACATAATGGAAGTATCTAGTTATGTTTTCTACAACAACAAAAAAACACTGTCTGTTTTATTAAAACATTTTATAAAGATAATTGGTGACATTTCCCTTAATTTCCAATAGTCTGCCCGTAAAACAACTTCGCTTTTTTTAATTTAAAAAAAGGCTAAGTAGTTATTTTTGATATACTCGGTTATTCTTTTTCTAGAAAGTATCTCACTCTCATTTTTAAGTGTTTCTTATTATTTTGAGATACTATTACTAATCAGTCATCAGTATCGACTTGTGAAAAAGTATTTTCACATTTGCAGACATGGGCAATGTTGCTTTATATAACAGTAAATTGGTATTGGTCAGGCGTCCATCCGGAGAGAGAGGCCAAGCTGCGCATGTGTCCCCCCGCCTCTTCCTCTCCTCCTCCCCGTCTCTCTCTGCCAGGCAGAGCCGCTGTGTCGTTGCTACACGCTCTACTGGAGGTTCAAGATGGACGCCAAACGGGGTCAGTCTGCTCATAATCTTTCGTTAACCGAGCCCCTAAAACCTATTTTACATGTCGCTTTCTGCGCACGTGTGTATCACCGGTTTAGTTTGCATGAGCACCGGGGAAAAGGCCGGGTTCATGCCGGGCAGAGAGCGAGGGGAGCTGGCCACCGCGGAGGTCACGCTGCACGGTTTGACGTTTTGGCCCCACGGTGAGGGGGGCATCCCGGGGAGCATAATGAAACCCCGGGTCCATGTTGGAAAGAGAGCTGGTGATTAAACATAGCGACCGGGGTTTAGATCGCTGTGATGCGGGTCTATTTTTAGCCTAGTGATGTTAGCACGCCTGCTACCATATGTAGCCAGACAGCCACATTTGGACCTGCGCTTCCTCCTCCTCTTCCTCATGTTGGCTCCTCTCCCCGGGTGTTTGAATCCAGACAGCGGCCCACTGTGTCAACACCCCTGGGCGCAGCTGCTGTTAGCTGCTAGCATCAAGTTAGCATGATGAGCGGTTAGATAATGAGGGGAGAGCTAGCTCCAAGCTAAAGCTAGCTGTCAACGCCCACATGGACACCCCGCTATTCTCAATGAGAAGCTTCCAGAACATGAAGCTGCCTTTTCATGATTATCTCTTCTAAATTACTGTTTTGAAAGCAGCAGCCAAGAGGAACTGATCTCTGGTTCTTTTGTTTGTCATTGTAAAACAATAGCTGCACTGAAATTGCAACTGACGATTTTTTTTTAACCAAATACAGGAACAGTTTTAACTAAATGTTGAAACATGCTTTTCAGTCAAATAAAAAAAATATATATAAATAAAAAATGAACAGTACATAATACAAAATATGTATCGAATACAACTAAATGCATTAAACATCAATAGCAAAAACACCTGTATAAGTAGAATTATAATTAAAAAAAATACATTGCACTGATAGAAAAGCTAGACTAGCAAAGGAAATATTAAGACATTTTTGTGAGGAATTTATAGCTACAAAGATTATGTTTGACATATATATTTTACAATGGTTTTATTCAGCAGTGACCCTTTTAATAATGACAGTAGATTGTAGTTTCCGATAAGCGATGCAGAAACATTAAGCTGTCAGATTCCAGCGTGCAGTTTGACGTCACTCCTCAGTGTCACACCAAACGGCACGGAGAGTCTGCAGGGAACCACGACTCCTCCGCTGCTAATAATGTCCGCTGACCTGCCTGGAATTCCCTGCTGAAATTTAAGTGTGCTCCAACATGAGCTCAGCTGTGAGACTGACCCCCTCCCTCCCTCCCAAAATCTTCACCACCTCCCCGTCTATCTGGGTCCCTGCACCACCCGACACGTCATAAAAACCACCCATATGCAAGTGAACTCAAAATTAAATTACTCGGTGAGAACTCAAAATTAAATTACTCTGTGAGATCAGCAAATACCAAAACTAACAATTTAATTTAGATATATTTCTCTTCTCCCTCTGTCAAACATTTCATGTCTTCTACAGCTAGCGAAGGCAGACATTTTGAGTTCATTTGGGGCGGCATAATAAAATAACGCTCATGCAAGTTGAAGCAATGTCTTCCAAAATCCAAGCAGCCGAGTTGGTGTTAGATCACGTGGAAGTCTTCATGGGGCATCGGGGTGAAAAGAGTAGAAAAGTCCAGAAGGCATGGAGACACGGAGGAAGGTTGTGAGTCAGAAGCCGCTGTTCGGATGACAGTGTTTGGACCTCTGACTTCTTGCAGAGTTGCAGCATGCAAACTTTAAAAATGCTCCGTCACATGCACCCGCCATGTGACTGTGGAGGCAAGAAAGAGGACACTTAAACTTTACCAAAACAAATTGATTTTGATTTTTTAACTCCAGGACCGGGCATTTCTGTGGTGTCCCACGACAACCCGCTGATTTCTCATCGCATCATGTGTAATCGACCGGGTCAAATTAGGTTGAAACGTCCTCCAGCTATGCATATTTAATAAGGAATTTACTATGGGGTATTTTATTTATAGTCTTTATGAGCAAGAACGGGATACAAGTGGCAATATTATATTAGTCCAAAACATGAAGCATTAATATTGTATGGCATGTGCAAATTGTTAAATACAATTTGGTTACAATAAAAAGTAAAGTAGGTATTTGAGCTATATACCTTATTACTAAAAGAATGCAGTTCAATATCACCATTTTCTTTACTTCTCTATGGACGTTTTTTAATGTTTTTTTCCATTAGGATTATTTCTGTATTAAATATTTAACCCATCAGAATAATTGTATTTAATATCTGGGGACAGTTTTCCTTAAGAGCCCCTAATATTATCCAACAGGTGACCTAAATGCCAATAAACCACACCCACGTGACAATTACCGGAAGTGATAAACAATAAGAATTCAACGTGATGCAAACAGAAATTAAGATAATAAGCAATGGCAAAACAAGCATTTTGGCTCCTACAATAATGTTTAAAGGAGTTTTCTCTCTGGATGTTTGACACTAACCGCCCTCTTCCTCCTGCAGTGGTGGATCTCCTCTACTGGCGCGATGTGAAGGCAACAGGCGTGGTGTTCGGCGCCGCGCTGCTGCTCCTCCTCTCGCTGACGGCATGCAGCATCGTGAGCGTCTGCTCCTACATCGGCCTCGCTCTGCTCTCCGTCACCATCTGCTTCAGGATATACAAAGGCATCCTGCAGGCCATCCAGAAGTCTGATGACGGACATCCATTCAAGTGAGTACAGCTGTATTTAACGTAGTGTGTGTATGTTCTCAAGGTTAGAAAATACATTGTATACGATAGGGCTGCACGATTTTGAAAAAAAACTGACATTTTTTCCCCTGCGATATATATATTGCGTTTTTTTAAACTATATTTAACCGGATGAAGGATTTTAGTCACGGACGTCTGGATCTTAACTGGTTGACTCATCATACCTTAAGTCATGATCTAACATGTCATGATAATGCAGGTTGCTTACCCTCAAATCTGTGAATGTAGAAGAGTGGTGTCTAGAAGGGATCCAAGAGATTAAACGTATTACATTAAACTATAGGAAGCTTCATTTTCACATTAGGGAATTAACATACGTGACCAAATAGGTCATTTAACTTTGTATTCCACAATTAAAACCTTTTTTGTGCAAATAGCAGCAAAGTAGTGGACATCTTTTAAACAACATTATAAAAATAAAATGAAGAACAGCTATTCACCAGCTCCTTTATGCCGTGTTGAACCTTTCTCATATGGTGTAACACCGGCAAAGGCATCTGAAATAGTTGTTTGCTGTGCATGCAGAGAGCCTGCATGTCACTCCACTCAAGGACCCCTGACATGAGAGCTGCAAGCAGCAAAATAATTGTAACATGACGTGTTTGAGTTAATTTGCCTACTTAATATCGAACGCCCTAAAAATGTATATTTAAAAAAAAATAATAATAATTTTAAAAAATCGCACGTCCCTGCGATGTGAATATCGCGGTTATCGCCATGACACGGTATATCGTTCAGCCCTAGTATACAATAGGGCTTCTCAATTAATCGTATTTTAATCACGATTACGATTATGGCTTGCAACGATTACGAAAACAACGTAATCGAAATAAAAGGATTATTTTTTAATTATTATTGTAGTAGATAGTATCTATAAGGGACGGCTCAATTCAAGTCACGTGACACGTCGTGACGTCACCCCCCCCCCGCTCTCGGGGTGGACGCCCTCTCAGCTCTGGTCTGGTGGGAAACACTGGGCCAGAATATAAAATGGTGTCAGTGGGAATTCAACTCGGCCAATGAGTGACCTGATTAACCCTGATGATCAGTCTGAGCTGCAGGCGGACGTTTTGATGAATGTCAGGCACAGTTTTAGAAACACGGAATAGGAAATGATTTGATTTAATTAAAAAAAATTGGATTTTAAAAAGGAAAAAATAAGTGAAAACTTTAAGTAAATAAAAAGTAAATGAATAATACAAATATTTTACAGTGGAGAAATGAAAGAATAAATGTGGCAATATTAAGAGAAATAAAATGTTTTAACTATAAAGAGAAATAATAAAGATGGCTAAGGAGGTAGTGGGCTAGTGTGTTGGTGTTCGGATCAGGGGAGCACAGGTTCAAACCCCACTGCAGTCAGCATGTCGTTGTGTCCCTGAGACACTTCACCCCAAATTGCTCCTGTGGGGATTGCCCACAGTATTGAGCTGGATAAAAGCGTCTAGCATGTAATGTAATAATGAACAACATGATATTCAAACACTTAACATAACTTGTAGATTAAATAAATAATAAACTGTTTGAGAAAGCAGCCCAGAATATAAAATGGTGTTAGTGGGAATTCAACTCAGCCAATGAGTGACCTGATTAATTCTGATGATCAGTCCGAGCTGCAGGCGGACGTTTTGATGTCAGGCACAGTTTTAGAAGCACATAAAAATATCCCTGTATTTTCAGAGCGAGTCGTGAAGAGAGAGAGAAGGCTTTTTTTATTCTTAGCCTCTTGATGTTGGTTTGTTTGTTTATCCTCCATCCTGGCTCGCTTTCAAATCCTTCTTACTGCGTTTCCTTTCACCGGCTGACCTCATGGCTCAGGACGACCAATTAGCTCAGATTAACATAAACCGAGGAAAAGAGTTGCTTTAAAAATCGGATTTCTACACGTAAGACTAATCTTCTTATGTTGCATATTTTAATTACAGATTTCTTATTATTGTGTGTTTTGATTTTATTACAAACAGGTTTTGAAATATCAGAACTTGTTGCTTTTTTAAATGTTATTTATTTAGCATGCTTCGACTAAACATAACTAGTGAAGTGGTCAGAATCCCGATAGGCCGGTACTGAAGTGGGCCGGTCGGACGATGTGCGAGGGCCGGCCCACTCACTAGCCCCCCCCCCCCATATTAACAATTTACTAGCAGTACCGAAGTGGGCTGGTCGAGAGTCCCAGGCTGATTTGTAGTCCCAGTCCGCCACCCGGTGGTCAGTATTCTCACTACAGTTTTAACGTACTGGAAAAGCTTGAAAATGCATATTTTAAAAAGTGCCAGAAAATCCCCCTTGCTTTAAAATCTGATTTCTGTAAATGTTTAGGTAATATATGATGATGGATGATATTTTCTAGTTTTTGGAAGAAAAAAAAATCTGACTTAAAGGAGCAGTAGGTAAGTTTGAGAAACCGGCTCGAGTGCACAAAAATTCCAAAGTACACAACCGAAAAGAATCCGCCCCTTCCTTCAGACTTCCTACAGAGCACCTCCTCCAACACACATGAACGCGCACAAGATCATGATAATGAATGTAAAACAAATGTATAACACAGTTATTGTCAGTGCTTATATTTTTGAAGCTAGCATGTTTGTTTTGTGAAAATGTATTAAAAATGTTACGTCTAGCTGACGAGAGCAGGCTACGGTAACGTTACATATCAGCTCGGTGTGCTCCGTAAATAGTCGCCATAGTTGAAAAGCAACTCCGATATTGACTCTGGTTTGACTTCTCCTAGTTTCCACTTTCTTTTTCTTCATAATTTGCTCCATTACAGTTTTTCTTTTGCGACCGGTAGACGATGTTGATGCAAACTCTGCCATGGTGAACGTGTCCTGCAGCGGCTGCTGCTGCCGACTGAGCAACAGCTCAGACGGGAAACACGCCCAATGACGGCACGCGCAATGACTGCACGAGTGTGTGTGTGTGTGTGTGTGTGTGCACAAGATTGAAGGCTGACAGACAGGTCGGCCAACCAGTTATTTTAGCCGGCCCGGCTAAAATAATTGGTCGTAGTTTTTACAGTATTACGGCTTCCACAGATGACATTTTTTTATGGATTTTTTTTCAAAGCACTTAGAATCTTCATTGCTATCAGGATATTAAGAGCATTCCATGGAATATAACAAAAAGTGTATCTCGAGCCGGTTTCTCAAACTTACCTACCCCTCCTTTAATATGATGACTAGGTTAAATAGTCAGAATACTAACTATCGTTTTAATGTACTTGAAAATGCTTAAAGTGCCTGAAAGTTGACGGTTCTTCCCCCTCTGTTTTCCCCCCGCAGGCAGTACCTGGACCAGGAGGTGGCGCTCTCTGAGGATATGGTCCACAAGTACAGCGACCTGGTCCTGGCTAAAATCAACAAAGGCATCTGTGAATTAAGGCACCTGTTCCTGGTGGAGGACCTGATCGACTCCATCAAGGTGAGCGGGAGAGGTCATGGATAGAATATGCACAAAAGAGGATTTAGAATCAGAAACAGGTTTATTACCCGGTAAATTGACACGTACGAGGAATTTGACTTGATGTCGCATCATACGTAAAATTTAAATTAAAAAAACAGATAGTGAATTATTTTAAGAAAACTATAATAACATTACAAAAAAATGTAGTAAAATAAAATAGAGCAGTATTTACATTGAAGTAGAATGCTTCTACTTCCGACCCATGTGACCTTATTTCGGAAAGTATATAATGGTATAAATTATGCATTGAAGTCAATGGAGAGAGAAAGATTATCTCTCGATCCCGTTTGAATTGTGCCACGAGTTACACATATGATGTTTGTCAATCTGAAATAATCATTTCCATGTCAAAAAAGTCACAGTTTGTCGTAAAACTGTTGAAATATAAGACTATGAAAAATATGCAACTAGAAAGACTACAAATCCCAGAATCCCGGTCCCGCATGCTGGCTCTTACGAACCGACTAACTCCCCTTGTGTGTATGTACAGCTCTCAACATGCCCAGACTTGGAGTGATTTTCACCTCTTTTAATACTTTTCACCTCATTCTGAAAGAAAGAAGTGAAATGTGCCAACGTGACGGCCGTCTTGGTGTGTGGAGCGAGACGGGAGATGTAGTTCATTGAGCGGTTCACACAAGAAACAATGTTACTTCACAATTTTACGACACATTTTTATTTATTTTTACTTGCACAATTATCTTTTAAATTGACAAACATCATATGTGTAATTCGTGGCACAATTCAAACGGGATCGAAAGATAATCTTTCTCTCTCCATTGACTTCAATACATATTTTTTCCGAAATAAGGTCCCATGGAGCTCCCCGGAAAGGGAGGGACTTCGCCTCTCTATAAAAAAAAAAATCTTTGCTGGAAAAAGATCCCAGCTGTCGATCGTGGTCTCGCTGCAGCCCAGATTCAGAGCTGAGAATAACTCGCACGTTAGACGGTAAAAACTCTCATTCTTAAATCCCATCAGCGGGACGTCTGAGCCTCAGGAATGTTTTCAGCAGATTATAAATATAACTTCCAACGATTAATCTTTCTGTTATCACTTTACCACGGGCGGGTCATTAAAATGTCACGACCTCCAGTCAGAAATCTAACCTTTTTTAAACTTTACACCAGCAGCCATGTTTTCTCCGGCTGTTTCCATGCTCACTATCGGCCCGAGCAGATAGCCGTCACGTCGCATTACAGCGTTTATATATTCCTACAGCTTCAGGGTTTAAATCTCAGTTTTTAAATAACAATCATCAGATCTGTTTCTGTTTTAACCCGAAGGAGACCAGCTGTTGGTTGAGAAATATCATATATAAATATACAAGTGTTGAACTAGTGTTTTGAAATATACAATTCATTAATAAAATGATTCTTTATTGTTTTTGTTTGCGTTTTTAAGAAATGCTATACCATGGTAGTACTGGGGTTATAGGGTATACAAAAGGATCAAATTATTAAGGAACAAGCTGAGGGTGAAAAGTAGGGCTGCACGATATTGGAAAAAACTGACATAGCGATTTTCTTCCCTTGCGATATGAAAAAATACACGAATTGAAGAAAATACCCTTTTTTTTTTTGTCCGCAAACCATCCTTTCCTGAACTTTAATGCTATACAATTGGTATTTAACCGGATGAAGGATTTTAGTCACGGAGGTCTGGATCTTAAGTTATCAGAGCAACAAGCTGAGCTAGCTCGGTTAGCAGCGCCGAACTGCCCTGGAGAAACACATGAATACTTTATTCAGTGTTTCTACCTTTGATCACCCGGTCCGTTTGCTTTGGAGATTTGATTGTGATCGGTGGTTTGCTGTGCATGCAGAGCCGGCATGTCACTCACTCAAGTACCCCTGACATGAGAGCCGCGCGAGTTTTCCTTTTGTAGCAAGCAGCAAAATAATTGTAACATGACGTGTTTGAGTTAATTTACCTACTTAATATCGCACGTCCTAAAGAAAAAAGCGCATGTCCTGCAATGTGAATATCGCGCATGTGCATATCGCGATTATCATCACGACAGGATATATCGTGCAACCCGAGTGAAAAGTAAATAAAATACTTGATTTAATAAATATTAGTTAATCATAAATAAGACTTTTTCCATGACAACATATCCATTGTATTTCCTTAAACGGTGGCAGGAGTGTGCTTATCAGATAAAAGATTGAAGTGCACATCAACAAGAACAAACACTTAAAATAGTTAGTTTTATGTAATATACAACTTTTATAATATTAAGTTCTTTGTGTTTTCAGATCTCTTCATGCCTTTGATATTAATGATTGATTTCTATATATTTTCCTCTGCAGTTTGCTGTGCTGATGTGGATCCTGACCTACGTCGGCTCCCTGTTCAACGGCCTCACTATTCTCATTCTCTGTGAGTGACAATTTAACATTATATACATATTTATTTATTTTTTAATGAACTGGCGGTCCAGTTATACAAATAAATGACTTGCATGTGTTTTTTAATAATGACATTAAAAGTCTCGAGTCTAAAACTGTGGTCTCAGTTGCTCTGTGAGGCGTTCAGGGTCTGTCAGTAATTTGTAACCTTCTTCCTCAGCTCTGGTCGGTTTGTTCAGCTGCCCGATCGTCTATGAGAAGCATCAGGTAAGTCTTTAATATTAATCCAATAGTTATTATTCCTGATTTTCTTTTTTTCAATAGAAATGAATAAATAGGATTTAAAAAATATTCATCTTAACTTTTTATATCCTTACTCATTTATTCTTCTTTGTGTTTTCAGACTCAGATCGACCACTACCTGGCTCTGGTCAACAACCAGGTCAAAGACGTCGTTGGAAAGTAAGAAACGGAGCTCCTAAACATGTTTTATATGATAATGGAAGTATGTAGAGACCGACACGCATACGGGCAGGAAGCTAATTTTAGACTCCTGACAAACAATACATGTACATAATATTTACAATCATTTTAAAGACAGCCCTTTCTGATTAAATCCTCCTTTCAAAGACACCAAACTAAATTGAAAAAATGTCATTTTACCTCGCAGGACAAAGGAACTGAACTAGCCTTCAGTCCTGCTGGGACTCTTAGATTTGACTCAGAACAGCAGGTTTAAGTACCAAAAAATGGAAAAGCAACATCACGTCGTTCAGCTAAATGTTACGTGGTTGATGACGCTATATTTGGCTAAAACGAATTGTAGCAGCGAGCAACTCCCATGTTCTTTCCTGCTAATTTACTGTTGATGTCAATGGAGTTTAATGGCAAAGTATGCTAAACATTAGCCGCTTTCACACCAAGTACTTTGCCGTACTTAGTTCCCAGTACTTAGTCCCGCCGAACTCTTTAGCCCCGGAACTGTCCTAGTAGATCGCGTTCACACCGGAATAAGTTCCCTGAGGGAAGATTACGCAAATGAAGCCGCTGACGTCACTTCTTCTTCTTCTGCTTTGGGTTTACTGGCAGGCCGCAAACAACTTCACGGCGTATACTGCCACCCGGAGTCCCCTGCCGGAAGTCCCCGGAGTTGGGGACTGGCTTCAGTAGAAGCTGCTGGGACTCCCAGCAGCTTCTACTGAAGCCTTCCGAGTAAATCGCCAGAACGCCGACAACTCCTCATCTCCACCGCTCCCACGTTTTATTTTGTGTTGCCATAAGTTATTCTCTCTGCGTTGGTGCGCTGGGCTAATACTAATTAGGGATGCACGATATTGGTTTTTTGAAACCGATACCGATACCGATAACTTCCTGCTTCTCAAGACCGATACCGATACCGATAACCGATAATAATATTATATATATATATATTAAATGTACCTGTAGTTTTTGCACACCTGGTGGTAAAAAAAAGACTAGTAGTGAGCAAATGACATGAGCATTACTACTATGAACAAAACAAAGCCAAGAACAGTTTTGACTCTTCAAAGTGACCATATTTATTTTCCCAAATAAATATAATTGAGTCAATCAGTCAATGTTTGTAGTCTTTGTCCAGCCACTGCGCCGTCAGACCTAGCATGCTAACGGGGCTAACATCACTGGTCCATATGTCCGTGGTGAAACTTATGTCCCGTATATCGTTATCGATCAGAGTATGAAGGAGTGTGCATTGCATTTGTTAATACAAATAGCAAGCGAACTATCTAACTCTGAAACGTTGAAATAGTCCCATACTACCGACGACATGTTTGTTTACTGTCCTGGTTTCACGGCTGCACACCATTTACTTCACAGCCAGGCATGAGTTAGGGAGCGCTGGATTTGTGAAAAACTCCCCTCTTCCTATACCACTAATACCACAGTACTGGCAAACGGGAGGAGCCGAGTGAAAAACAAGCGCCCCTCATCCCAATCCACCCACACCGCAGTATTCTTTTCTTTTTTTTACCCAAAAAATATATTGTATGTTATCGGTGCTATTAATACTGTTATCGGGTTTATCGGTATGACGTCATAATTCCTATTATCGGGCCGATAATTATCGGGCCGATAATTATCGTGCATCCCTAATACTAATGCTAATAATGCTAATGCGAGCAAATAAAATGGGGGCTTCACAAAACTTTTGGGAGTTTTACGGGTCGTGGTTTGCAATTCGCCCAGCCAATCAGAAATTGGAACCGTTTCCTCCCCAGGAAAGTACCTGCTCTCTAGCAGGGACTGAAAAGGGGGTGAAAAGGTTCTCATGAACTAAGTTCCAGATCTTTTTGGTGTGAAACCAAAATCCCAAGAACTATCGGCCTAGTTCTTGAGAAAAGTACTCCGGTGTGAAAGCGCCTATAGTGTTCTATAAACTCTATTTTTTAAAAGTAACTCGTCCTTACTCACTACAAAGTCAAAGATATTAATACAATTACTTTTATTTTGTTTTTGTTAATCTTTTTCATTTCTTCTCTTCTGCAGGATCCAGGCGAAGGTGCCCGGGATGAAACGAGTGAAAGCAGAGTGAAAAAACGTCAAGTCGGAGTTTGTTTTCAGGAAGTCCTGACCGAAGAGAGAGGGGGGGGGGGGGGGGGGGGGGGGGGGGGGGGGGGGGATCTGGAGAAGGAGATGGGGGGGGGGGGGGGTCTGGCGTGGACACAGCCCTTCTAACTTTATTTGTCAAAATAATAAAAACACTTTTTTTTCCAGTTCAGAATTCCTTTTTTTGTGTGTTTTCTGGGAACGTGGAAGCAGGTCTGTTTGATGATAAGATGTTTGTTTTCTGCGAGACATCACAGAAACACATTTTAATCTTTTAATTAAACGCCGATGCCCCCATTATCGGGTTTTTTTTGTCGTCTTTTTTCCAGCTTTTTTTCCCTTCGTCTGGTGTGTTTGAGAAGGACGAGGCGAGCGGTGAACACCTCATTTGTATTTTCATTTTTTTTTGGTTATGAGTTAGAAGTATTTTGTGATTTTATGGTTAACTGAAACGCTGTTGTGTCCCTCAAGCTTCGAGCTAGTGTGCTGTCGACTTTTGTGGGTGGGTGGTTGGGGGGGGGGGCTTGTACTACCATTTAAAAACTTCATTGCTTCTGAGTAACTCTAGTTAGAAACTTCTAGAAAAAACCTTTGCCAGACGATTTAAACACATTAATTGCATACAAAGTCGTTATTTCCATGTCCATTTGCTGCTGTTTAGTAAAGAAAACACGTTTACATTCATCCACATCAGATAAAATATTTAAAAAGTACAAAAATAATTAAAAGGGTTTAAAATAAATAAATAACCATACTGTCTGTGGAGCCAATATCTTAATAAAGTTGCAACTTGATGTGACTTTTGGGAAAGCTTTTGTTTGTTATGCAAGTATAATTGTGAATGATAAACTTCATACTTCAATTGTGACGATAAAAAGCTTCCCGCCGGGAGCCGTGTTTGTGGAATGCATTGTGAGATGTAAACAATTATCAATAAAGCTTCTAGACGAAGAAAATACCTGCCTCCTCATTTGTCCGTAACGTTAGCCTCGGTTAGCTTCTGATAGCTTTCGTTAGCCTCAGTTAGCTTCTCATAGTGTTCTGTTGCTTCTGATAGCTTTCGTTCGCCTCTATTAGCTTCTGATAGCTTTCGTTAGCCTCAGTTAGCTTCTCATAGTGTTCTGATAGCGTTCGTTAGCCTCCGTTAGCTTCTCATAGTGTTCTGTTGCTTCTGATAGCTTTCGTTAGCCTCTGATAGCTTCTGATAGCTTTCGTTAGCTTCTGATAGCTTTCGTTAGCCTCAGTTAGCTTCTCACGGTGTTCTGATAGCTTTCGTTAGCCTCCGTTAGCTTCTCATAGTGTTCTGATAGCTTTCGTTAGCCTCAGTTAGCTTCTCACAGTGTTCTGATAGCTTTCGTTAGCCTCCGTTAGCTTCTCATAGTGTTCTGTTGCTTCTGATAGCTTTCGTTAACTTCTGTTAACTTCAATACAATGTTACAAATGATTGCTAGTTATACACATTGTTCTATGATGACTAGACCCAATCTATTTGTATTGTATTTATTAGAAGTTAACTGAAATGCATCCTCTGGAAGCTTCTTCCATGCTTTTTAAGGATGTTTGGATTGAACTTGGTTATTACCAAAATAAATGAAAAAACTCACGAGAAAAATCTCAGACATTATCTAAGATTAAGGTTACAAAATTAAATAAAAACACTTTATGTGAAGTAACCTCACCCTTTCACCACTTTGATCTGATGTTTAAAAAAATCTGAATTTACCCTCTTGTCTCCTGCTTTGTCTCTATCCCAGCTGCTTCACCAAGACTCACCACCAGTTCTAAGATACTTTTAGATACACTTTCATGTATGTAGAACACAACTGGTAGATTATGAAGCACTTCGTAAGGAATTTGGTTTCTTTATTGGCAGTTTGTGATTTTAAGGCTTTATCAGTGAGACTCATTTGACAGATTTGTGCTCAATTCTCTCACCAAGGCACTTTAACGATGAAACATTAAAACTAGAAAATGAACATCTAGAAAGATTTTCTTAAAGAATGTGACTCTTAAAGGTCCCCTATTATACTGTTTTTCATCAATATATTACAGGTCTCAGATATATACGGAACATGTCTCTGATTGGCTGAAACACCAAACAGATCATTGCAGCATTACCCATAATCCCCTCTGTTTCAGCCCTGTTTCCAAAGTGCTGATTCTCTGTCTGTTACTTTAGATGAAAATAAGGAGCCCCTCCCCACACCCCTCTGAGAGACATTTGGTTACAAAGAACTCAATGGTGCTCTAGGAGGAGATTCAGGTGATAAGGGGGTGGGGGGGGGGGGGTTACCTTGGTTGCTGATTGGCTAATGGTTACACAAGCCAAAACACGTTATGACATAAAGTGGCCAAAATCTGATCAGCTCATTTTCAGACAGGTTTTTATAAATGGATCAGGACAAAAATAGAGAGAATCTTTTTTCCTGAAATGTTCAGAATCTCTTTACACAGAGGGGCCACATGTTGATGTGTAAAAGATGTGGATTTTGCACAATAGGTGACCTTTAAGTTTCAGTGAGACTCATTTGACAGCTTTGTGCTCAATTCTCTCACAAAGGCACTGTAAGGATGAAACCTTAACACAACTAAAAAACGAAGTACTTGGTCTAAACAGATTTTCTTTAAGAATATGACTCTTAAAAGCACTTTGTGATTCTAACGCTATTTCAGTGAGACAATGCAGTTTTGTTTTTTGACATTTTTGCAAAATTACAGATTTACAGGAACTATCCGAGAATCAAACCTCTCATCCAGGGGTGTCCAAACTACGGCCGGCGGACCATTTTGAATCGACCCTCAGCAAATTCAAAAAGTATAATGACTTAAGTATAATAAACTTCTGCTTGTCTTAAATTGTACTTCTTAAACATATATGATCAATTATATTACACTGTATTCATGTGTTAATAAGCCCAATGTTCAAATAAATTCAGTCAATTAGAGTTTGTTCTAACAAATCATAGTTGATAAGAAAAAAGCCCAATGACTTATTTACATAACAAGCTTGAAATACACCCTTCATATTTCTTCCTCTGGAGAGCTGTGAGGTAGGCTGTTTTTTTTACTTAAAGCATATTCAAGTATCAAGAATAAGTTACCAAATTATTATAATTTTTCCAACTTATAAGTGAACGTATGAGGCAGTATAGCTCTAGTGAGTGGCCCAGCCCTTCGTATATTTTTCTGTATCTGGCCCTCGGTGAAAAAAGTTTGGACCCCCCTGCTCTGGTCATAATTCATATATCTTCAGTCAGGTCAAAGCAATAACACAAGTCCACAATCTCTTGTTGTTCGTATCAAACTTTCATTTATTGTGTATTTTCAGGCGGTTGTGTAAATGAGAACTATTTTTCCTCAGACAGAAAAACAATGTGCCTTGTTGTGATGACTTCAGGGACCTTTTCAGGAAATTGTGTGTCAACATTATCACACAAACGGACTCTTTTGACACTCTTTACAACAGTTAATATTCAGACACAGAGAACTCGTCCACACTGAAATGTAGGCATAAATAACACTTAAGATATCTTCCATAAATATTTCTCTTTACATATATTTATTTTCTGTTTTACGATCACAATGGTCCTTTCAAAAACAAAAAGCAGCAGCAAAGAAAATATTTTTTATATTTCCGTCCATTTCAGGTGGAATAAAACATTCTCAGTGTAGCACCAGACAAAGTATAAAATAAGTTAAATAGTGGAATAAATTAAAAAAACAACAGTGTATGAAATATCCCCCTCCCAAAGCAAACAAACACAAGTATAACGTTCCAGAAAGGCACTTAAGTTTCATGAAGTCCAACGACAGATGCAGTAAAGGCTTTTTTGAAATAAAAAGAGACCTTCTATGAATTTATATTTTTTCCCTTAATGTTTTGTAATGATTTCTGACGTCAGATCAGTCCAGTTTCTCCTCTTAATGGTCCCATAAGTTTGGCTGTTAAACGCTCTTAGTTTTTCCATTGGTGACCTGAATGCAGCATCAATCCAGGAGGCTGGTTTATAAAAGATACACAAACAAAAACTAGACAGAATATAATTATAAAATACTATTCATTAACCATCTGATTACACCTCTGGCATATTAAGTCTAGTTTTATATGGAAGACTAGAGCTGCTATTACAACAAATACATATGATAATAAAGAAAGACGTGGAAATAAAATCCTCAATCAAGTTTCACATTTAATTTCTTTGTATTTAAATATTTCCCTTTTTACATTAAAGGAGCAGTAGGTAAGTTTGAGAAACCGGCTCGAGTGCACAAAAATTCCAAAGTACACAACCGAAAAGAATCCGCCCCTTCCTTCAGACTTCTTTTTGTCGCTGCTTTTAATTGAACTATTCATATCTTATACTGCACTGTAACTTTTACCCATGTATTTTTTCTTTTAATGTTTATTTTATTAGCTTTTCTTTTTAATGACTGATTTTAAATGCCATTTTCTTAATGTCTTTCATTTTTTGTAAAGCACTTTGAATTGCCTTGTGTTGAAAAGTGCTATATAAATAAACTTGCCTTGCCTTGCCTTACAGAGCACCTCCTCCAACACACATGAACGCGCACAAGATCATGATAATGAATGTAAAACAAATGTATAACAAAGTTATTGTCAGTGCTTATATTTTTGAAGCTAGCATGTTTGTTTTGTGAAAATGTATTAAAAATGTTACGTCAGCTAGAGCAGGCTGCGGTAACGTTACATATCAGCTCGGTGTGCTCCGTAAATAGTCGCCATCGTTGAAAAGCAACTCCGATATTGACTCTGGTTTGACTTCTCCTAGTTTCCACTTTCTTTTTCTTCATCATTTGCTCCATTACAGTTTTTCTTTTGCGACCGGTAGACGATGTTGATGCAAACTCTGCCATGGTGAACGTGTCCACGGCTGCTGCTGCCGATTGAGCAACAGCTGCCCGGAGACGGGAAACACGCCCAATGACTGCACGAGTGTGTGTGAGTGTGTGCGTGCGTGCGTGCGTGCGTGCGTGTACGACAGGTAGTTTTTACAGTATTACGGCTTCCACAGATGACATTTTTGTATGGATTTTTTTCAAAGCACTTAGAATATGCATTGCTATCAGGATATTAAGAGCATTCCATGGAATATAACAAAAAGTGTATCTCGAGCCGGTTTCTCAAACTTACCTACCCCTCCTTTAATTAAGTTTGTATTTATTTCCTTATTTATATACTAAATGTTCATTGATTAATTGATACAGTAATAAAGATATGTAGAAATAAAAGCCTCAATTATCAAATAAGTGGTTTTTAAATGTGTTTTATTTACTTATTTATTTCTGTAAATAAAACCAATTTTGTTTATTTCTAATTTAGATTTCCAAAATAACACATTTGTTAATTAAGGCTTTCATTTCTACGTGTATTCATTGAGTTATTTATGTATTGTAGTGGCAGCTTTAGTCCTCCATAGCTATCTGAGCTTTCATAAGTATTTTTAGTAGATATATATTTAATTTCTAGTATGAACATTTACAGCAGCTAATAACCATAAACAGTTTGTAATCAGCTGTTTTTTTCTTCATTCAATAACAAGTTAAACACCAAATGTATTTTCACATATTAAATATTTTCGGCCCCAAAATAGACTTGATAAATGAATGTATCCACAATGATTCATAAAAAATAAAACTTCATACATCTGACAAATACAAATAGATATTTACGTCTTGTGTGCACACAGATTTTATGCATCTCGCTCCGGGGAAAAAACGTTTTCTGTGAAAATCCAAAATGTTGTTGTGTTGTCTTCTGGTTCTCGTCAGCTGTTTATTTTCAGGGTCATGTGATCATTGTTTGTCTGCAGGCAACATTTTTTCTGCCTGTTCTCCAGCTTGTAAACTCTGTTAGCGAAAGGTTGAAGGTCGCTGGTTCGATTCCCTCTGGATCCACTTGTGTTAAGGCGCTCAGACGACAGGAAGCTGCGTTTTACAGACATTTCCACACGAACACGCTGCGACACACAACACAACAATCAGCACACACATTATCACAGGTTCACTTTAATGACGTTTTGACAACATCCTTTACTAGGACTTTTTCGATTTTAAGCCTGTTTTCTTTTTGTTTTTTTGACATACTATAGAGAGGCGAAGTCCCTCCCTTTCCGGGGGACCTCCATGGGACCTTATTTCAAAAAAATAATGTATTGAAGTCAATGGAGAGAGAAAGATTATCTTTTGATCCCGTTTGAATTGTGCCACGAATTACACATATGATGTTTGTCAAT
>CALSBZ010005276.1:0-25810 GCA_943591055.1 Gobionotothen gibberifrons
TCCTGCCTAGTGTTTGGAGCTACCACACACATTTCAACCTAGCCCTCAGGAAGTGAGCGGATTGTTGAAGCTTATTTTTGCAGTGGCAATATGGTGATGCTACAATTCTGTACTGTATATATAACGTATATCATCTTCACAGTTTGAACACTTGAAAAGCCCTCATTTAAATGATTATGTTATCAAAGTTGTGTAGTGGGCTAAAAGATCCAGAGTAATTATCCTTCTCCATTCATTTGACTGAGCCGAGACAGGCAGTGACAAAGCGGATTGGAGGCGGTGCTTAAGTAAATGCTATTGTGCATCCTTCCATTGGGCTGAGATCCATGGTCTTGGGGTGCGTTTCACTTCTCTTATTTTTCATTTCCTCGGTCTCTGTATCACCGGAAGTTGATTTGTCTGCGCCATCTTGAGTAGCGTCCCAGTGGCCTTATTTGTGCCGGAGGACCGAGAATCGAGGAGCGATAATTGAGGAACTACCAGACCATCCTCCGGTGAAATCCTCATACACTCGCCCCGTCCCCTTACTGTGTATCGCTTACTGATTGGACGATGCAGCGCATGCACTGATCTGGCTGCTGTCACAAACGGACGTCGCTTCACGTGACGCTCCAGAGGAAAGGACGTCCCATTGCTCTTAAAACTCATTTCCCTGCTTCTCGTGGTTTCCTTGCGTCCCTCCATGCTTCCTTGGTGGGAGGGACTAGTCGCAGGGAAACGACGCAAGTGAGGGATGCAAGGAATCCATTTAACCGAAGTGAAACGCACCCTTGGTATTTTTGTACTTGAGTCCATTTGGCTTCATGCGCAACTTCATAGGAATGAACCGGGCCCCGCTCCCAACACTATCCAGTTCTCTTTTTACTTTGCCATGACATTGAACAGATATTCATGGTCCCCAGAGGATGCCTATTGCCTACTGACTTTTCTCTGACTTTTCCTGTTGCACAACCATTGACAAGTCAATCTGAAAGGAGTTAATAGAGTATGCATACATGATGAAAAGTAAATCACTACTTTGATCATTTCCATGCCAATGTCTGATCTCTCAGAGGATCATTTGTCCACTAGCAATAGTGAGTCCAACTCCAACATTACGTCTTCATTTAGGCTGGTTGGTAATGATAGCATGAATCAAGAAATAAGCCTTGTTACACACATAGCCTGTTTGGCTCTGTCTCAATATCTGTATTTTGCTCTAAATGGTATCCGTAGAGTAAAAGGTAATGAAGTGATTTCATGTTGAGTGCATTTGTGTTTCATTAGCATGAGATGAAATATGTTGCTCAAAGAGAAATTATAGCAATAACTGCAAAATGTTATACAGGAACCTAAAGGACTTTTATGTGTGGCAGCTGATTTTGAGTCTGAATAAAACAGGATTTATTTTTCAAATGTAATTGTCAAGTATTAGATTAGATTAAACTTTTGTCAACAATGATATTTAAGTCTTGATTTAATTGTGTATTATGACACATCTGTTTTGTGTCCAGTAACCGTGGTTACAGGTATTGTTCTCATCTAGTGGTTAGTGGAAAAGGATCTGTTGACTTGGTAAAACCACACTGTAATGTGTCTCTCTTCTGCAGTAATACAGCAGACTGACTGCCAGGGAACAGTCCTGTTCAAACAGAGTTCATAATGACCACTGTATGAGGACATGAGAGCAACAGTAAAGTTACACCCACATCTTATGGCGTTTGAAAAATGGACTTTATCATTATTTTAGCTTATATGAATGTTGTGCTGCCTGTATGTATTCATAGTTTGTCCCAGCAGTTTTTTTCTCGTCTTATTTTTGTGGCATTGTATGAAGTTGCTCTCTTTAGTTTATTTTACAATTCAAAAGGCTAACATTAGGCTATAAACAAACTACATCATCACATGGCTAAGCTAAAGTTGGCTAATGTTCAGTGTGATGATGTTAAGTCTCATTTAGCCACTTGTTAGAAACTGCTCATTTTATGACACGTAGAAGCCTCAAACATTTAACATTTGTTTAATGACGGATTTTATGTCAAACATAAAAATCTCTTCAGCTTGTGTTAACCGCAGACCTTACTTCAAGCTTCTATCGAAAAAAACATTTAAAAACCGCGGACTTTGAGGAACCTGACGTGGTAAAAAGCTAGCTTATTTCAAGGTTTAAGGACTCATTCATGGACAGTCGGGGTCCGTCTGTGTCAGTTCTTTGGTGTCAGCTTGGTGTGTCCGGGCCTTTAGAGGATGATACAATGTGTGATGCCCTGGATGACTGCTTGTCATTGAATACAACTTAGCATTGATACTGTTTTGGATGAAAAATATGATTATTAGTTTTAAACTATAAGAAAAAGGTTGTCACCAAATATTTCTTATGTCGTCTTTGACACTTACAAATAAAGATTTCTTAGTGGCCTTTTTACTTTTATTAAAAAGACAGGAAAGGGGGAGAGAGGGAACGACATGCAGCAAAAACACAATCTTGGATTCTAATATGAACAACTTCTACTGTCATCAGTAACTCTGCCATCCTGGTGAGAATAAGGGATGTTTAGTGTGAGACTATTCAGACTGTATTTTTAATCTCTTCAGAGCTCAGTCTCTGTCCTCTCAAGGTCGGCCATTTTATGGCTTTTCTGCTGCATCAGCCTGCCTTACCCTGCATGCCTGGCATATTCAAACTCACTTCCTCTTATACTGCACACACTTAAAAAACAAACAAATTAGATGTGGATTTCCACACAGATAGCATGTGCTTTCAGGTACTAGCACACAAACACACTCACTCACACACATTGGTTTAGCTTGTGGCCTTCCTGTTAGTGTGTGATTTAGGGCCAGGAGTTTACAGTATGTAGTATCTCAACATGTACTCTGTGTCCACAGCACACGCTCGCATCACAACCCTCACGTGTTTGTAGCGGTCGAAATGCCATGCACTGTTGTTGTCCGGTCAATATGGTGTTGGCTAAAATAAAGTAATCTATGAGTGTATACAGCCTCATTAGATGATCATCTTTCCACCTCGATTCACTTGCAGCCAGGTTGTCTGGATGTTCTTAGTTAGTTGACGCTCAAAACAGGGTGACCTATTTGTTTCTGAGGGAGGCTTTTTCAGCGGTCAAGGCCAGTATTATATGCGAGGAATGCTTCATACTGCCCTTGATCCCTGAAGCCTTTTAAGTACAAAATACTTTCTCAAACATGTGAACTAACTTCTGCAACTTAAAGAAATTCTTGTTACAGAAAAGTAAAAACCATTATTTATATATTAAGAAAATGTGTAGTTCTTATTGACTACTATTATAGATAGTATGAATATGGTGTTTTTGACTAATTTGCACACCATAGAGCCCTGGGGATAACATATGCCCAGCGAGTCTTTGTCAGATGTACAAGCAGCTGCTTCTGTGTGGCCTATAAGGATCCTTCCTCCCACGCTCTCTCCTCCTTCGCCCCCTCCCATCGTCCCTCCATCCCTCTCGTCTTGGCATCATCCTCCTGGGATTACGGTGCATAGCCAGTGACTGCAACAGAAAAACAGGCTGTACGGACTTCCTCTCCTCCAGACTTTTATTGGGTCATTCCTGCTGTGTTCCTGTCTGCTGAAAACATTATATTTAAATGTAATTGGGAGGTTGTCATCTGATTGGTCATATTATTGCAATAGCACCAGCGTGGTAGTTATCTGCTGTGATTATGGGTACACTGAAAGCACTGGCGATAGTCCCAAATTCACCTTAATCAGTTTCAAGAATGCATGTTCTCTGTGAAAATAATTACATAGGAATAACGGTAGATGACATCACGAGAAGGGAATGCTACGGTCCTCGTTTTTTTAAGAAACCTTATTTTGTTTTCACTGTTTGCCGGTGTCTGTTAAAAAAAAAATGGTTGTAATTTGCTGGGGTACTATCCTTCTGAAATGGTAAACAGGCACTTTAAGAGCTGAAATGATTACATTATTAATTGTATAGATTATGGACAGAAAAAAAACGCTGAAGCAACTCAACAATTTTTTTTTCCTAAAGAAAAAGTTGGTAAGCATTCTAAGCAAAGTCGTCCACCCCCACGACATGCTGGTTGACTGGAAGACTGTTTAGCAGACCCTTGCTCTGTAAGCAGTCTGGACAGTGAGGGACTGAGGTCTTGGACTCACTAACTGTATGTCTGACATAAATACATTACTTTTGTAGTATTCACCCATTCATACGGAAGCAATGGCTGCCATACAAAGTACACCTGATCAGGGAGACTCACATTCACACACTGTTGGCCGCTCCCTTAGCATGTTTTAGGTGGGGATCAAACCTACGATTCTCTGATTGGAGGACGACTATCTTCCTCCTGAGCATGAGCCTCCCGTTATACTTTGTTGGGGAATTTGCTATAAATGTTTATTGAACTCGAACATACAGTGGGGCAAAAAAGTATTTAGTCAGCCACCAATTGTGCAAGTTCTCCCACTTAAAAAGATGAGAGAGAGGCCTGTAATTTTCATCCTAGGTATACCTCAACTATGAGAGACAAAATGAGAAAAATAAATCCAGAAAATCACATTGTCTGATTTTTAAAGAATTTATTTGCAAATTATGGTGGAAAATAAGTATTTGGTCAATAACAAAAGTTCATCTCAATACTTTGTTATATACCCTTTGTTGGCAATGACAGAGGTCAAACATTTTCTGTAAGTCTTCACAAGGTTTTCACACACTGTTGCTGGTATTTTGGCCCATTCCTCCATGCAGATCTCCTCTAGAGCAGTGATGTTTTGGGGCTGTCGCTGGGCAACACGGACTTTCAACTCCCTCCAAAGATTTTCTATGGGGTTGAGATCTGGAGACTGGCTAGGCCACTCCAGGACCTTGAAATGCTTCTTACGAAGCCACTCCTTCGTTGCCCGGACGGTGTGTTTGGGATCATTGTCATGCTGAAAGACCCAGCCACGTTTCATCTACAATGCCCTTGCTGATGGAAGGAGGTTGTCACTCAAAATCTCACGATACATGGCCCCATTCATTCTTTCCTTTACACGGATCAGTCGTCCTGGTCCCTTTGCAGAAAAACAGCCCCAAAGCATGATGTTTCCACCCCCATGTTTCACAGTAGGTATGGTGTTCTTTGGATGCAACTCAGCATTCTTTCTCCTCCAAACACGTCTAGTTGAGTTTTTACCAAAAAGTTCTATTTTGGTTTCATCTGACCATATGACATTCTCCCAATCCTCTTCTGGATCATCTAAATGCTCTCTAGCAAACTTCAGACGGGCCTGGACATGTACTGGCTTAAGCAGGGGGACACGTCTGGCACTGCAGGATTTGAGTCCCTGGCGGCGTAGTGTGTTACTGATGGTAGCCTTTGTTACTTTGGTCCCAGCTCTCTGCAGGTCATTGACTAGGTCCCCCCGTGTGGTTCTGGGATTTTTGCTCACCGTTCTTGTGATCGTTTTGACCCCACAGGGTGAGATCTTGCGTGGAGCCCCAGATCGAGGGAGATTATCAGTGGTCTTGTATGTCTTCCATTTTCTAATAATTGCTCCCACAGTTGATTTCTTCACACCAAGCTGCTTACCTATTGCAGATTCAGTCTTCCCACCCTGGTGCAGGTCTACAATTTTGTTTCTGGTGTCCTTTGACAGCTCTTTGGTCTTGGCCATAGTGGAGTTTGGAGTGTGACTGTTTGAGGTTGTGGACAGGTGTCTTTTTATACTGATAACGAGTTCAAACAGGTGCCATTAATACAGTTAAAGAGTGGAGAACAGAGGATGCTCTTAAAGAAGAAGTTACAGGTCTGTGAGAGCCAGAAATCTTGTTTGTTTGTAGGTGACCAAATACTTATTTTACCGATGAATTTACCAATTAATTCATTAAAAATCCTACAATGTGATTTCCTGGATTCTTTCCCCCCATTCTGTCTCTCATAGTTGAAGTGTACCTAGGATGAAAATTACCGGCCTCTCATCTTTTTAAGTGGGAGAACTTGCACAATTGGTGGCTGACTAAATACTTTTTTGCCCCACTGTACTTGAAAACTGCATTGAGCTTCTCTTCTTCGTATGAAAGCTGTCACTAAGTCGGTGAATGTGTGGACACAGTGCTGCTGTAGAGAATAATAAAATATGATATTTCAAATAAAACATGGACTGGCTTAAATATTATTCGGTTGATATTCTGTTTTGAAATAGAGAGCTCATAGAGCACAGTCATCAGAGGACACCAGTGCAGCCAATGTTGCTGTCGGACTGCATTCACACTGGAACGTGTGAGCCAGAATCTCCATGTGTTAACACAAAGTGAAATCCTGCTTTGCAAAGCTCCATCAGCATGACTTTTTTGATCTACAAATAACTAATGATTTTCTTTCTCTCCCTGTTCTCTCATCCTGCTCACATGCCAATATTCCCGTTCATTTTCCACCTCATTCCTGTCTCCTCTCTTAATATTCCCCACTGTTTTCCTTCGTCATCCTCCCTATTTGCCTCTACATGTCATTTCTTCAATCTCATTTGTATTTCTCCCTCCCGCTCTACCTCTCCACATCCTCCTCCTCCCCTCCCTCTCTGCTCCTCTGGCAGGCAGCTCATTGCAGTGAGTCAGTATCATGGAGGCAGGCGGCGGGGCTGCCGCAGCGGTGGGGAGTGCAGCACTAGGACTGCTGGGAGCCACGACCACGTCCAGCCATGACATCTTGGACAGGTAAGAGCACAGGACGAGGCTGCCACACACCTTCAGGAACAGACCGCCCCCTCCCCGTTCACCATCACAGTGGAGAAGAGAGGAGGAAGAGTATGTGTTTGTGGAGAGAGGGACCACACCTCAGGTCGTAGTTTGGTGAGCATGCTAGTTTGTTTATAGTCAGAGTAGGGGGCATGGAGCAATGATAGAGTGTGTGTGTGTTTGTGTGCCTGCCTGTGTACATCGAGTTATGCTCTCTGTGCGTGTGTGTCTTCCTCTGTATAATAACTCTCACTGTATGTGAGGTAAATGATCACAATGAACTGGTTTTGACAGTTGGAGAATCTGGTATGTGCGTAGTGTGTTATGATGATTGGGGGGGGGGGGGGGTACTTGGCTTCCTCTATGCCTCAAGGAGAAATAACACCAGGGAATGCGCATGCAGGAGAGGAGGGGGAGGCATCGGTAGACGTGCCTGAGCCCTATAGTTGAGCCGATAGGGTGAGTTTGCACAGTCACCATCCCACCCCCTATTTAACCCCCACCCACCCTATCAGACCATAGCAACTGGGAGAAAGCCATCGCTAAGCGTCACTGCTGAAAACCCCTCATTCAGACTTCCTTTAGTGACGGAGCCGGTTATGAATCCCTGCCTGCACCGAGGCTGTATCAGCTTTCAGAGAGTTACGTCAGCGCTACAGCCCACATGCAGCCCATGCACTCATTCCTCACACACACCCTCAAGCATGCACATTCACAAAAACACAGATGGACTTGTATCCAATACAGACACACGCTTCACAAGATGTTTTAGGACAAATACTGCTGTCATATGCAGGCAATGATCGCACACACAACAAACAGCCCTTAATCTTAAATATCATATAACTACAGCTGGAACACTATGTCAATAACTCCTCTCCAACTCTTCCCGGGGATCTCCTTTGGAAACTAAGGCTGTGACTCATTTGGTCCCCTCATTACTATTTCTGTTAGTCACCACTCAAATCCTGACTCCCCCAGCCTTCCCTGAAACACTGAAATATACCGAACATCCTGCATATAGTGCTGGATTAATCTGAGTGTGTGTCTTTGGGTGTACTCTGTTATCTTATTTGGAGCTAGGAAGGGGGGATTACTGTTAAGGCTATTCAGCCCTTCAATCAATCAATCAATCAATCAATCAATATGTATATAGCCCAATGTCACAAATGTTACATTGGTCTTCACAGTTTGTACAGAATATCAGTATGACAATACGACACCCTCTGTCCTTAGACCCTCACATCGTACAAGGAAACACTTCCAGAGAAACCCCACAGTTTAAAGGGGAACATGGGAGAAACCTCAGGGAGAGCAACAGAGGAGGGATCCCTCTCCCAGGACGGACAGACGTGCGATAGATGCCGTGTGTAAATCGAAAAGATAGTAGTATTCCAAATGTTTGGAAATGCATGTGTCTATAATAATAAAAGATGAATCCACGAGGATGTCAACAATCCTGTGGGAGCCATCAGGGAAGTAGTATGATGAAAGTCAGGCAGGACCGCAGAGACAGGTTCAGCCACGACTCGAAATCCAGGACTCAGGACCACAGCATCAGGATCCAGGACTCAGGATCCAGGACTCAGGACCACAGCATCAGGATCAGCCACGACTCAGGATCCTGGCGTAGATATAGACACCAAAAAGAAATGTGGGGGAAGCTGGGTTATTCGGAACATGAGAGTACACAGGTACAGACAGAGAGAAGGAAGAAGTCAGGTGTCCCCCGACAGTCGAAGCCTATAGCAGCAAAACTAGCTGCTATATATATATATAACTAACTATAAGCTTTATCAAAAAGGAAGGTCTTAAGCGCACTCTTAAAAACGGATAGGCTGTCTGCCGCCCGAACACAAACTGGAAGCTGATTCCATTAAAGTGGAGCTTGATAAGAAAAGGCTCTGGCTCCCATTGTACTTTTAGAGACTCTAGGAACAACCAACAACCCTGCGTTCTTGGAACGCAATGCCCTAGTAGAACAGTAGGGTATAATGAGTTCTTTAAGGTAAGATGGCGCCTGCCCATTAAGGGCTTTGTAGGCGAGAAGAAGAATTTTAAATTCTATCCTGTGTTCTATAGGGAGCCTTCCACCTGTCCTGAACTGTCTCTGAATCCTGAAACCGGGTTACCATGGCAGCAGCAGCTTAGCATACATTAGACAGCAGTCCAACATACTACAGAGAGGGGAAAGTGAATAGAGAAAGGGAGATGTAGGGAAAAGGATACGGGAACGGGGGGTGTTTGGCCAGGGCTAGTGCATTATAAAAGTTGCCCGGCGAGTCCTGTTGGATCAGAGGATCAGCAGCCAGGAGGACAGGAGTTTACTCAGGAGGTGAACCAGCGAAAGAGAATACAAATGCTGTTAAATCCTATACTGGTTGTGATTTAGTCAGACAGATGAGTGGACAGCAGAGCAGTACTCGGCAGGAGGAGGCCCATGTCTGCAGCCAAGCTCTCATAAATCTGTAACAAAATACATCACAAAGCGACTGGTTTGAGGTGCGCACAGGGGGAGGGGTGAAGCATTCCATGGTCTTGTACAGTACAATTTTAAGTGGAGATTTGAGTAAAAAAATGGTTAGTATGCTAGGAAAGTTGTGCTCTTTCTTTAACTTTAGGTTAGTTTCTTTAGACTAAAAGCTGAATCTAAGTTAATTTAACAATAACACATTGGTATTGGACAAGTTTGCCTGGTTATGGTTAGTCCTGTTCTATAACGTCATCTGTGACTCTGAGAAAAACACCCTAATGTAATGATGAATCATTTCAGGCTTTGGTTAAAACACATTTCTAGCAGGAGCTTCGGTTATAAACTGGTGTTGAGTTTGAAAGACATCGGCATCTACCAGGAAGAGAGACGTATAGCGGGGGAAAACACGTGTCACGATCCCCGAAATTTGGTAGTAGCCCATGTCATTATAAGTAGAGTCCCTTTATTATGTCTGAATACAGTTTTTTTTGTTAGGGCATGATTACCTTCCAATATCTGTCCAACTGACCTAAACTAAATGCTTTTTTGCCAAAAAACTAAATGTAACAAGATAACATGTTGTTTTTTACAATGCAGCATTACCAGGGCGTCTCCGAGACCATAGGGATTTGTAAAGTCTTATACATGTTTCCTTTGTGTAGATCAATGTATGCTTAAGAAGAATTTAAATGTGGGACTTGGCCTAACAAAATGGAAGGAATGTCATCTTCACACAATAACCTTGACTGGGCTCTAGCTCCTTTTTAATGTTAAAATCTTATAATCAAGGAACAGAAATAGTAAACTTGTTATTTCAACCTTGTATCATAAGTTCAACATTTACATAACAAAAGTGTAAAAACAAGTTATTATAAAGCAAGAACTAAAGGTAAATATTGGTAATCATTCTGTTTTTTTGTTTTAGCCAGCTACTTCAAATACTGCATGTGTATAATGGAGAGCAGTTGTTTTGTGTAGAGCCAATGAGCATGGAGATGTACACGATGCCATCCTTCACTGCTGATGGCTGACTGTCACTGTCCAGTGAGTACCCTGGCCACGTCCCCATCCACACTAGTGTGCGTGAGAAAGAAAGCACTGTGTTATCATTTTAAACGCAATTATAAACGTGAATGGGAAACACTCAATTCTGGAGAAAGAACGTCAAGATTGATAAGATGACAGAATGACAGGTCCAGTTTTCAGGCTGGGTGCTCAGCACTCTGTTAGAGCGGAGAGACAGACGTGGAGCTTACTTAGCAGGAGTATTAATTATTCAATTTATATATATAGGAACATCGTCACAGTTTGATCAGTTAAAATGTCTGCCCCTTTAGCCTAAAGGAGTCGTATAGGAATACTATTCTTTGCTATGTTGTTGAATGCCAATTGAATAGACAATGCTCTACTACTATATGTATTTCTGTACATTTGTATCAGGCTCAGAGAAATATTTATGAAGCCATTCTTTAGTCTGGCATGAATGGCTGGCTGAGCTGTAGAGCTGGTTTAAGCAACTGATGTACCGCAGTATGCCAGATCAGATTGCTTGGAAAAAGTTTCCAATTGCAAGATTATACCAGTCTATTAAGCTAATGGTGTATATATCTGGATGGAAAACCTTATTGAAAACAAAAATAGATAGTCAATTGACTCCTGTCGTGTCTGCTACGCCATATGCAGGGCAGATGAACTGCCTCAGTGTGATGGGAGCTAAACTGTTGGCTGACGGCAGAGACTTTGCCAGTGGACCAGATCCTGAACATGCATGCAGGAAGATCCAGTGCACTGCCTACTAATAGCTTATCTATGTATTTGTTGCTTGCTCCTTGTTGCTTTCAGAGGCCTTTCCTTTGCAATGCTGATGCAGCGTGTGCATCATTGAGGGTTCACAATACATTTGTTTCAATGATTTACTTAGGATGGGGCACACTATACTGGGATTAGTTAAACTGATTTATTCTAAACCTGTTCTCTTGGGTAAGATTTTAAGGAAACAATTGCAGTTTTTAGAAGCAGTTGGGATTTATATTGTGATCATCAAGACAGGACAGACAAACCTTGATCCAATGGGATGAGATTTAAACTACGTTTGACATGCTTTAACCGAGTGTCTCTGTCCACCAGCTGTCTGTCTTTTTTTTACAATGGACAACTGCTTTCTTGAACTGACATGAGGCAATTACATGAATTACTTGCCAAATGTGGCATCTCTGTGTCTACAAAGATAATTTGACATGCAAAGAGTGAGGATAATTACCAGGCAACAGCCAAGCTTTCTTTAATGTTGTTAACTCTGCGAACAACCTTTAATTAGCTGCAGTATATTTACCAGAGACAGTTGTCTTCATAGCCGATGAACTACATTCATGGTTGATGTCTTGTTAAGACACCTAATTATGCAAGTTATAATTAAAATTGCAGCTCTTGCTATTAGAAAATTAGTCTTTTCAAATTTTGATTTTGTTTTAAAAACAAAATAATAATAGTCTGGTGAATCCATCCACCCATTGTCTGCAGTCTTTGAGTCCAGGTCAGGTTTAGGAATGATTGTTATATACCGCTAGGAAGTACTACATTTAACTTGATAAATCAATCTAGATCATATTTTCCCTTTTGTTTTTTATCATACTTTCCTACTCTGGCTGGTGTGATACACAGTGTCCTAAGTGCATATAATGTAGTATTAAAGGTCTTTCAAAAGTCTGTAGGATGAAATATCTTTAATAAATTAATACATTAATTTGATGGTAATTCCACTTTTGCAAAAGACAAACCTCACGTCACTGGCTCGTTAACATAAGGCGCGTTAACATAAGGCGCGTTAACATAAGGCGCGTTCACACCGGAGTACATTTACCCGTACTTTTCCCGTTTAGTTCCATTAGTGCCTGGAATTTTGCGTTCACACCAAAAAGAGTACTTAGTTCCGAGAACTAACCCATTTTTAGTGCCTGCTAGAGAGGTGGTACTATCTTGGGGAGAAAAAAGTACCAATTGCGATTGGCTGGGCGAATTGCAAACCACGCCCCGTAGAACTCTGAAAAGTTGTGTGAAGCTGCCATTGTATTTGCTGGCATTAGCATTATTAGCATTAGCCCCGCGCACCAACGGAGAGAGAATAACTTATGGCAACACAAAAAAAACATGGGAGCGGTGGAGATGAGGAGGTGTCGGCGTTCTGGCGATTTACTCGGAAGGCTTCAGTAGAAGCTGCTGGAAGTCCCAGCAGCTTCTACTGAAGCCAGTCCCCAACTCCAGGGACTTCCGGCCGGGATCTTTGGGTGGCAGTATATGCCGTGAAGTGGTTTGCGGCCTGCCAGTAAACCCAAAGCAGAAGAAGAAGAAGTGACGTCAGCGGCTTCATTTGCGTAATCTTCCCTCAGGGAACTTATTCCGGTGTGAACGCGATCTGTACTTAGTTCCATGGGGGTACTAATTACGGCAAAGTACTTGGTATGAAAGCGGCTATAGCCGCTTTGATGATATCACTTAAGGTACGGACACACCAACCCAAATATCGGCGTAGGTGGGCGTCAGGCCGACGATGAGCGTCGACACGCCCTACTCGGATTGGTGTGTCCCGCACCGTCGGGTCTTTTCAGCCGACCCGACTGCCTTTTCGGCAGTCGGCCAAAGAAATCACTCTGATAGGCTGTCCAGCTAGCGAATCAGTGCATGAGAAGCGAAACGGAAGTGAGGGACCCAAACCAACTATTAAGAAGGCAAATCTGAGATTTCATTTATCTCCAGCTCTCGACACAGGTTCGGGAAAGCCCCATGAGCTTCTCGAGTGAAAATGGAACGCGCACGCTATTTGTTGTTTGTTTATATCACACAGTCTGTTCTTCTTCTCTCGGTTATGGCAGTCTGTCTTCGGGTTATTGCCTCGTTTGAATGACGAATACACACTACTGCCGCCCGCTGGTAAGGAGAGTTATTGCCACTCACGCATGCGCAGTTCGTACGTGCTTCTTGGCCGTCGGCTGAAGTCTTTGCGGTGTGTTCCAGTGTGACACATGGCCAAAACGCAGGGACGCGAGGTGACGCATCAGTCGGGGTCCGTCTGTGTCAGTTCTTTGTTGTCAGATTGGTGTGTCCGGGCCTTAAGACAAGGTAAAGTAAAGTACTATTAGAATGAAGCAACCAAAACTGCTAATGCAATAAAAGGGCAAAGTTATAACAAAGACGAGGGCTTTCTCACAGCAGAATCACAGTTCAGACAGCGACAGTTAGATTTCAGTCTTTCAGTTCCCTCATTCGGTATCTCTTTCATCACACCAGTGCCATGATATTATCTGGAGGATACTATTGGCAGTTCTAGAAGTGGCAAATATCCATGTGTGTTCAGTCCAGCACAGAAACATGGTATGTTTTTGAGAGTTTCTCTCATAAACATTACTCACTGCCATCCAAACTGGCAGCACTCGTTGCCTGGGTTTGGCTGGTTTATTCATTTCTTGCCTCATAAATAGATTTGTGCCGTTATTAGGTTTCAGCTGTCAACTGTTTGTTACAAATAAAAGCTTCTTATGCGACTGTCTATGATCATGTTGGCTTTCCGCTGCCATTTTGAAATCATTGGCTGCATATTGTCTTGTTGGTTAACCGTTAAGTGTAGGTTTAAGAGGGTTGGCTTTTTGTCAGAAATGTTGTTTTTCTAATTTAGCATCGCTAGAACATAGCATGTAAGTAGATGTGGAGGGGGAAGGAGGAGAAACAGTTTAAAGGCGGTTCATTTCAATACCTTCTTGTAACACACCTAAGGAAAATGTAGGAATATTATTTTACATTTTTTGGAAATGTGCTCTTTTGTAAGTAACCTACATAGCTCCAACGAGCAGCAGATAAGCAGAGGGAATAGACTTTAAACGAGGAGAAATAGCTAGTCTAGTTCTGTCCAAAGTAAAAAATGCAGTGCTGTAGCATTTTCCTTTGAGAGGGATCAAGTTGCTCCTGGTGACTCTGCCTCAGTGGATCTTGGAATAGAGGAACTGTGACGTTGGTGTTGCAGCTTTCTGGAGTGTATCTTATCTACCATCAATCCTGGTGGTCTAGGTGAGTAGAAAGTAAGGATTTCTGTTTGGGGTTGAGCATATGTTGGCGTTCAGTGACAAGGAAGACTAATAGCAGAGACAAAAGAGAGTGTTGGCTGATTTAAAATCATGTTATTTGAAATGGAAGCTTCTCTGTCTTGCTTCTTACCGAGATGGAAAGAGAAGCATTTTACTCAGCATGATAGGAACTATGGAAGTCTAAGGGATGTCGTCTTTCTTCCACCTCTCCGTTTGTCCTCTTATCTATGTGAGCAACAGTTTCCATGTTTGTTCCAGCCACCTAATATGCAATAAAAAGAATGGAATTTGCCTCTTGACAGTACATACCATTTCTAAAAGGATGTCACTATGCCTGAAAAGCCAGTATATCAATAGAAACTAAATGCAATATGACAAATGACTGAGAGTCCTATTATCACTTGACAATGTCTTTGGTTTGAATGGAAACCTGTCAATTATAACACAGATAAAGCAAGACACTGAGCAATGTCCAAGCGTGGACACTGCATACAGCTTAGAAACATTTAAAAAGGGCAAATGTTCCAAACTAAATGGGAAAGTTATTTGTGTGTGCTTATGTGGGTTAGCTGGAAAGCAGGCGAAAGTGCATCTTAACAAAGATTAAAGAAAGGTTTTCTGGCAGCTGTGTTTGGAGCAGGTGCTGAAAGAAGTAGTTCCTTTCTCCTTACATGCCTCCACACCAAGGAATGCTGGGAATGCACCACACTTGGAAACAGAAGGTGATACTAGAGAGGAGAAAGCACTGTGTTGGCCTTTATCTCTGGAAGTGCTTCACGCTGTCTCAGTAGCTCTCCAGTCTCCGTGGGTGAGCGGTGCTTACAGCGTGTCACCGGGGTCATTGTGGCTGTGGGATGTCAGTCAGTGGCCCAGGGAGGCATTTCCTATCACTTAACACCAGACAGCTTTTTTATAGTATACATTTGTGTCTTGTGCAATTCTGTTGCATGTAAAATGGGACATTTAAAGCAGTCATTTTCAACCACTCTGAGAGATCGTCAGGTCACATTAACATCATCTACAAAGGAAGCACCCATCACTTCAAAACAATAACACAGACTATCTTGTTTGCCTGCGTAAACAAACAAAATATGTCCCACAATTCATTCCATGCCAAATATCCCCTTCATGGAGTTATTATAAATCACCCGCATGTTGAGTCCAAGTGATAAATGTTGTTCTCCACCCCCTTGTAAATATTTAGCGCATTATTGTCTTGCAAGCACATTATTTAAGCCTGAAGTGACTGCCTTTTTTGACCTTCCAAACACTGATGCATGGATGTTGATATCAATCTTGAATGATAGTTTGATGGTAAATGATGAAGCCCTCATTATAGCTCACAGGTGAGGGATTCTCACAACATTTTGATTTGAGTGTCACGTAAAGAGTAAAAAACATTTGTATTGTTTATCTGTTGTAGCACTTTCTTTGCCCTCATGTATCTTCATCCTGACCTGGTCATTTCTAATCTATCATGTAAATGACCTTTTGGATTTGAAAGAATGTATTCAATTTAATTTTCTGAGATAACCAAGTTGAACTTAAACTTAAAATGGCACTAGGGTCCACTGGCACTCCTTTTCACCTATTTGAACATGTTCGAATATATATAAAAAACAAGATAAAGTTGGATAATTCTTTTTGTATCTGTTAAAAGTCTTTTACGAAATTGTGAGCTGAGAAAATTGGCATAATGTGACTGAATGATGATATAAGATCAGTGAGCAGAAACTTAGGTGAAGTAAAGAGACGGCGTACTTCATAGCAAGAAATTTCGAGGCTGCACATTTGTAGACTCCGCGGTCTTGAAATCCCCACAATGCTTTGCGCACGGACCAATTTCCCTAAATCTGTGGCGGAAAATGTAAGGCGGGCCTCTCATATGACGCACACCTGCACACTTGCTCGCCTGTTCCACAATTATTTGTTTTCCGAGGCTAGGAAGGATTCTTGCCTAGCTTCTGAAGCAAGTGACTCTGAAGACATGTGCTACCAAGCAAGCGTCCTCGACATTGAGAAACACCCTGTGTGTGTGTGTGTGTGTGTTGAAAGCTGCAATGCAAATCTGTTTATTTCTATCCCTGTTGTTGCTGCTCTCTGGATACAGTGGCAGTCTTTGAAGTTGATGAGAAGATGTCTCATCAACTTAAAGTTTTTTTTATGAAGGCAATTTAAATATACCTTCATGGACTCTTCCAATGTTCTGTCTGGATTCATTTCCTTTGTTGGTCTCGTCTACATACACCACAGTGTATAAAGTGTGGACGTGGACTCTGTGACGTCACCCATAGGTTTCTGAAGAGCTTTTGTGAAGTGGGGGCCTCCAGCTGTCCCCATCTTAGCAGTGACGCCACCATCTAACTAAAAATAGGCGTTGTTGGTGAAATTGAGGCGAGGGCGGGTGTCACAGCAGAGCAGACATTTACTGGTTAACGACCTGAGAAGGCCCCCACCTGTCACTCAAAGAGGCCACGCCCCTGATAACGCATGCCTGGATATAATTCAAATGTATTCTTTTTATAACTCCCACCTACAGTTATCGTGACAGGGAAAAGGGCTTAAGAGAACATGCGGTACACATGTTTATTTCTACTGTAAATATGGGGATTTCAACATGGAGGTTTTTGGGGATTGCTCCCTTTTGGTGGCAGCCTCAAGTGGCCAGTTGATGAACTGCAGTTTTAGGCACTTCATCATTAGCTCTACCCCTGCTTTGACCAGACACATCACATTCAAAAAGTCCTGCACTGGGCCCTGCAGCCTCGAGACACACTACAATGTTCCCTCACATTATCTTGCTCATTGATTCGCCCACACTACAACTCTTGTGGTAAACTCCAAGAAGGTGCAGAAATATCTTCTCATCAGGCAGAATGGCAGGCTCACTTAATATCTTCTGTCACAGTTGGGTTGCAAATGATGATAATTTTCATTAGAAATTGATTCGTCATAAAGCTTAAAGATGTTCAAAAAAGCTGTCTTCAGATGTCTTTTTTTTTAACATTACAAGATTCCATTTCCATGATAAATCAGCAAAAGGAAACACCTTGAAATGTGAGAAGCTCTAAGTAAGTGAGGAATGCTTTCTTGAAAAAAGCATATTTTCTGTCAATTGGCTAATTATAGAAGCTCACATTTACGGGAAAAAACTAAAAGCATATCCAGCTCGCTTTGATGTCAAGCCAGAGCTGAAAGAGGAGTTGATTGGTCCATCGAATGAAAGAACATCTGCAGCTATTTGATAATAATTGCTTGCGTGATTATATGAACTTCTTTAAGTGAAATCTCCTGAGTTCTGGACTGTTAGACAAACAAGCAATTTAACAATGGGTTCTGAGAAATGTTGATGGTCTCGTTTCCCATTTGATTCACCAACAAAATAATGACCATATCAATGTGTGTGTTTGCTGTAGGGGCCTGAGACCTGGACGTCACCTGCAGGACGACGATATTGTGCCTGAACTGGCTAACATCCACCCCAGAGAGAGACCTGACTGGGAGGAGACAATCAGTGCCATGGTGAGACACACACACACACACACACACACACACACACACACACACACACACACCCCTCACACGCGGTCATTGTGATGTTCTCGTTTCTATTTTGTGAGATGGCCCGTGTTTTGAATAAATACAGTAGAACCATCAATGTCCTGCTTTCATCGCTGCTGGTAACCTGAAGCTCTGAGTGTCGTTGTGACATGTCAGATGCAGTCATTGGTGCCACCAGGGATTTTGGGCCCCATGAAAAGATATCACATTGGTTACTTACATTTTTTTCTTCTTAATGTTCTAAAATAGTTTGGGTCCCTGTCAGTCACGGGTCCTTAGAATCGTCCTAACTTTTCACCCCCACATTACGGCGCCCGTGGATGCAGTGATAACACCAGATGCCATAATAATGCAGATGCCGTAATCTTCTTATTTGCTGCCTGTCACCATATTATCAGTCTGTTTCCAACCCAGTGGATTGATTTGTCTCTCTCCTACTGAAACTGAATCTCCTCTGTTCCTGAAACACGACCACACATTCGTGATTAATGCAGAGAACAGTTGCCGTTCCAAAGCCCCCCCCCCCCCCTTTCAAACCCTTTGCATAGATAGTCATCTTCCTGTCTGGGTACTCCTGTGTCATCTATTTATTTCAGTCCCTCCACACTGGATTTCATTCAGCAGACAGAATCATTCATTATTTCCTTCCCTCCCATCTTTGGTGTGGGTTTCGCTTCTTGCATCAACAGCACGGTGAAAATGAGGCCGTCTCCATGGTAACATGCCGAGCCACCCGCGGTCGGCATGGTTGGCCCTATCGCAAGTGTTCACTTCGATCGGGCAACAGAGAGAAAGAGACACCACATTCTCACCAGCCTGATGAATATTGATCACAGAGGCGGGGCTTTAATACTGCATGTCTGCTATTCTTTGTTCAATATTTGATATGAGAGGGACTCGGTACCGGAGGATCATCCATTATGAATGTCTCCGGTGGTTCAGGGAGGGATGACAAGAGCGAAGAAACTTAGTGCAAGCTGTCGAACAAATAGTTTTTATTTAGTTGTAAAGCCTACATATTCGGGCTGTGGCCAATTATTTGTTTCATTATTGATTATATTGCCAATCATTTCTTTTAAATTGATTGATGAATTGCTTCCTTCTCTAACATTTCTGAAATTAGAGAAAAATGGTTATCACAATTTCTAGATGTCATAAAATATCTTGTTATGTCTGACTGAGATATTCACTTTATTAGAACATCAAACCTAATAGATCAGGAATAGATCAACTTTATTGATAATCTGGAACCAGAGCTTCCGGGGACTAATTGGTACAGTGATGCTATACAGTATATGAGAAGTTAATGTGAGATCTTGGATAGAAGTGTCGTATACTTGCTTGTCCATGTATCTCTTGTATTTCCCAATTCCATACGTTCATTTTAATTTAATTCATATTAATATTGTTCAACGTCTGCTGTCAGAGAACTGAAATATTGCAAACTGAAGATATCAACTGAATAAAATCACTTTGTACCAAAGTTCAGTCCCCAGGCTCTGTAAATGAAGGGTGCTCTGATCCATCGACTACTGATCAGTTTCGCTGATGGTCTCTAGAAAAGACTGATCAGAAGCGCAAATTAGATTACGCATCAATTCTTGTATGAAAACATTTTCTATAATCCTCAGCCTGATTTCTCCCCCGCTCTTTCATTTGCTCTGAGAGTGACACAACTTGTGGGGATCTGTGGCTAAATTACATTTCTTTCTTCATTACTTATTCTATTAAATTGTTAGAAATAAAATCTGGAAATAAGAACCAGAAAATAAGAACCAGATTAGCAAAGCAGCGTCTAAGAATTCTGAGTTTGCATCTTGATGGAGTGGAGTCCAGCTCCTTGAGCACAGGACTCTGTGTTGACATCAATGATGCTTGTTGCTCTACAGGTATCCTATCATGCAAAATGCACTTTTTTGATGTCTTTTATACATGAATATGTGTCCCCGGTGTGTCAGGGAACTCACAAAGTGTCAGAAAATAAAACCCTCTCTCTTTTCCTCTGTACCCAAATCTATAAAAACGGGGGTACAACGGAGCTGATCCAGAGTTGCGTCCGATATGACGTAATATCGGAAATGTGGGCTGGCTTTACGCCCACGACCCGATCAGAAACGTCGCTATGCAACGTGTTTTGGACGTAATATGGTCTTTGTTTACATTGGCAAGCATCGCTAACACTCAGAGCTAACCTGTACTGGAGAGAGTATGTTTAAAAAAGCAGGAAATAAAAAAAGGAACTCACCTTGTAGTAAACTTAAAGTGGTTTGGAACATGATATGGCGTTTAATCACGGCAGCATTTAGCTGAGTATCTGCAGGCAGAGAGGAGACCTCACTGCTTGCCTTGCCATGCTCAAAAGGGGGCGGGGCCAGCAGCTACAGACCCAGAGTCAGCACTTCTCTAACAGGGCTGAAACAGAGGCATATAAGGGATGTCTAAAATGCACGATCTGTTTGGTATTTTGAGCAAAACACATCATAGACATCTTTTTTATATATTTGTATATATCTGAGACCCATAATATATGCCTACAAATAGCATGATAGGAGATCTTTAATGTTGAGGCTGATGTTTAAATGTTTAAAGATGACATTCTCCTAGCAGATTAACTATTGTTTTTGTCGCAGCTGTTTACATTGCTCTTGACGCACACAAAAAATGCACCACAAGAATGCACCCATTTTATATTGTAAATTGTTGCAGAATGACATGAAATGAAAATTGTAATCGGAGCAAGCTCATTGTTAATGTTTTGTTGACAGCTGCATTTAACTGAATGAAGCAAGACAAACTGTTTATTTAAAAGAACTTTTAATATGCTGTAAAATAACATGGGGATAGCTTTGGCTGCAGAACCCTGTCATCATAAATGAATACTTAAATAGCTTTAACAATGTAACCCCTGGCCTACAGTAAGCAGCCTGGTGCTGTGTCAACAAACGTGCACTGCTTTGTCATCAATTCAATATCATACAACTTTGTTATTAAATTCACCACTCATTTCCTGGCTCCTCTGATTAAACTTTACCACTTCACTGTCTCATATATTTAGGTTATCAAACAGTTGAAGACATCTCATCTTACAGTGAGCAATCCGAGCTGTTTACAACCAACAGAACAGGATCTACTGCTATTTGACTGCCTCTGCTGTTCCAACAGACAGGGCGCAGATGTATTTGTATGCAGCAGCCGGATCGCTGACGTTTGTGTGTTTTTTATTTTTAGGCGAGGAGCGCAGAGATCCCTGAGCTGAGGACGGACCCCCTCATGCGCTCCTGCAGCAGCAGCACGGCCAGCATGAAGGTCAAGAATGTCAAGAAGTAAGTGAATGGAAACCGTAAACGCTATGAGATGGTCAGATCAATAAAGTTTGAAAAATAGTTACTCTATTTCTAATATATACTATTTTTGACCATAAGCTGTGGCGTACTTGTGCTGTGTATTCCATGTGTTTATAATGAATAGGGCTGAACAGTTTGAAATAAATAACCAATTACAACTATTTGTGAAATTATTCACATTTTGGCGATTACATTTTTTTTAAGCTTAATTCTCATCATGACATTATTTGAGAAATGATTTAAAATAATGATGGTGTGTTTTCTTTAAGAGGATTTTAACCAAATAAATATGTTTTGAGTCTCAATAAAAATGGTATTTTAAGACATATTCACAAAAATGGTGCTTCTTGCAATTTGAATATTGCACTAGTCAATATTGCCATTTCGATCACATGTGAATGAATTGTTCAGCCCTACTAATCAAAATGTATTACAAAAGGAAGGCGAGAAAACACACATTCACACACCTGCCTCTCTCCTCCACCTTCCCTCAGTTCATCTCTTTGTATGGACTTCTTCCTGCTTGAGTCTCCATTCCCTGAGTCTATTTCTGTGTCTTCCTCCTCCACTCTGTTCCTTGTTGTAGTCATACACACTCTGAGGAGTTCTCATGAGCAGGAGATGAACTTCCAATAACCTGTGTACTGTTGTGTTTTCAGACTTTGTTTCACTAAGGGCCACTTCCCCAAACTGGCAGAGTGCGCTCACTTCCACTATGAAAATGTAGACTTCGGCACAATTCAGGTAAATCACTTTTCTCACTTCATTTTTTTCACCACATTATTTAAAGTGTACTCGCATACATCCAAAATGCTGAAGCAAGGGCTAGGCTGATTGCTTTTAAGATTCCAATGGAACTGGCTGTATGAAGTGTGTAGTAGACAAAGCTTTGAACAGTACTTATTTTTCAAAGACTTGGGGTTATTCTCCTGCAGTGTTGGAAAGATCCTTTTCACAAAGAAAGAAGTATGACTCGTCTCTTCTAATTGACGTCAGGAAATTCATCCTTTGTAGCTGTTGCTGTCACGGAGATGGTTGATGATTCTGCATTCGTTTGATGTCTTCCTCCACAGCACGACCTCATTCCTTCCTGCTTCACACACCTCAGCTGACTGAGGCTGTGGCTGACTGTAACTTGTAGGTGTGACAGCTACTTGCCTGCAAATCAAACAAGTAGCTGATGTAGGCTCTTTGAATTCTTATTCATATTGTTCAAATGTCCTCAAAATACCTGCTGTCGGCTCACAAGTATAGAACTGTGAACTTTCACACAATTCATCCTCGCAGCAGCACTTTGGTGCAACTTTCTCTCATATCCTTTTGCCATTATAGAGTTTTTCATTTCCATTCCCTTAACTATGTTTGCTATCTCCAAATATGTGTTCCCAAGCATTGAAATACCGTTATCAGCTGCTGGGAACTTGGAAAAAAGCTATTTGAACGTCTTTAAGTTGATACAATGTTATATTGTAGATTCAATGAAATGGGCACTACCATTTGTACATTTACTCATCAAAAGGTGTAGAAATCTTTGTATTTAGTCTTCTGTGGCTCTGGGAGGAGCTCTGGAAACCGAACAGAGTCTGAATCACAACCTGAAGCTATGTGATATAAAGGAAGTGGGTATGAATTGTATTATGGGAAATAACGGATGTTGGAGTACTTTACAAATTGTACTAAATAGATTGTTAGATCGATTGGTTCTGTTGATTATACTGTAAAGGATGTGGAGATGGCTAACTGGTTTTAAATGAACTTTTGTTGTAGCAGAACTAAAGCATTTCCTCATGAAGATTGCACCTTTCTCACATAGACAATGCTGTCATTGTGTTAAGAAACCAGTAGGGGTCAGCAGTCAGCTTAATGTGTTCCACATAGCTGTTGGAAGGGCAGAGCGTTTCATGACAACCTTACCACTACAGTATGAGCTTCCCCTGCAGCTTGTTTGTCTATATAACAGCAAAGGTTGCACCACAGAGACCATCTATCCTTTCCCTGCATGCATTAAGGAAACAGCTGAGTGTCTGCAGTCAGTAGATTCTCTTTGAGTAACCCCAGCTGTGCTCAAACTGCCACAGAGCAGACTGTATTACCCTTTGTGCTTGTCATTTGGCTTTCAAGTAGCCCCATCTTTTTGTTTTGCTGCTCTTTTGTTTTCCTATTCAGCACGACTCCTGCCTCTTCTCTGGAGTCGAGAGAGCCCCGAGTGAAAATGAACGTCTTAGTTGTTGTTGAGCGATTCATTATTCTGTGTTTGTTCCTGCTGTCAATCCGTGCATTTGATGTCAAATCTCAGCCCAGCGTGTTTGTCTGTTTAATTAAGTGGTCTCAAATGTATTAGGCCCAAGTCATTCTGACATGCTATAAATACTCTTACATTTTGAACGATGACATTGATGCTTAGTTGAAATACGATATGTAGTACTGCCAACTGTAGGTTCACCTGGTAAAGCTTAGGATGTTGTTTGTGTTAAATGTCCACCAGTAGGTCTGCATTCTACATGGAGCCTTACAGACTGAGTGCAGGGTACTGAACTGAGGCAGGGTTAGTCCTTCTGCTGGAAGACATATTCTTTCATTTCCATAATAAAAAAAACATTCCAAAGGAGAATTTGAGTCAGGCAAAGTTTTGTTGTGGAAACATTAGGATCTCACAGAAGGCCAAAGGGGGGGGGGGCTGCATTCAGAGCTGTGGCAGTATTTTCTTCTGATTCCGTTTTTTCCGTATTATTCGCAAGTGTTGCACATTTTCTGAATTTCTGGTAAGAAAGAGGTTAATGTGTCGGATTCTAACATTGTTTTGTGTTTCCTTAGCTCTGATATACTATGGGAACTCACTGTGAATGAGTTAGAACAACTTGCATCACTCAAACAGTGTATCATATGTTTCCGGGGTGTGAGTACTACACAGTATAATGCAGGCAGTACTGCATGTTATTGGGCTGTATGCCTCTCTAAGTTCAGATTCAGAACTCTAGGAAGTGTGGCGGTAGGTCAGTTGGCTGGTTTCAAGGTCAAGGTCACTGTGACCTCACAAAACACCTTTTTGGCTAGTTAACTAGAGTAGTATTAACAAGCACCTCTCTGCACAGTATACTGTTGCAATACGCTGCTTTGTTGTGTTTCTTTTGGCTTGTCAAACCTCTGTGGACTGTGTTATTATTGTTTCTACAATTACTAGATCAAGGATGGAACAGCTGTGCAAAACACTATCACTGTTTAGTAGACTTTAGAAAATACAATGATGTCATTTAGAATATTAGTACTACAATAGTCCTTAGTGAACTTGTTGACCCCGTCCACATGCTGTTTACATTGAGTTGCAGGCGCACTGTTTGTTCTCAAACAGACATTCGTCTCCATTAACAACCATGTGTTTCTGATAAAGAAGACACTCTTGAAATGTTGCCTACTTTTCCTTTTAATAGATTATTTAGTATAAGACAACTGAGTCTCTTCTGACACTTCACTCTGCATGCTACAGTGTGCAGCCAGACACCAGGAAAACAACTTTATTGAACTGGGCACGCCTCTCCCCCTGTGCCACTCGCTCCTGCTCTTCCATATGGTTTATCTACAACCTAGCATTTTGTCTCATCTTGTCGCACATACACCACACTGAGGCTCCAGCTCTTACACATTTACTATTAATGGAGAGTTTAAAACCACACAAGTTGATGCTGTCTAAATACTATGGCTCCGTTTTCAACTACTTTTTAGTGTACAGTGATGTCAGACATGGTAAAAGGGGAACCTCACTTACAGATGTGCTTTCCTTATTTCTTTACTGTGGTGTTTCACTGTGTGGTGGTCTGCAGGATGTGGAAAGTGTGTCTGTCCTTACCTTTAAAGTCAGTTTAACACCTGAACTGTGAGACAGAAATGATCACCAAACAGTATTTATATGTAAACATTTGCTAGCGAGGATATTTTTTAAACAAGATATGTCAGCCACATTAACTTAACAACTTTTAAATAATCATAAAGTCATTCTTATGAATACATATCTTTAGAGATGCATCCTTTAAGTTGTATAAGTCATGCTACTTGACAAATAAAGTATCAAATCATTCAATTGACAGTCTTTGGACTGTGGGCTGTTTGTCAGACAACATAAGAAACGAAAAGACTGCTCCACGTTGTGTCCGTGCCGGTCTACTCTTCCATCCACCCGTCCCTCAGCCACTTCCCTGTCTGCATCCAGCTAGCTGTGACACAATATGTTCCCACTGCCCACTCACCCCCTTCACTCACAAAGGAGCAGGAGGGATGCATAGAGCTGAATTCCCTCCCCCAGTGGGACCCTATCCATCAGCTGCAGCACTACACTGAGACACCACTGGGCAGCACACACCAGGCAGGCGGCTCTTTAAAGGCACAGGGTTCACTACAAGCAGGATTTAGACTGTATTCCTGACAGTTTTCAACGCCAGAATAGTTTTAGCAGTAAAATGATTCACATATGTTAGAGTGGACCCAACGAACTCCGAGCCATTGCCCTCTGTCGCATGTTCATTAAGCGGACCTCTTTCCACTCGCTGTGAGCAGAGGATGATGTAACGCTTGGACTCATTCTGCCCTTGTTAGTGGAAACAAAAGACCAGCCAACACACACACACACACACACACACACACACACACACACACACACACACACAC
>CALSBZ010005276.1:35714-62485 GCA_943591055.1 Gobionotothen gibberifrons
CCCCCCGTATGTGCCCATCCCCCCATGTGAATCACACCTGGCACTCACACACACAGAACAATTTGACACATTTCCCGCTCTTATGTGCCCATCCCCCCACATGGATCACACCTGGCACATGCAATACATGTTCAGTGTGTGTTCTTTGTATATTAACTGCAGTTTTTCATGTATACCAGTAGTCTGATACAATATGTACAGTTTGAAAGGGTGTTAAATGAAATTTGGTGATGATTAAAGTTTTTTGTGTTTATATAATAGCAGTTAAAACAGGACCGGTCAAATTTGACCGTGAACACCAAAGTAAGGGGGGGGGGGGGGGAAACGAAGACAATAGGAGGGTTAATGAATACATTGATACACAGTTTTGATGTACAGCACGAGGGTTAGGTGGGTCAGGTTAAAACAAGAAGTGTACTACAGCCTTAAAGTCTCTACATTCTTCTCAATACAATTATTAACTAAGCAGGTGTTGGGCAAAGAAAGTATAAAACTAAATTGGCCTTGTAATATAAAGTCATAGCTGCCAATGTCTGTTTAAGTGGTGCACTGCCACGCACAAGTCTTAAAGGTAGGGTATGTAAGTTTGAGAAACCGGCTCGAGATCGCTAGAATTTGAAAATACACGACCGGAGAAAATCTGCCACTTCCTTACAGAGCCCCTCCTCCAACACACACGAACGCGCACAAGACCAATGAGGGCACGAGATAAGTTTGTGCACAGGTGGAAGGCTGACAGGCAGGTAGGCCATCCAGTTATTTTAGCCGGGCCGGCTCAGATGATTGGTCGTGCTTTTTACAGTACTACGGCTTCCACAGATGACATTTTTTATGGATTTTTTGTCAAAGCACTTAAGATATTCATTGCTATCGGGATGTTAAGAGCATTCCATGGAATATAACAATATAACATATTTGCTTAAATGTTTAAAGAGGTTTTTCGCTTACTACCTTACACCTCTTTTCACCTCGGTCTGAAACCAGAGACCACTCTGCTGTGATTGGTCAACCGCTTAGAGATGGGTCAAACCCCCCCCCCCCCTCAGCTTATTGCATACAATGTGTTTGATCGCTAGCCAATAGAATAGCTAATGTCACTACGTTACATAAGTAAACAAAAGAGTCCATGTTTCAGGCAGGGGAGGGGGAGTTTGTGGGAGGGAAACTCCCTCTGGGAAGCACAGGGATTTGAACCTTTTTGCCATCTGAAATAAATGTAATGACTCTAACCTGTTTGTGTATTGTCTGCCCTGTTAGTCAGTTTCCCAGATGTTGTTGGCTTACCTCTCCCGGCTCTCGGCAATCGCTGACAACAAGATCAACTGTGGGCCCGCCCTCACATGGATGGAGGTGAGCCTGCCCTGCACACAGCATATCTCAATCAATTGAGAATCCAGTTGTAACAGCTATCTCCCTGTCGTAAGGTCCAATGCACAAAACATATTATAACATAAAGTGCAAACACGACCAAAAGGTTTGGCAGATACCAGTTGGCCCTTTGTTTGCGTCTGATTACAATTATTCATGTGGCAAAATATAAATGTGCTGAGGTCAATGCGCCAGTTGACCCAGACACACCAAACAGAGCCATTCCAAACGTGATATTCTATTGTTCATAGTTACTTGTGCATTTATATTTCTTGTAAACATTCAATTTAATTCCAGACAGGCATGACGTACTTGGTCATGATCTTTTCTAAGTCAGATGATAGCCACCATCCATTATTGAATGCAGTGTGTGTGTGTGTGTGTGTATCAGGTTGACAATAAGGGAAATCATCTGCTGGTTCATGAAGAGTCGTCCATCAACGTGCCGGCTATTGCTGCTGCGCACGTCATCAAGCGCTACATCGCCCAAGCCTCAGACGAGCTGTCCTTCGAGGTGACAACACACACATACACACACACATATACACACATTCAAATGTTTTAGCTCTTCATTTATTATACTGGAATATATTGTATTATACCGTATATTTTATAATACTCTCTTTTATAATTTATGATTTATGCTCTTTCCTCTAATGTTGTATTGTTATACACTTAACACTACACACATCATTTTGCTCTGAACAATCCTTTACTAAAAGATACTCTTTCAGTTGAAATGTAAAGCCTGGCTACATACAGGCCTTTAGTTGTAGTCATCACTGATGTCTTCTTCCAACAAAAGGTAAAAGGACAATCAGCACGTTCTAATGTTTCCCCTCTGTGCAGGTTGGGGACATTGTGTCAGTGATTGACATGCCCCCTAAAGAAGACACCACATGGTGGAGGGGCAAGCATGGCTTTCAGGTACGCAGCTTCACAGAACACTATGCAGACTGTGAGCAAACACACACACGCTTCATCTTTCTCTGGCTTTTTTCTCGCTGTCAACTTCTGATTAGCTTTGCACTTGAGGTATTTCAAGGACGAGAAGAGAATATGCTTTGTAAAACAGATTTCAAATAGTCAGAGTTTGTTGAAAGACAAAGCCTGTGAGCAGATAACAGGTCGGACTGATTCATGTTCACGGGCTTCAGCCCCATCCTGTAACGCAGTGAAACTGATTAGGACTTCAGGTTGAGTTATATAAAAAACAAACCCGCTAACAGTCAGCCAGACTTACTAAGTGGGCCTCCAGAGATTTAAAGCAAATACAGGGAGCAGCATTTGTGGTATTGCAAGACATTTTTTTGTTTTTTAGGAAGACAGACACATTGATTCATTTTGAAGCTTATGGGTATATTTTTCTGTCATAGATTAGATTTATTCTGACACAGAATTGTATTTGAGAATAACATAAGACTTCACCACTATTTAGTAAGACTAACGAAGTGAGTATCATCCAAAGTGTCAGTCTTGTAAGAACACAATTCCATCCCCACCGCAGCTAAGCAGAGTCCAGGGGAACACAAAGAGCACATTCATAAAAAGACTGATTTTGGATGATATCCGATTCAATCAGACATCTGTCCTCTTTGTTCTCTGTGAATCCTACTGCACTAATGCTAAGACGAAGAAGATGAGACTTTTTGAAGATTCCTTGTGTCATTTATTTTCTGAGCTTGATCATCTCCAAAATGATCAACAGGTTAGTCAGAGAAGCCGATTGCACTCTGATCTGCTTCTTTGCTAACAGGAGCAGCAATCACAGATTAAAAGCGGCTTTATATAGTCTGAGGGTCTGAGGGGGGAGAGTTTCAGAGGGAGGGTCAACAAGAGAGGCCCTCTCCCTCAACGTCAGGGGCTTGAACTGGTTGAGTCTTTGAAGACCTTAGTGTACAGATGATATGTTTTCCAAACTGAATCTTTTCACTGCAGTGACCTGGTTTGATGCTCAGGTCAGGCTGAACCCCTGTTGACCCGCTGCACCCTCTCCATCCTGCCCCCAGCTCCTCTTGTGCTTTGGCTCACTGCCTTCAAGAAGTAGTGCTGCCAGTCAGGCTCACTGGCAGGCACTTTACTGATACTCCACTTGCTTTTCAGATGAGTGGTCAGTGGCTGGAGACCACTGCCCTCTTTAGGATCACACAGCTTCTGCCTCTAAATATACAGAGACATGGAGAAAGCACCCTTCTGTAGCCTTACCTTTTTTTGGGGGGGCGGTTACAGGGGACCCAACCCCCTTAATAATGCACATGCATTTGAGACCCCTGCGACATTTCCACCATACATTGACTCATAAAAGTTGACCACAGTCCAGGACTTTTGTTCAGGGGAGACACACTTTAAACCCAGTGTGTGTCCTGTGTCTAATATATCATATTCCAATCACTTGTATATATAGACTCTTATTGCACTATTTCAATATTTCACTTTTTTACTATTTTTTCTTTTGTATTACTATTTACTTGCACTATTTATTTTCTGTTTTATTGTGTTGCACTGTTGGAGTGAGCCTGTGACCTAAGATTTTCATCGTCATAACTACACTGTAGCTATGCACGTATGACCAATAAAAGCCTTGAGCCTTGAACCTTGAACCTTCAACCTTCAACCTTCAACCTTCAACCTTGAACCTGTGTTGAAGCTAAACCTATGCCCTTGTGAGCTGGGGAACTAACTGAAATGCCAAAAGTGAGGGGACACAAACACACCAGCTGTACCACCTGTATCCGTTAGAGGGGGTCAGTGAGGGTAGTGGTTTTCTGCTTTTGTGACATTTGACACTGTGCTTCATCGGCTCAGAATTTCCATCGTAAAACATTTCTAACAGATTTTTTCCGGTCAAAGTCCAGAAAACTCTGATTCGGCTGTGTTTGATATAGGGTTTTTAAGAAATCACCAAATCATCAGCACCAAACTGCTATTTTCTAGAGCAGCAGGTACACAGATACACTTACCGGTAGTTTGATGCGGTAATTTTCACACCACATGAAAAGTAAATGTTCATACCAAGCCCTAAATGTTGTCTCTGTCACAGTTTAATCATATGATGTATATGACAACCACCACTGAGCATAGGATTCTTGTCCTCTCTCTATCTTTATTATGGTTTCTAAATGAGATTTGATTTCCTCCCAGCTCACTTCACTTTCACTCCTCTTCTCTGTCCAGGTTGGCTTCTTTCCCAGCGAGTGTGTGGAGCTCATAAATGATAAAGTGCCGCAGTCCATGAGCAACACTGTGCCAAAACCAGGTATTCCCCCCCCCCCCTCCTCCTCCTCCTCTTCCTCCTCTTTATCCATTGTAAGGAAATGTTTTGGAAATACATTATCACTGAGGGCTGGTAATGCGATACGGCTCGGTGTGTGCGTGTGTTTGTCAGTGCGTGAGAGTGCGTTTGAGAGATACACCTTGCCAACAAATATTTCACTGGTCTGAATGATTTGTGTCATGGAATTCAGTTTGTATTTAAAAAGAGCTCTATATGGTATTTATTTGATTAAGTTTATCATCTTTACTCAACATATCATCATTTTGAGTGGGTGAAATTCCCTGGAAGTATATATGTTTCCCAAAGTTCAACTTATTCACAGATCCATGCTCAAGGTTTTCACTTTTCTTCATAAAACTGAATCACAATACACCATCTGTATCAAGATGATCAATAATAATCTAAGACATATGTTTAACATAAACCCTCTTGGAACAACACCTGGCATGTCTGTGATGTTTACTGTGAGTGAGTCAGATCGACCCCAGTGTGTTGTGCCAGTCCTGTGTCTTCTGATCCAAAGACTGATCCTACAATATGACTCACTATCACAAGAACCCGCTGGCTTTGGGGTGAGCGCGTGGAGCCAGGGTTCCTCCCCATCAAAAAGCCTCTGAGACTCCGGGGTCCACATTAAGTGATGACACAGCGAACATAAACCCGCCCCCTGCAAGAATCCACTTTTGTGAGGGACAGAATATCAGTAGCAGGGTTTCGGTCCTGTTGGACGTGCCGATCCAGTTTCAAACGCAGGTTGGAACGCTGTGTTTACTGTTACAGTGCACGCACAGCACAATCCGCAGACAGGCCCCCACTCAACCTTCCCCCCCACTCCCCGCTGCTGAGCAATGACCCAATGCTTCTGCTTTTTCTGTTTGTATTTTTGCATGTGTTCTTAATTTGTTAATCGTGCATTCTTTATTTACTGAGTATCCGCAGGTCAAGAAAATTGTTATAGTTATAAGTAAACATAAATGTTTTTCTGTTGTATAGCTCATTATTATATACATGTATTATTAAGTAGTCATGTCCTTTTAACTATGTTCAATCAGAAATATGTTGTTAGCCATAAGCAGTGTAATATGTAATCTTCTATAACCTGCAGGTGTTATCAGTTATACCAACATGGCTCTAAATGAGCACATCCTGCATCTAGTTTATAATCAGCAGCAGAACACATAACTGACTGTAATGTGGTTTGAGCTGCCTGTATGTTCTCCACTGCGACGCTTCATTAATCCTGCTGTTGGATGTACCGTAGCATTAGCATTAGCATGTGTCTTGATTGGTTGCATTTGACTGTGACTCCTCTGCCTCAGCCTCCCCCTGCTCTGGCCTGCAGCCTGCTTCTTGGAGTCTCTTCCCTCCCTGTGCGTGTTGGTATACACACTCCATTCACCTGTCCACTCACTCAACCTTCACTCACACACAAAAATGCATTTTCCACATTTAGACTTGTACGACATATTGTTTATCTGAGTTTGGATGCAATTAAAGTTATAATCCTTAAGATGTAGGCACGGTTGATTTATGGTTACCAGTAGTAACAGCAATTGCAGGTTAAGATTTCAGAATTCTGGGGTCAGAAAACAATAAATGAACAGCTTATTTGTCATAAATCCAACATAAGAGCAACTGTTACATTGCTTTACAGTAGCGCCTAAACATTTGCATTATGATGATATAGAAGTTGGACAGTAATTACCCTTTGAATTCATGCTATTAGCAACCTGCAGCTGATTTTCTGTTCCACATTGTGGGTTAGCTTGTTGACAGTCTGAAGGTGTGCCGTCTGTGAAATGTTACTTAGCATTAGCTCTGATGCAGTGTCAACAGTAAACAATGACACTGATATCAATCCGATCAAATTATAAACAATAATCCTGGATTACACAGAATGTAAATACACTGCTTTGATAATGCCGACAAAATACATACCATTAATACTACTAAAAACAGGGTTTGATTTCATGAATGTCTTCAGAATTATAACTTTAAATTCCCCTTTATTGATGAATGCCAAGAATACTTCAGTGCTAAACATTTGATTCTGCAATGTTTATTGCTCTAGCATCATCACAGTACACATTTGCTCTGTTCTCTAACTTGAAGTGCTTCTCTCCCCTGCCGACTCTCTCATGTCTCCATCCATCCATCCATCTGTCTGTGGGGCCATCTGTCCATCGGGCTGCATGCAGACTTGGAGATGGAGAGTGTAATTCAGGACAATGCATGGGTGGCCGACCCGCTAAACCACTACAACCTAAGTTCAGGTAGACAACAAATCCTTTGGTGTGCTGCATTGCCCCCCCCCCCCCCACCAAAAACTAACTCCACAACCTGAGGGATGTGTTTGCACTGTTCCCACCCTAACATAGTATGTGTTTGTGAAGATTGGGAAAAGGCTTCACTTTTCACACAGGAGAACTTGGTACACTTTTTGGTGTTACTTCACAACAGAGGGACCGCTCACACTTTGCCCCGTCCGTGACCTTTAACACATTATCTCCACACTCTGTCGGTGGACCAATAAGACAACAGCCACGTCTGAGCATGCATAGCTGTGACTGTGCTGTGAAAATAGCCGTTTTTTTTCTAGTATGTGTGTTGGTGTGAACTTTCCTTAATTAAATTACAAAACATCTATCTAAGAAAAGGTGTGTGTAATGAAGCAAGTGGTATTTTTCTTGTTTTTTTTCTTCATATAATGCGTTATTTGTTTCAGGCATTTGATGGCATCTGTTTGTAGAAGGCAAGGCAAGTTTATTTATATAAGCACTTTTCAACACAAGGCTTTACAAAATGAAAAGTCGTGGGTCTTGTTTCAAAAGAGGTGAGTTACAGCGGAAAGATTATGTTCCAGACATATGGAGCATAATAACTGAACGCTGCTTCTCCAAGACTAAAGAAAACAATATATAAAGGTTTCAAGATTAGATGCAGTGGTGTAAAAATGAAACCCCACTTTTCAAATGTTGCTCTACAAAGAGAACAATTGTATCCCCCCAGCCCGCTGTTTTTTTTCTTCTGTTTCACCCCAAAAGGTGTATGCAAATGAGTTCAGGGGTGAGCCAGGTTACTACAGCGTTTCTCAAAGCCGCTGAATGTTGGGTGTGTGTGGACGGGGGCCAGCTGTGTTTGTCTGTGTGTCTGTTCGGTGGCGACTGAAAGGGCGCGCGGCTCCCCCGCCGTGGTGCTAGGTCTCGACCGGCCTTGATTTATTTAATCCTTTTACAATGAGGGGGCCTGTAAATCCATCCATTGAGCGTTAAGCTTTGTCCTGCAACAGTAAGAATCTCTGTCTCCCTCTCCATGGTGACTGAAAGAGCACATTCCTGCAGGGAGCCGCACGGCTTTGGAAAATCTGTTTGCTCTGCCCTCGATCCACTCCGCTCACCACTAACCTTTGCTGTTTTTAGGCCAAACTATGGAAATTGTTAACATGCTGCACTGCTCCAATTAAAACGGAGACGATAGAATAGAAGCAGGAGTCATTCGGTCCGTGTGTGTGTTGTGTTGCAGTCTGAGGTGGGAAGTAACTAAGTACATTTACTCAAGTCAAGTACAAGTATCTGCAAATTATAGTGTTTCCATTTGATGCTACTTTGTACTTCTACTCCACTACAATTCAGAGGTAAATGGTGTACTTGTACTCCACTACATGTATTTAATACCTTTAGTTACTTCACAGATGTGGATGAATGATGTGAAATATAATCAAGTGTTAAATCAGACTTTAGTTCCACCTGGAGTAAATCCACAAGCTACCCTGCAGTATACAAAGTCATTCAAACTAGCTGCACCTTTACCAGCTTTGAGAACACTTATATATATATTATTCTGAAATGGACCAATCTGCACAATCACTACTTTTACTGTCGCTACTTCAACTATATTTTGATGATAATACTTTTGTACTTTTACGTGAGTTCCATTTTGAATGCAGGACTTTTACTGTTACAGAGTATTCCTACACTCTGGTACTCTGAGTACTTCTCCCTCCTCTGGTTGCAGTGGAACTCTCTTCAGACTCTTCTGTTGACATCAATATGAAAATAAAGAGTTGTGAGCTTTTGATGAAATGGACAGTCAGCCTTCTTTCCTCTCCAGACAACACAACAGTCACTGAGCCAGATGTAGCTCTGCCCCCCCCCCTCACTGCAGGCCTTCGTCATGCCTGGGGACCTGTGATTTGTGCAGCTGTGAGCATACATGAGCCAAGACAGCTGGCGATGTGAAGGAGAGAGGAGGGGAAATGGAGAGAGAATGTGCGAGACAGAGTAATATTTGTCCTCCTGTTCCCGAGGATCTCCGATCATTTCCTGGTGCTTAAGCTCCGGGCCGTGAAACCAGCCAAGGCCTCCTGTAACCTGTTGCTCTGTAGCTTCAATAAGACACTGTTGTTGTAGGCCGCACCTTTGTGTGGGGAAGTGAACAACTCTCAAGAACTCAATGTGTACATATCATTTAACACCTTTACTTCCTTCTTGCCAAATGTTTTCTATGTAATGTCCATAGTTGCTTTACTACTGTATTGCATCATTATAAAAATAAGTCATTACTCATTACTTAAACAAAAGATGAAGTATTGTCCTGTTGCAAAGCTACAAAGCTTACAGACATTTTTACAATAGGTAGGAATTTGGATTTACAACTAGTTTCAGACAGCATGGCGCGCCGCTCCTGTGAATTGGACTTGGCTCGCAGCTACTAAAACCACTTCCTCCTTCTTTCCACATCCCAGTGAAAAACAGATTATATTCACATCCATGCAAAATAGCAGCTTAATGATCCTTAATCTAACAGAAGGCTCTCATGCTGTTTTACGGTTTATGACGTCAGGGCAGTAGCTAGTAGCTACTTCCTGTATGGTTGACTGGAGTCTTATAGCACATCCCTATTGGTCCTCTGTACTAAAGGCATACACTGCTTCACTGTCTCTGACACCAGACTTCACTGTATACAAAGTGGATGAATGAATTAGAGTGGAGAACTTGCTTATTGAACCGTATGCTATCTATTACAGCTCCTGTATATCATTAGTAGTTCAGAAGTGACCTCTCCACCTTGTTTCTGCTCTGTAAGTGATAGTGGAGGACACATACAGACATTTCCCCAGTGTGTGGAATGATTGCTGGATGATTTTAGGGTGGAAAACTATTTCATAGAGTACAACATTACATACACATGCAACATGCACAATGAATACTTTTTCAGTTTCTTTACTCAAGTTAAAAAAATAAAAATAAAATACTCCATTAAGTAAGTGCAGAAATACATTTGTTTGGTCAAATAAAAGTAATGTTTCAGCAAACTAAGGGTTATGACATTATTAGATTGCAAATACTAATGCATCAAGTTGTTTGCATGTGTATATAACGTGAGTATTGTCCTGTGGTTACCCATCCTAAGGGGTAGAGAGAAGTCTGGATGATCTCCAGATGATTCATGTGGTAGGAGAAAGAGAGTAAGGAATTAAGGATACACAACTTTGTGTTTATGATTTTAAAATGTTGGTCTAATACTTTGCTTTTTGTGAAAAAGTTAACTATCAGAATCTACGTGTAAAGAGAAATTTGAGGATCATTAATAAGAAATGTCTGTCTTTGTGTGACATTTTTAGGTGATCACATGCAGTGGAAAAGTCCGACTCCAGTCTTGTGATTCTGGACCAACAACAAATTAGTTTGACTTTATTTAGACTTGTGTGCTTAGAGACTCTAGTTAAGGAATTAACAAGATAATGCTTTCAGGGGGAAGGGGCCCCTCAGAGGGAAAGCTTATTTGACTCAAGTGAAGGCCGTCCTGTATGTTGTTATGGCAGAGAAGAAGATAATTCAGTGTGTTTGTATCATGTGTGTGTGTTCAGTGTAAAGGGATATTTCCCACTGTGTAGGTGTAAACACAGGCTTGCCTCTTGGCTGCCTCCAGTGCTGCCTTCAAATGCTGTCGGGAATATAAGAATCAAGCACATACACAAGTCTGTAATGTAAATGTGACTAGTTGGCTTAACAGAAGAAAACATTTAAACTATGTAAGCAACTGATTACCAATAGGGAACACATAAGTATGTTTACCACCACAGTACATTGTGTACTATGGAAAGTAATTAAGGACATTTACTCAAGTACTGTACTTATGTACAATGTTGAGGTAGGTGCCCTTTACTTGAGTAATTTGGTTCTGCTACTTTTCACTTCTACTCCACTCAAAGTTGGAGTCATATTTGTTCTTTTTACTCCTCTACATTTATATATAACATTATGAATTACTTTGTAAGTTCATATTTTTAATTAAAAAATAATCAACTCGTGAAATATGATGTACCATTATGGATTATCATTAGAATATCTGGAAGTACAAGAAGTCATTAAAGCTCCCCAATTAAAATGATGTACACATGAATGCATCACTAATAATAACCCAGTAGTGCTGGTACTTTAGGCATAATTTCATGCTAATACTTTGGTTCTTTATCTTGAGTAACATTTTTGATGCAGGACTTTAAGTTGAAAAAGAGTATTTCTACACTGTGATATAGTTATAGCTAATATGTTAGTACTTCTTTCACCACTGTGTACTGTTAATTTAAACACCAAGTGGTTTCAAGCTGTTTCGTCCAACATGGCAACAATGCTTAGCAAAAACAAACATAGGAACTCTATGATTATTTTTTATGGAAGTGGAGATATTTTCAGAAAAATTAAAGTAATTTTGGATTAATATATCAAGTAATACTACATTTATTTACAAATGTTTTCATCAATATGCAGCTTTTGGTAGACTGCGATTACCGGAGTATATTTTTCCCGGGTGGCCCTGAAGGCAGCATGCTGATGTGGTTGATCGCAGCGGGCTGTGTGGATGAGATGACGGAGCGAGGGAACAGTCTACGCCTCTCCTCTCTGTCCAAACTTCACCGCTATTCTCTTTCTCTCTCTGCCCGAAGCACCTCTCCGTGTCTGGGACAGCCGGTTAGCATTCAGCTCTATTTAGCTTAGCTGTACGGTCAGAAAATAACTACCTATTTGTACTTTGGACCTATTTTGAAACATTGTCATAAAGCCTCAAAGCGAGTCTAGCGTTATGGAACCAAGGTAAGACATTTTAAAAGTCTGTTATAACTATATGTACTGCAGTGAATGTATATCATTTTACATGTAACAGTTAGACTAGCCTTTTTCTACCAGTATGGTGTTTTAGTGGGAGTAAATGATGCCGACAGACTGCAGTGTGATGAAAGGAACCTCATAGGACAAAAATAAGTGTGAAAAATATATGTCCTCCTTCCTCATATGACTCCACCCTTTTTCTTTAGAGGAAAATGTAACTAATGGGAAAATAACTTAGGTGTTAATATTTGCCTCTTTCCTCAATTATTAACTATTTACCACAAGATTGTAGGCTGTTAAGGGGGTTTCAAGTCAAACCTGTTCTACAGTGAATGGCAGTCAGTGCTTCTAGAAAATCAAACAAAGGTAATTAAAACGCTGTATTAATAATTGTATATTTTAAAAGGGTTAAGTGCCTTTTCCGGAAGTCGAAGTTGCTGGAAATTGGCAGTGGAAAAATAAGTATTCAGATCGTTTACTCAAGTGAAACTGTAAACATACTCTGATACATGTAAAAGTGCTAAACTGCAAAGGTTACATTAGAGTAAGTTACTATAATAAGACACGTGTACTCAAAGTAAGTGAACAAAATACCTAAAAGTTTATAGATGACAATTAGCTCTCAATTTTCTTGGTAAATTCGCAGTTGGCTGTTCTTGTAAATAAACTGTTGGCTATTTTTATTTTTTTATTAATGAAATCTCTTGTTTTCTTAAATGCAACAATATTATATGTATTAACTAGTAAATAACGTTTTAAATAAAATAAAGTAAAGTAAAACATAATACAATATTTCCCTTCAAATTCTAGTGGAGTAAATGTATGACTGTAAAGCAATGGATGATTTTGAACTTAAGTATAATACTTGACATTCCACCACTGAAAAATTGGTATAGTGATATTTGTTGATCTTTCCTGACACTTTCGTAGGGTTTCTCTCTTCTGATGTGGTATACAGTTTGGAATTGATTAGGATTATTGGGTAAATTCCTCAAAGGGCCCAGTGACATCACCCCTCTGTCCTGCCCTGTTGAATTGGCGTTCAGTGATGCATTTCAGATCCAACAATAAGAGGTTTGGCTCCTGATCACCACACACTGCAGCTCTCATGCCAAACAGAGGCTGCTGTCACTCATGGCTTCCCTTTGACAGTCACACACTGCTCTGCTGTTTACTCACCAAACCATCCAGAAACAACAACTGGGTGTTACTGGGTGCCATCACAGTGTCTATCAGTGTGATGTGCTGTTTCTCAGTTTGATAAGTAGTGCAAACATTATCTGTATAGTAGCCACTGCTCAATGGACAAATGTCCTTTTTCCTATGGCTGCGTTCACTAAGAATGAACAATCAAATAGCCATTGAGGTGGCTACTTGAGTTTCTTAAATTGGCAGGTAAAAGATCATATACTCTGGCATTTGAAATCACAATATTTACTTACATGATTTTCAAATTCCTCTATTTGTCAGCATTGCTGCTTTCCAGAGAGACCTTTCTTTATTGTGTTGGACCCAGATTTTGGTCCATTTAGAAAAACATTTGGCGCACAAACATATCACATTCTAGCCAAAGCCCTAATTCCCACAGCAAGTAGATTTCTGAGAAGGATGATGTAATTATATCCAACCCATTCACATACCGGTTTTACAAATCGACGAGGAGGGCAGTTTGAATTCCTGCTGCCTACATGGGCATGGGTGGCTGTTGAGTCCCATGGGGAGGGGGGTGCTGGGTGAAGTGAAAAGGCTGAGCTGTGATGAGAGCTTTGTGAAGCCCCAAGGAGCTGTGGTTACACCCGCTGCTGCTTGTGTATTCAGGGAACACTGACACACACAGTATCAAATATCTCAGGCTAGAGTCCAATGATCGCCTCTATAATGTCACTGCTCTACTTTAAGAAGCAGTACTATGAAGTTGGGATTTTCCTCCAGTTTGCCTCCTCTGGAAAGCTCATTGCTAACCTTTTGGAATGAGGCAGTGGGTTTTAGAGTTGGAGAGAGAAGACAGAGGATGATGTTAACCATAGTGCAGTTATTATTGATGCTGTAATGCTTGGCCTCCACTCAGCCCCGACTCGTCACATCCAGCCTCTCACTGAGCTCTCCTGGGGAACGACTCATCAGAGTGCCCCCGTCAGCTCAGGGCTGAAGACTGTCAGTGACTGTGTTCAGCCTTTCCTTTAGCAGGATCGTATCTGTGCAAATGCAAGGCCTAAGCTACTGGCTCTCCTTTTTCCCACAGCTGTGTGAACATTTAACTATGTTTTAACAGGAAAAACGTATTTTTCATCAAATGTCTGAATCTAAAGTTTTCAGAGAATCAAGCTGAGCAAACTTGGCTCGCAGCCCCTCTGGTCTGTGTCAAATGAAAACACCGATTCTTTTATTTGAAACTGCTGCATTGAGTTTTTTGTATCCGTTTGAATAAAAACAGGGACAGAATGTTTCCGTGAGGAGGACACTTCTACAGATAATGCGACTCCCAGTAAAAACTTCCTACAGGCCGGATGTTAAGTTATCAAAGAGACAAGCATGAGTGTTTGTAACTCTGCTGTGTTTTTTCTAGCTTTACTCTCTGGGACATCTAGTTCTGGAGAGGAGGAAACCTCTGAGGGTCATGTGTAACCCTAATCAGTAGACGCTGAATGCAATGACAAACTCCCATTGGGCGCTACGCCGCCTTTTGTTATTGGATTAGAATTGAAATGAGAGCCTCCTTAGTGGCAGAAGGTGACATGTTGTCAAATTAATATCAAATTAGTCTGAATAGTTTTACACCGACCCACCCTCCTTTGTAAATAATACTGGGAAAACAGTTAGAGAATGTCGTTTTGTCTCTGGAGGAACTTCGTCAGGTCTGATGAAAAAGAACCCTGAAGAAGTCATCGGATAGTGATTTAGTTATTACATCGTTTAGGCATGATCAATTCAAAATTGAAACCCTGCTTTCAGAGCTGGACGTGTGAAGTTTGAAAGACGTAGATGTTATCAAGGCAGGAAGCGTGTATTGAATGACACTACCCAGTTGCATCATGGGACATTAATGATCCTTTTTTTTTCCCTTTCTTTTTGGATTTTGCTAGGGACTCTGAAGTCCGAGTGTCTCAGCCTCTGCTGCACACTTTATGAATTCCTGCTTCTAAAATGTTCTACTAAATCAGTGGAAAACCCCTTCAAGCGGCTCCAAGCTATAAATCTTGAAATTAATGTGACAGAAATGTTAAGGTTTATAAGTCCCACAAACCTTACCTTGAATGCCTTTCCCCCAGCTGGATGTGAGCAGTGAGTGTGTCAGCTTCAGTGCTGAGCATGCTGCCCTCACACTGTGAGTGACAGTCAGCAGATGGGAGTCTCTGTCCCTCTCTGGAGAGTCATACTGTCACTGCACTCCTCTTCCCCGCATCCTACAGTCAATCTGCTCTCCTTATGAAAAGTGACGTGTCAGTGTCGTTAGCCAACCCAGTTGCACAGTCAGACCCTTCCCCCTCCACATTACACTGAAGGCCATTTCTGATGCCTCAACAATGAGTAAGCAAAGCTGCCTCAGCATTCTTTTTCTGCAGTATAGTAGTGCAGAAGGAATTTCTCCCTGAGGGGTGAACTGTAGCTCCAAGATGTCTGTGGATGCACGTGCAGAGGCCAGCTGTTGATTCAGAGTGCTGCTTTCTTTGCTTTGCTGAACCTCATTACAGGAAACATGCCTGCCGTCCACTCTTCAGTTAGTTTCATCAACCCTGTGTTGTCAGTGACTTGGTGTTGGTCTACACACAGTGTCCAATTCTTCTACCCAGTCACTCATTCCATGATATTTAAAGGGGCCCCTATTGTACTTTTTGGGTTCTTTTCTTTCCTGTAGTGTGTTCTATTGGTTTTTGTGCTAAAATCCCAAAGTTCCCTCCAGAGGGAGTTTCTCTCCCTGGGCTCTGGTTTCAGACAGAGGGTGAAAAGAGGTGCTGCAGCACATGCAGTATGAGAAAGATAAAGAGATTTTTGAACCTTAAAGCATGGAGACATGTCCCAGTAGAGACACATGAGCAAATAGGGCCTCCTTAAAACACAATTGCACCAGAAAGCATTTAAATTCTGTAAGTATATTCCACTCGCAATGGAATTTTTAAATATCAAAATCAATCCACACATTGCCTTCTTCCCAATCCAGGTTCCACAAACATTACCAACAATGTGAAAGTATTCACAGAAAAGAGTTGCCTGCCAATAGAATTTCTCTTTTTAATATATTCTTGCTACTATTCTGCAATGACAAACGTTTACATTATTTCAGCTCCAAAGTAACTTTCCGTTTCCAACAGCTCTTTAATGTTAGTTTGGTCTTAATGAGTTTCACTCTAAATGCACTTGATTGACTGTTAATGAAGTGTGCTGCACGCAGTTAACTCCGCAGCGTACGTTTAGCATGCAAAACAGGCAGCCTCATTCACTCTGATCTAATGGTCTCTGGGCACGAGAGCCCCGTCGAACACAGCGGCTGTTTCTAAATAATAATATTCATAACAGCTGCTTCATGATGCTGTGTGAGTCTCTATAAATGAATCTTGTCATCATGCTGTGAGCAAAGATACTGCTTTGACTCTGTTGTTGTTGTTGTTGTTGTTGTTGTTATGTTCCACACACGCAAGTCAGACTTAGCATTCTTTAACTAAGCTTGCTTTGTTTCTGGAGATGGAATTTGATAAACACTGGCCTGCTTTCTATTGTAATGCTATCCGTTAAAGGAACGTAACCTGGAATATCAATAGATAAGTGATGCAGCAGCACATTTTCCATTTCAGCCCAGAGCACCAGGAGATCTTTTTTGAAAGATTTAGCAAAGTTCCAGATGTTGCATTGGAAAGAACACAATGATCATAGATGGGATAGGTATGGAGGTTCTGAATATGTTCCCTTTCAGTTATAAACGTTCCCCTAGTGTTCCCGGTTGTTGTTTCATTTCCTGATGCCACGTGTGAGGTTCCATGTTTTAGAGCGTGGAGCAATTTGATTGGTTGGGAAAGGTGTGTAGCACAATGTACGTTTTCACAGAGAATAAAAGACACAGAAGTGACAGGGAGGGCGAAGAAATGACACATGCCAGAGAACAGAGAGTGGATTTGGAGATATGTGTAATTATTTGAAATGTGTTAAGTGTCAGTCATTACTTAAAAATGTAGCAAAGGTAAGAAATAAAGAGTAATTGTGATTAATGCATTTTAAAGAATTGACCTGAGAAGAATACTCTAATATCAGGATAATTCAAATACACAGTATAACCATATCATTGATTGTTCAACAATAGCCGGTCAAACTGAACCAAATCCTCAGGAGAACTTCACATACATTTTCTTTCAACGAAGTGGAAAAACACTCTTTCATCTCACCAGTAAATGACAGTTTTTAAGATTTGTTGAACCAACTTGCTTTATTGTTCCCCCCTCCACCCAGAACAACATGGTTTGTTCAATTCAAGAAAGCCTTTCCACATCTCTCTCCAGCAGATCAAACAACTGGTGTACTTTAAGAAGCTTACATCCCCTTTCCCCAGACGTAGTATCTGATAAATGCGCTCTGGGTATTTTAGAAGGTCTGCTCCCTGTTTGTCTTGTTTTGAAGGGGAGCAGAGGGTGCTGGTGTTGGATGTGAAGGATTCCTTTGTAGTTGCCTGGGAGGTGGTATTTAAGAACGAAACCTTGGCTTCATGGAAACTACACATGCATAAAGGAAGGGTTTGCATTAGAATGGAGGTGAAATGCACAATGGGATGGGACAAGCCTGAGCAGCCTGTATGGGCTTTCATTCCAGTCCATAGATTTAGTGTGAAAGCTGAGCCTGTGTGAAACCTACAGGCACTGGTGAGTAGTAAACCGTTGTGTAAGAGGTCTAACATGTGTCCTTCCTTCCTTCCCTCGCTCCTCAGTGTCTAAGAAGCACGGGAAGCTGATCACCTTCTTACGCACCTTCATGAAGTCCAGGCCCACCAAGCAGAAGCTGAAGCAGAGAGGCATCCTCCGGGAGAGGGTGTTCGGCTGCGACCTGGGCGAACACCTCCTCAACTCAGGACATGATGGTGAGACACACGAACACACACCTGAGAGCACCAGAGTTTCCTGGATCCTTCCAGGCTTTTATTCTTAACAGACTCTTAGTGTACTCTGACGCGGGCGAGTCTTAAATGACCTGGAGCCTGATTTACGGCAGAAAGTGCAGGCCATTATTTGCATCAAGCTTCCATTAGAGACAGGCTTTGATTTCTGTTCCCTGGTAGAGTTCCCTGGTTCCCTGTAGACTGAACCAGAAGTTAGCATCACATGGGCTCCCTTAAAAACAAATGCAATGAGATTTTTCCATTGGAATTCAGAATATTGCAGAAAGAATATCTCTGTCAAACACATGATTATGATTCTTACATATTTTGGTCAGCAGGATCATCTCATATTCTGTTGTAAAAAGCGATATAATCCCGAACACCTGCTGCATCCTCCTTTTCAGATAAGAGCCATTGTGAGCCTCCTCAGATTCACACCACGCTGTGAGTTAAAGCAGTTGGGCCAGCCCTCTCTGCCTGTAGGTTAGATAATAGCTGGGTTTAAGTACATAGCTACATGTACCTGCTGTAGCTACGTTGATGTTCTGATCCCTCAGCAGCACGCTGGCTGTGAGCTGATTGGATGGTGTCCTGATTACCCTGTGACATCAGCTCCAACCCCTGTAATGATGCTTCTCCCCTGCTGAAGTGCAACCAGTGCATCATTTCACTTCTGCTTGAGACCAACTTAAAAAGCCGTGATCACAGACGGGTGAAGCATTCACTCCCTCTCTGTACACCCTGCCTTACCTTGACCTGGAGAGATAAGCCACTCTGTCACACTTTGCTGGGTCAGATGTTTGACGTGTTACGATTGCTTCAGTGACTTTAAGAAATGAAAGAGGACTTTGATCTTATGGAACAAGAGAAATACCATTTGCGGTTATCTACGAGTAGAGTGCTGAGTCTGCTCCTAGAAAGTGGAGACTACTTTGCTTTCACTTACTAAGCAATATTTCCCAGACAAAAAAGTTGTATAACCGGTTGGTTAGATGTTGAATAAATAAATATAGTCATAAACAAAGCTTTTCAAACTAAAATTATAATCCATAGAATGTTAATGTTCCAAATCAATGTTGTCCAGTCAACAGACAGCCAGGCGTCTTGCTGTACTCTTATCAGCTTCATCAACAAAGAACATACAACAGAGAGAAAGCCATAATCTTATGCTCCATGAAATAAAAGTAGCTTTTTTTAATCCAATTTTCAGAGGGGTATGCTGACAAAGGAGAGTCCGGGCTAAAGACAAAGGGATCTTCCAAGCTACCATTTCTCTTGCTAGCTTGGTTCTACAAAAGTCCACTTTGACAATATAATGTCTTATTAACAATATTATTAAAGGGGCCCTATTATTCTTGTTGGGATTTCCCCTTGCGCTTTTCTGGCTAGGGCCCCAACACATTATACGTGACAACTTCTTCACAGACTACCTTCATCTGTCAAATAATGGACCCAAACGTCTCAGCTTCCACTTTCAGTGTAAATGTGACTCTGCCACTGCACTTGAGCTTTGAAACTCAAATGTAAGGTAACAAACTCTTCAAATTGGATGCTGTTGTTTGAAATGTAAGAGGGTTCACTACTGTTGTGTCCAAAGAGCCTCATAAAAAAGCTCTTCCTACGTAAAGAGCTTGGAGAGGACTTCTCCACCCTCGCTGTCCTCTTCTCTTTTGCAGAATGACATTTCCTTCTGGCCTCGTTTGCTCTTTCGCTATGTGTGGAATTTGTCTGGACAGCTGCTTCAGTGCATGTCCCACTCTGCCATTTCTGAATGCTGTTTGAGCCTCCTTACTTACACACATGAACACCATCCTTATCTACCATACACACACACACACACACTCACAAAGACAAATAGCATGTCTGTATGATTACTGGTTGCTGAAGGACAATTAAGAAGCTCTGAGGTTCCTCTTCATTGTCTCAACACACAATCACTGGCATTGTGCTTTAAAGAATGTGATGTGCTGCCTCATTCACTGACATGTTTTTCTAACTATTTACTCCAAAAACATCAAATAAAGAAATCAAATATGTTTAAAGCTCTCAGGATATTGGTTCAAATGTTTCCCCCTTCAGCTCCAAAAGTCCTTTTCCCTCAGATAGCACTAGAAATGTAGTCAATCACACTCCGAAGTCTTTCAGCGCCTGCAGCCTCTTGTCCAGAAAGCCTGTGAGCTCTAGCTTGACCTCGCTTGTACTCGCTCTTCAAAAGAAGAGTCATCACATTCTTGACCGTGAATCTCTCAGTGAAGACTGGACAAATATTGACTTGTGTGTGTGAAGTGTTGAACGGCTCTTTTTCTCTTCACAGTGCCCCAGGTCCTCAAGAGCTGTACCGAGTTCCTCGAGAAGCACGGTGTGGTGGATGGCATCTACCGCCTTTCTGGAATTGCCTCAAATATCCAGAAATTACGGTAGGAGACACACTGCCTGTTTATTACAACAGAATCCCCCCTAATAAAACAGAAATGTCCTTACATGTCATAGGAGGAGCTTACAAAGCGTATCCTACCATAGCCCTCTATAAGCTGACAACATATGAATTCCATCTAGGGTTATTGCATCTGTCAAAGAAAATCCTGATGACGTGCAGTTTAGTAGGTGTTACCCATCAACAGTTACACTGGATCAGAACTTAAGTCATCTGAGCTCTGACAGCAGTTGTAACTGTTAAAAGGCAATTTATATGTTGTGGACATTTAAATAGTTATTGTCAGTGTCAGTATAATCCTGTGTTTACATGTAAACTAGTGCAGTTCCCGTTCAGGATAACTGGTGCAAAACCTTCTTGGATTTCACAGAGACTAGGGCTATTCTACTATAATATTCAGGGGGGCAAGTTTTCAGAATGCTAACAATTTAAAAAAGAACATGTAAAAATGCCCTGCATTTGATTTCAGCGTTTGAGCATATAGAAATGTAGGCTATATTTATAATTATTCTGTTAGACTCATGGGAGCAATGTAGACCTGTTTTATTATCGAGCAATATTTTCTAGTTTTATATTTGTTCATGCAAAAACATTGCATTCTCATCTTAGTATTCTTGGTATTGTTAACTGTGACTGCACACCATAGACCACATGACGTTGGGAAGGCACATGTCAACAATGTTCTCTTCTGAAAACACTAATGAAATGCATTCTAATGTCATATTCATCCATCAAACTACAGCAGGAGAAATTAATTAGTTGACCTTGCTTTGCCCCCTATCTTTCACCAGGCATGAGTTTGACTCTGAGCAGATCCCCGACCTGACCAAAGATGTGTACATCCAGGACATCCACTGTGTGGGCTCGCTGTGTAAGCTCTACTTCAGAGAGCTGCCCAACCCCCTGCTCACCTACCAGCTCTACGAGAAGTTCTCTGTAAGCAAAGCCTGAGCAGCTCAAGCACTTCTCACACACCCATTTCTAGCACAAATGTGTGGATATACAAGTCTACTTACTATTATAACACTTGACTTACTGAAAGATACTGATTGTGCTTAGTCTCTAGCGTAAAGTAATGAAATGTATAGAAATTCCTATAAATACATCTTGTAAGAATTCTACAGTGCATCTTGCATGTGTTAGTCATAGACCCCACTGACATACAGTATAAGCATTGTACCTAACTCTTTGTGTGACTTGGAAAAACAATGTTGTCCAAGCATAACAAAGATTTCAAGTAAATGCTGGTTGTTATTGCAGCTGGAGAGAGGAGGGGTGGAGGGCTGTGGCTCCTGACGGATTCCCCCCTGCTCCATGTAGCGGCGTGAACCTGGCATAACAAGTTAATTTAGCCTTGTGTTGATTCATCACACTATTTATCTCCCTCCCTTTCTTTTCACTTTGAAGGATGCTGTATCAGCAGCAACAGACGAGGAACGACTCATCAAAATCCATGATGTCATACAGCAACTTCCTCCACCGCATTACAGGTCAGTGTAGAGGCACACCGCCCCCCTGTGGCAGACTCAGGAACTGCCAGGTACAAATGCCTCCTGTGTTGTGGCTCCTGTCTTGATAAAATAATTGGTTTTTTTTACGGCCACAATGCGAATCATTTAACAGGTTATACTCATCTGTGTGCTTTCCAAAAGCATACAAATGCACATTTCTAAGTGACATTCCTTTGGGATAGATCACATGGTGAAATATTGATGCTCTGAAGAATAAGCTCTATCATGGCCATTAGTGTGCGTATAACTTGTAGGGGACCAATTTATGTGAATGAATAGATGTTTGATTCATAGGACCCTGGAGTTCCTGATGAGACACCTGTCCCACCTGGCAGCCTACAGCTACATCACCAACATGCACAGCAAGAACCTGGCTATCGTCTGGGCCCCCAACCTTCTGAGGTGAGGGCCTCCTGCACCACACAATGTTCTCTGAAAGCATGTTTTATTGAGTTGAATACACTGTCTGTCATCACATTAAAGCCACCTTGATTGGTTGTTTTCTTAATGTTTCAAACAATACATCTCAAACTAATTCTAATGGTCTTCACAGTTTGATGTATGTTTAGGTTTTGTAGGTTTTCTATACTTCTCACATTAAAGATTTCTCAGACTTAATGAAACACTCACACTTCAACACATTTACCTGACATGCTCAGGGGCGGGACATGTCAAAGTGGTTTACCAATCACAACAGCTAACCAATCAGAGCAGACTGGGCTCTGGTTTCAGACAGAGGGTGAAAAGAGGTGCTACAGGCAGTATGAGAAAAGTAAAGCGCTTTTTGAACATGAAAGCCTGGACTTGGACCTGAAAATGAGCATCATATGTTCTCTGTAAATGTTCATGAGCTCTGTGCAGCATAACGTCTCCTGCTTTAAATCAGTCATTCTGCCTTAGTGGAAGGATGTAGACATCTCAAAAGTCATTTTTAACTAATTAAGATGAATTGTTTACCTATAACTGATTTGCTATTACTTAATTAAAGTCGGGCATTTGACTAAATCTAACCCACATATCCTCCCCTGTCATTGTCAGGTCAAAGCAGATTGAATCTGCGTGCTTCAGCGGCACAGCAGCCTTCATGGAGGTCCGGATCCAGTCAGTGGTGGTGGAGTTCATCCTGAACCACGTGGATGTTCTATTCAGCTCCAAACTCAGCTCTCTGATACGAGAGGGAGCAGGTACGTTCAGGCAGTCTGCAGATACCTCCTCTGCTCACCACATCTTTACACCAGCCGATGTTGCTTCTTCTCCAGCATTAAACACTGTTCTATATCGCCAGGTCACAACTCGTTGTCGCGGCCTAAGTCCCTGCTGGTTTCGTCTCCCTCTACCAAACTCCTGACTCTGGAGGAGGCCCAGGCCAGGACCCAGGCTCAGATCAACTCTCCGGTCACTGAGGACAGCAAGTACATCGAGGTGGGCGAGGGTCCGGCTGCTCTGCAGGGGAAGTTCCACACTGTCATTGAGTTCCCCACTGAGAGGTTTGTTAACTGCTCTGTCTAATATGTCATGTAATCACTGTGTCAATCGTCATTTAATATACAATCTAAGTAGTAAAGACACACTCTAGGCCCACAGACATCTATCACACGTCTACTGTGTGCATTTAATGTTGCTCAGACTATATTGAAGAGTTTTCCCACCTGCACCAGGTTGCCAGTATTTCAGAGGACAGTCGCTGTCTCCAGTTTCAGACTTGGGGAGATATCCTTAAAGTAGAGATGATGTAAAAAGGTGGGGTAGGTAAGTTTGAGAAACCGGCTCGAGATACACTTTTTGTTATATTCCATGGAATGCTCTTAACATCCCGATAGCAATGAATATATTAAATGCTTTGACAATAAATCCATACAAAAAATTCATCTGTGGAAGCCGTAGCGCTGTAAAAAGCACGACCAATCATTTTAGCCGGCCCGGCTAAAATAACTGGATGGCCTACCTGCCCGTCAGCCTTCCATCTGTGCACAAACTTATCTCATGCCCTCATTGGTCATGTGCGCGTTCGTGTGTGTTGGAGGAGGGCTGCACGATTTTGGGAAAAAATCGAATTGCGATTTTTCTGACAGATATTGCGATTCGATTTGCGATATTTGTTTTTAAGCGACCCAACGGCTCCGGCTAGGAATGTCGCATCAACGTGCTCCCGTCTCTAGCACCCCCGCAGCCCGAGCTACGAGTGAAAGAACTAAACTTACATGAAACTTCCGTTGGGTTGCTTTAAAGTCAAGCTTCAGTTTAAGATTCACCCTGTAATAGAAACATGTGATGGAGCGTTACTAACCTGACTCAGATGCTTTGTTTCACCAAACCATCTAGGAGAGCTCCATTGGAAGCCATTTGGAAAAGTATTTCAAAAATACTTGGCAGGTGATTGGATCAATCCGTCTATCACCTTCTATCATGGGCCACTTCTGATTGGTTAACAATGGCTGGTACATGTGGAGCACAGCACTTCTGATTGGTGTGGATGACTGACACACAAGAAGAACAAAATGTAAAAGGCTTTGCATCATTTCAAATCGCGATTTCGATTTCAAATCGATTAATCGTTCAGCCCTATGTTGGAGGAGGGGCTCTGTAAGGAAGTAGCAGATTTCTTCCGGCTGTGTATTTTCAAATTCTAGCGCACTCGAGCTGGTTTCTCCAAAATGACATACCCCACCTTTAAATCGAGATGGGGTTGATTATTTGTCCCCTGTGTCTGAATCTGTCATTGAGTTATGGCGTCTATGTGAGTAAGTGAAACTAATTCTTCTTTGCCTGCTTTTCCATTATCATAGGAAGAGGCCTCCTATTAAATCAAAGAAGTCTCCTGTAGGTAGTTGGCGCTCTTTCTTCAACCTGGGCAAGTCTTCCTCCATGTCCAAGCGCAAGCTGCACCGCAACCCCAGTGAGCCCAACGAACTGAAGGCCATGGCCCTGGCCGGTGAGTCTTGCCTCCTCAATTAGAAGGAAACTAGTCCAATAGTACAAAGACAGGAGCTTATTTGACTAAACAATGCTTAATCCTTGAAATGGCTTTGTTTCAGGAGGCAGAGGAGACTCGGCAACATTAAGATCAGCCAAGAGTGAAGAGTCACTGAGTTCCCTGCACAATGTTGAAGGTAATCATTTGTGTCTTCTATTTTACTATCACTCATTGCTGCCCCAACTGTAGTAAATAAAGCCTGTTATAAAAATAGTTTCTGAATATATTATTTTCTTTCTTCAGGAGAGTCGAAGGTGTACCGTCCTCGGAGGCCGCGCTCCAGCAGTGACGCTCTGTCAGCCTCCTTTAACGGTGAGCTGCTGGACAGCCGGCAGCTCTGCAACTCCTACGACAACCTGGACGCCACAGAGGACAGCGACGGAGACGACGGGCCCATCTGTGTGCCTGCCCTCATCTCTCCCCCCCGCTCAGCAGGTGAAGACGTGGACCTCAGCCCGCCAGACATCGGCATGGCCTCCTTGGACTTTGACCCCATGTCTTTCCAGTGCAGTCTCCCCGACACCTCTTACGCCTTCCCTTTAGATGACTCACCCAAGGGGGCTGAGGGTTCCACGTTAAGGAGGAGCCATGGAAGCGCCTGTGGAAAGACCAATGGCTCTGACCTCATCGCTGCCACATTACTGAGCAGCCTGATGTACACAGACTTCAGCCTGGCCGCTGGACACAAGGTGGAAAGCAACAAACTGACCACTTCCTATTCTTACACTGACAAACCCACACAGGCCGGGTCACCTATTAAATGTGGAAAGACCACTAGTTTAACGCCTTTTCCCACTTACGAGCTTTTCTCTACTGAGGTGCCTGACAGGAATACGGCTGTACAATCTTCATCCCCTTCTTCAGCAGCGGAGGAATCTCCTCCCCTGATGGGCAGTGTCCTGCTGAGGGCAGCAGAGCCGTCTCTCAGTGAAGCTTTTCAAAAGGAGCTGCACTCTAAGCTGGAAGCCTTTGACAGTGTGGACAATGGAGAGCAGAAGGAAGAGGACAGCCTGCCGCGGGCGCCAGCTGCCCGCAGCCACAAGCACCAAGGTAGCGAGCAGATAATGACCTTTCTTATTTGTGTACTTTCTTACCTGTTCCATTAAACTATGTAGATTCTTATTGAAGAATAAGGTTTTAAGTCATGCCATTAATTATATGACTGCTTTCTTCTAGGTTTAGTCTCCCAGGTTTGCATGGATTTGGTCTTGAGTAAAAATTTTCATATGTTGCCCAAGCACCACGCTTAACTTTTCCCCATCCTCTTGAAGCTCCTTAAATCCAGCCTGCCTGCTGTCATGTCTCTTCTTCACCTGCTGCTCTCTCACTTGTTTGTTCTTCAACTATAGACCCCTTTTGTTTCTGTGTCCCTGCTAGGAGTCGTAGCTCAGGACTCTGCGAAGGACCTCACCCCTCGTTCCTTCAGCTCTGCAGCTCCCTCTACTGCCCCTCCTCCTCCTCCCCCTCCTAAAAACGCTGCCCGCATGTTGGCCCTGGCCTTGGCAGAGTCTGCCCAGCAGGTCTCCATTCAGTCTCAGTCCCGACACTCTGAGCCTTCCACACCGGTGTCCCCCCCGCAGCCACAGGAGACCTCTAACCTCCAGGACACGCCGCATCCACTGGTCACACATTACCTGACTTCTTCCTCCGAGGGAGCAGGGAGAGGAAGTTCCCTGCCACGAAACAGAACTGCCCCCCGTGTCACCACGGCCTCATCGTATGCCCCCACCTCCAGTCCTACAATCACACAGCAGCCTCTAGAGTTAGACAGCATCACTACCAAGCCTTCAGACAGCACCAAATCCCTTACAGCTCCACCTGCAACACAGCCTGGAACAGACTCAACGCCACCGGACACTCCTTCATACAAGTGCGCCCCCCTCCCCAGTTCATCCAGCAGCACTTCTCCAAGCAGGAAAAGTCCAGAAAGGCAGCAGCCTGTCCCAGCACAGGTCCCAGCACAGGTCCCAGCACAGGTCCCAGTACAGGTCCCAGTACAGGTCCCAGTACAGGTCCCAG
>CALSBZ010005276.1:62495-84995 GCA_943591055.1 Gobionotothen gibberifrons
CAGGTCCCAGTGCAGGTCCCAGTGCAGGTCCCAGTACAGGTCCCAGTCCGTAGCAACTCACCTACTACCACTCCAGCCCCCTCCCCCAGTGACTGCTACAAAGTTACTGGAGTCTTACCACATCCTGTTCCTAAGGTAAGTCTCACCACTTGTATAAGTAACTTAGGCTTTACAAATGGTGAAGGCTCTTGCATTGTAATAGTGAGCTGCAGTAAGCATGATCCAAATGGATCCACTGTATTCCTTGTGCCGCAGCTAAAATGTCACACGATTATTATTATCCTCTGGAAACACGTTTCGAGTGACGGTGTCGGGCAGCCACTCATCCATTGAGAGTAGATCGTATGTGTCCAGGGGAATACCTGCTGTCCATTTGACAATCTTTTAATACCAACTGTAAATCAACGCCTGGATGTTGATACAGTCAGCTGGTTATGGTCGCCTAAAAACGTCAGGCTCCTGCTTCAGAGCACTGAGAGCATGAAGTTGGCAAAACAGTAGGCACATACTAGGTGGTAGAAGACACTGCATGTGTAGTCTTCAGAGATGTGTTGGTATTCACTGGTTTTGTGTGTTTTAAAGCCAACAAACGCCAAATACGCCAACGAGAGGCACCAAACCCAGTAGGAAAAGGAAGAACATAAGAAAAACACCTAAATAAACAGACATTTAGAAAGTATGCCATGCTGCTGCCGGGATTGGAACTACCCTGCAACCAGACCGGTGACGCTGAGCAGAACTGTGAACTTAATCGGTAATAATGTTGTTTTCTTTGTTCTTTGTCTTAGGTCAAACCAGAGGAGACTGCATCACCCCCAATCCTTTCAAAACCATCAGAGCAGCCCCCTCCTATAGCGCAAAAGCCTAAGAGGAAGGCTGTCTCCATCCCCCCGCATCAAACACAACCTCAGCAGCAGAGCCAAGCTCAGATACAGCCTCATCTTCCAATACAGCCACACATGCAATCACAGGTCCAAACCCAACCACAGCCCCCCTCGAAGGCCAGCGCACGAGTGGCCCCCACCTCTGTGGAGCCTATTGAGAAGCCTTGGGAGGCCATAAAGCCAGTGCAGCCCCGTACAGAGTCTGCTAAGTACAACGACGTGTACGGAGCCACACCTCCGGCCCCTCCAGTCCGCACCATCGAGAGCAAACTGGCCACAGCAGCACTTAGCCAAAGTGAAGCCTCCTACCATTGCCTGGGGGAGGGCCCTGTGCCGGGGCATCTGGAAGAAGGTCTGCCTCACCACCCTCCCTCTCCTCGGAAATCTTCCACACATCAGCTGACCTATCTGTACCACGCTAAAGGAGAACCTGTCTTAATTGAGCCCACAGCAGCTGCATACTACCACCAGAGGCCTCTTCCCAAGGGCCCACAGTCCAAACAACGCCACATGCGGCCAGACAGCGTCCCCCCGCACCTCTCCTACGTGTCCAAGTCGGAGCCTCAGATACCTTACAACGCTCGACTAGACAACAGATACAGCACTTTAGGCCCCAGGTCCTACCACCACTCCATGAAGTCCAGAGGAAACCCCCGCAGTGTGTACATGTCCCCGGGGCCGGGGCATCAGGGTTACAGCCACGACAGACCCCAAGGCTATCCCACCATCCGCAGAGTGCACTCCCTCCACGTTCCCTCCACTATTCGCACCGTGCCTATCCACAGGACTGAAGTTCCTCCAGATGATGATATTTTCTTCTACCATCGACCCATGTATCCGTGCAAAGCCTACCAGCAGCCCCCGCAGCAGCCCCCCCATCAGCAGCCCCCCCATCAGCAGCCCCCCCATCAGCAGCCCTCCCATCAGCAGCCCCCCCATCAGCAGCCCCCCCATCAGCAGCCCCCCCATCAGCAGCCCTCCCATCAGCAGCCCCCGCATCAGCAGCCCCTGCAACAGCCCCCCCATCAGCAGCCCTCCCATCAGCAGCCCCTGCAACAGCCCCCCCAGCAGTCCTCCTCTCAATCAGACTACCACGTAACCCAGCTGCAGCCTTACTTTGAGAATGGCCGGGTTCAGTACCGCTACAGTCCGTACTCTGGTTCAAGCCCTCTGGAGGCGCCTTTCTATGACATCGATCCTTACGGCACCATCAGAGTCCGGCACTTGCCCTCCCATGGGGGCCGAGATCCTGGAGCCGCTGCTGGCCGACCGGGTGGAAAGGCGACTGGGTACCACTTCCTCGCTCGCCATGTTCTCCCACCTGGGATGGAGCACAGCTTTGTGAGCAGGGACATGCCCCCCAGTCATGGGAGCAAGGAAGGTGCCACTTACCTGGCTTGGGACCCGGAGGAGTCAGAGAGGCTCCGCATGCACTCAATCCGCAGGGAGAGCAGGGCCAGACAGAAGGTCAGAGGCCCTGTCCTCTCTCAGTACGACAATGTTGGCTTGTTTGCACCGGCAGATGTATCAGGCTATGAAACGCTGCACCTGCGCAGTAAATCTGACCCGGGCAAAGCTGTGCTGGTTGCAGCTGAGAGCAAAGATGGCCGCTACCTCCCGAGACACTTGGTGTCTGACCCGGAAGTCCTCATGTACATGGAGACTGATAAACACTTCCAGGGCAGCGCTGTGGGAGAGAAGTCAGATGGACTCCCCAAGCAAAGCGGTACCAAGAAATGCCAATCCTCTCACTCCCTTCCGGCGACTCTGAGCCACAGCCTGTCCCCTCAGGAAGGCGGGCGGCACGAGGCCGGAGACGAGCTGCTGGGTGGAGAAAGTGGCAGGCCCAAACTCCGGCAGCATGAGTATCAAAGCAAGAGGAACATCCAACCACGTTACGAATGTCCTGATTCTGAACACAACCAGAGAAAGGTGAAAACATCCAGCAGCTACCACGGTACAGAGGAGCAGCCGTCGGCCCCCTGGGAACAACTCACCCACTCCACCCTGGAGCGGTCACACAGCGTCCGGGAGCAGGGCCACCCTGAGCTGGACAGGGACTACTCATATCCGAATCACGGCACTAAACCGGTGCACTCCCACTATGATAACTTGGACGATTACCACCCGGTACCTCAGCCTCAGGCCCCGGTTCAAACCCGTGGGGGCTCCTTTCCCACCCCAGGGTTCACAGTGAGCCACGGCAACACAGCATACTCCACAGCACTGGGCCAGGGAGCCTTCATCCAGGCCGAGCTGGCCCTGCAGAGGCAAGAGATAGAGATACTTACAGAATAAAGCATTTAAGGGGGGGGGACACAGCTAAGGACAAATTATCTTTAGCTGTGTAGAAGAAAGACTATTGAGCTATGGTTGCAGCCTCTGCAGGACAGCGGCCTGTCGTATCACCAATATTTTTGCTCCTCTGTATTTTTAAAGAATTGTAAGACTTTTTAAAGAGAGTCCTGAATGTACCGGAAGCGGTATAAGAGGTCCTATTGTTGTGATTGATTGAGACAGTAGCCGGTCATAAATGTATATGATATGAACGATGTGAGGTACTTTGAACAGCAACACAAAAATGTGAAATATATACACAATATATATATATATATATATATTAGGATAACTAGAAAAAAGAGACTTTTTGTTTAGGTGTGGCGCCGGGTATGAGCACAGAGTGGGGATTAAGGGTGTGCATTTCAGAAATGCATGCACTCTATCTCTTACAGAAAAATTCTGTGTACTTCACTATCCCCTGCATTCTTTGTGTGTTACAGCAGGGGGGACATGTAGGTCATCGTCGTCATCCCCCCCCCCCCCCCCTGCTGACATGCACACAAGTCATTGAACGAGTCCCTGTTTGCCTCGGAGAATCAGACGTTAAAGAATGTGATGTGAAGGAGCCACAATGGGTTACTTTGAGTTAATACAGAGGTTATCAATGTCTTATTTTCTGTGTGACTGTGCCATTTTTTATGTAACTTTGCTATAAACAGATTTCAATGACTTCTAAGGAATGTTTTGGTACTTGTTTGTTCTTCATCGAATGTGGGACCAAACGACTTGGCGCAGTTGTTGCACAGACAGGATAAAGAGGGGACGTGGAAGAATGCCTGTTATACCTTTTTAGATGTGTGTGAGGTTATTTTTCTTTTTTATCACATTCACAGTACTTTCATGAACTGGAATAACTGAATAAAGCTGAAAACAATGTCCTCTAAAACAATGTGGTGAAGAACATGTTGCTGCAGAGTTGTTTGGAAAAGAACACTTGGTGACAAAGACCATTTGGTGTTCACTTTACCATTGTCATAATGCACAAACATTGTGATATCTCGATAAAGGTCACTTTAAGGATTTTTGACAGGGTTGAAAGGGGACATAATGGGTTCATTAGTTTTGTGTAGGAGGGAGCACCCGTAGATATTTGGGGCCATTTATTTCTGGTTTCATGTCTTGAAATCAATGTTTAATACATTAATCTGGTACTGCGTGACCTTTTGCACCATCATTTATGGATTACAATATGTTGTCCTGATCCAGGTTGTACTCTGTAACTGTTTGACTTCTATATCGCTTGCAGGTTTTGCTCCTCTTGCCTTATCTAAAGCCTCTCCCTTTCCAGATGGGGAACTGAAGGAAGGCACTGTACTTGAATGTGAAACAAAACACTCTTGTTTCAAACTAGAAGTATCTACAGTAAGATATGAAATAAATAAAACTGTTCAGGAATAGCTATAATCCATGTCTTTTAATATGTCCATGATATTAATATACACCTCTGCTTGGCTCTGTCTGATATTTACTTGAAGGACAAACTGGACAATTTAGTTTCGGAGATAAGAGCACAAAACACAAGTCATTAATTATAGATTGAACCAGGTTTAACACAATGGCCGTCTGTGAACTAATTTATAGGAGGGTTTATTTTCCTCATAGACCGGTCGACTGCAAAGCATAAAAGTCATTTATTTCTCTTTTTGAGTCAAATACATTTAGAGTGTATTTTTAAGGATTACTGACTAGTCAATACAGCTGCACTATTAGAGGAAAATATATTTGATAAGCACTAATATGCACTATAACTTGCTAAATTGTATAGTGCTATAACTTGCTAAAATTAAAAGCTAAATTCAAAGTTTACTCAGTTTTAGTATTCTGCTGCTTTCAGTATACTGTTTTATTAAACAGTAGGTAATTTTGGGCCAGAAGGCTTTTACTGGTGCTCTTGGAGTTGAAAGGGGGGGAAAGAGGGGAGGACATTGCCTGAAATGTTCGGGATTGGAACCAGTTTACTAGGCAGCGGTGACTGCATATGGGCCACCAGCTCTAACCAATCTGTCAGTATACTGTTAAATCACAAAAAAAAGAGCTTGAGTAAAAGAAAATTAGAGCAAATGATCTCCAATATTTGTATATTGAATGTTGAATTGAACACATCATTGATCAACACAAACCGTAAATGGAATAAGAAAAGTGCAGTTTTCGACTGATAATCCATTTCAACCAACTCAAATAATTTAGTGGGAATGCTGACACAAATTCTTTATTATTCCGCCGGGTTATTTTGCGCCACTTCTCCCGCATTGAACATCGCAGAAACTCCGTTCAAACATCAAAATGTTCAGCTCAGTCGGGAATCAATGGCTATTACTTTTATCATTCATAACTTTCATAATTCCAGAGATACATCCCATAATGCATCACATTTTGAACACGGAAGTCAATGGAGAAATCTTCAGACTTCAACAATCTTCATGCAATGTCAACTGCTAACTGCTCCTTCATACTTTCACTCAGAAACCTCATTCCAACTTTAAAATGTTACACATCTTTCTGACATTACTCATGTTACACAACTTTTAAATCTGATTCTTACTTTTAGAGATATTAACCATTGTTCAGACCTTGGTAAAGAGGCCTTCTTCAGATTTTAGAGTGCGTGATGTCAGCTAGGACTGATTTAATTTTGCCTTCATATTTTCTTTTAAACCTGCCATAATTCCCAAACCCTACATTCCTGAGACAAACGTAGGATAACATCTTGTAGCTTGAAAGATTTAAAAAAATTAAGCAAAATAATTAAAGAAAATGCCTCTTGAGGGCATGAAGTGACAAAAACATTCAACATGTCTCCATTAAACTCCATTGTAAATGTAGCCTCACCTTTCCCCACCACAGCAGCCGCACACCTTTAGTTAATCTGCCAAAAAGGCCACATTAACCCGAAAGTACACAAAAAGTACACTTCAGATGCTCAAGTTCCTTGACATGCTTCACGCTTTGAAATTCCACCGATATCTGTTACAGTTCTTCAACAAGACGTTCACATGTAACAGGTTTATCTCTCATTCAGAACAATGAAAATGTTCTCCTCTCACTGATCACCATGGAAACCTTTGATCTCTGGACACGTCGTTAGCTCAAATATAAACACCTGTGTCATGGAACACGATGTCATAACTCCAATTGACATAATTAGAGCAGCAGACTAATGACGTGGTCACTGGAGTTTAACAGACTGTCTCAGCCTATTATTTTCCGTCTGATGGAGACTTCATACTGACTTCAACATGTTCCACATACTTTAGACATTATTGGTGACGTATGCTTTTAGTTCTAAAGTTTTCAGTTCAAATATTCTGCTGTTTTTTCATGGATTTAGACTTTTATTTGCTTGTTCTTATTTCACATTCAAGTCCCCTCTATTCATGAACCCTTTAAAGTACTCCACACCACTTATATACCAGGTGCGACTGTTGCTATGTGAGTTAATCTTTCAAATACAAGGTTGCTTGTTTGATTCAAGCACTTGTCTTGTAGTCAATATGTCAAGGTATTTATCCCTAACATTTTATCAGCTAACTAATGACACACACTCAGAGGATCTTTATAAACGTTTTAAGTATTGCACATCTTTAAACATGACTCTTATAAATCACTTTTAAAACCAGCGATGCACTACAGTGTCAGCTTTTCTAAAATAGAAACTTCAATGTTCACATCTTTCTAAATTAATCTACTTTTCAATGACGACCTAATAATCCCATGTTCAATCTTCCAACTGTTCATATTTTTTGGTTCCATGGAAACACATCCCTCGCCATAAAACACGATGTCGCTGTAACTCCAATGGACACGGTCCGATCGTCCCCCAAACTTCGCTTGTATATCACCGGTCCATGCCTCAACAGCTTTACGCCAAATATGAGATCTCACCATAGGCTGTTGCCAGGGAAACGCATCCCTCGCCATAAAACACGATGTCGCTGTACCTCCAATGGACAAGGTCCGGTCGTCCCACAATCTTCACCTGTATATCACGTCTCCATGCCTCAACAGCTCTACGTTAAATCTGACATCTCACAATATGCCGTTACCATGGAAACGCATCCCTCGCTATAAAACACGATGTTGTCGTAACGCCTATGAAAAGGGTCAAACCAGCTTGCCATGAAACACGGTTTTCTCATAACTTCAGTGAAAATGCTCCAAATGGCCCAAAACTTCACAGGTTTGGTAACGATGCAGCCATCAACGCATCTAAGCGTATTATGGGATGTCATAAAATGCTGTTGGCATGGCGACAGATCATTCACCATCAAGTTAGTTCAAAAGCTTGCAGTTCAAATATTCTGCTGCTTTTCCAAGCCTTTTTACTTTCTTTTCTTCTCTCATCACACATTCAAGCCCCCAGTGTTCATGTATCATTTCAATCTAAATTCTTCACTTTCTTCTTAAACATTACATTTCAGCATAGCAGTTTAGCGTCAGCTTTTCAGCATAAAGCATTCCCACTAGCAATTTCTTCAGGAATGTGCAATATCAAAGTCCTTTTTTAAAGTGTTCATCAAGTTGACATTGCCATGGCGATATACAAAAATAATATTGTCCCAGTAATGCCATGCTGCTTTTAAAAAATATAAAATATATATAATATATATGTCATGTCCCCAGAGTTGTTTGCCACTACTCGAGATGTTTTCTGTAAGTGGGTCTTAAGTTTGTTTAGTTTGCCTCATGCATGCACGTGTTGAGTGGTGCAGTAGAGTCCTGCAAACAGATTCATGCAAGTGTTTCTCATCCATAGCATCACTGCTACAGCACATCGCCAGATTCACCTCATCCCTCCAGCTGAAGTAATTTCATATTCATAAACTATGGCGGCCTCCAGAGTTGGTTTCGTGGTTCTCTTTGTTTCATCCTATAAATACTAACTTTGGGTAATGTCCTACTTCCTAACAGCCTCTATTTTAAGGTACGACAATGGCATTCAGCTATAACCTTCCTATCTGCTGCTAAATGCGAAACTCTGCTCAACTGCACAATTTTTAAATATCTATGGGGCCCTTACACCTCCTGCCTTGCCTTTTCAACCAAAACTCACCTATTATTACTTGCCTTTCTCCCCTTACCTCTAAGTAAGTCTTTCTCTCTTCTAGTGCAGAAAAAAAAAGATAAATACAATCACAAATGTTATTACGTTGTCGATATAGCCTTAGCGATAAGCGTTATCATTATTTAGCCGGATGGCCCTAGTTGACTCCTTACCAAGGGCGCCGGAAGCGGGGGGGCCAGGGGGCCATTGGCCCCCCCACTTTACGGCCCTGCCCCACATTTTCGCAGCGGCGGATGCCACGGAACGCTGTATACATCCCGTTTCAATAATTCCCCTCTACTCTAAAGGCGCATCTAAAACGCTAAAAATCTGATCTAGCTGTGTATATTTTGTTATTTTTGATTGTTATATTCAATCTCATTAGCTACAGGCATTTTTGAAGCTTGTAAAGGGAAGATGGCAGCTCTCACTCGCCACTCTGCTCTTCCACAGCGCCGCTTCCCCTCCCTCCGCTGACATTATGAATGTAAGGCATAACACGGCAGGGTCCGTTACAGTTTGTTTACATCTGATTTCAAATAAACAAAGTCTTGGCTTTCAGAATATTAAACTTGTTTCGGCAAATTCAGATGATAAATACAACTTTGAAGCTTGTAACGGCATAATTACAAGCGGAGAACGGAGTAACTTAACGTCACAGCAGCAGGCATAACAACAGCCGGTGAAGAGGAAACTTTAAAGGCCTTTTTCTCAAAATGATGACTCGGTAACAGTCATTATATAGCCTAATGTGACATATTTTGCTTAATATTTGGAGTACAACAACAATCCTGATATCATTAGAAAGCTAGGAATCTCCTCTTTCCAGCAGTGTATACAACTCAAAATGTGTCTTCGTTCGGGTCAATGCGACTGACTTCGATGGAGCAGGTCACTTTGCATTAGGTAAAATAAAGCAGGCAGACATAACGGGAAGAATATGTACATTTTAACCCAATCAAATAGGACATTGCCACACCATTCAAATGTATCCATGTAAATTACAACCAATAAAAAAACTTAGATGTGTTTATTTGTTACGTTGTTTACGTTCTTTGTTACGTTGTTCTGTGTGTCAGCCGTTAACCTAGATAGATAAACTTGCAAACATGTCAGAAGAACCGGCGCATATGAAAACAAAATACTGTCAAACTAAACTGAAATTCAACAACTTGAATGTCACATCCCTGACATCCGCAACTCCGGAGCCTGGTCCTTCAACCACAGAAAAAGCGCAGCCAGATGAACCCAAAAGCTGCAGCAAACCACCGCCGCCGGCATCGTTGAACCGAAACAGGCTGGTTCCGACTGCATGGAGGTTTCTGTCGGGACATTGTGACGGGCAAATAAAAGCTTATTTAGGCAAAGAGAAAGGTACTTCAATGCAGAATGGTACAAAAACAGAGAGTGGTTTATTATTTGTAAAACCACTAAACGAGCCTTCTGTGAAATATGCAGATTTGCTGCTGTCAAACGGTTTGTAACTTTCTCCAAATGTGGAGATGACAGCTTTGTAAATACCGGAGTTAATAACTGGAGCTTTTCACAGAGAGTGTGTTCAAAAAAAGTGCGCTTACTTCAGTCAAACACCAGTCAACATTCAGCTTGTCAAACAAGAGCGTATTGAGCAGGAACAAAGGAGAGATGGAATGATGGAGCAACTGCGCTGTCATATGTGTGAGCTGGAGCTGTATAGTTTAATTTACAGGAAAGGAGTGAGCAGAGGGTCCAGTTGTCCATTCTCGTTCTATCTTCCTCCTGAACACCCTCTCACAGACTTTAATTTGCTCGCGCTACTAAAGAGACACGTTACCATGGAAACCAAACAATGGTGTGGCTGTATTGAAGTCGAGTGGAAACAGTAACATTTGGTGCGTCATGTTAGAATGAAACAAATCAGATTTAGTCAGAAATCGGAAGAAATGCGGGATAAATATGACCCCGGGAGGAAAACGGGAGTCTCCCGCGAAAATCGGGAGGGTTGGCAGGTATGTCACATACAAACGCACTTTTTGGCCCCCCCACTTCTGAAATGAATCCGGCGCCGCTGCTCCTTACTGCCATCGCTGTGAGCACTAACACATGGGGCCTTTCTCATTTCACAAATGTCCCCACCTCGAATCCTCGGTCCTCTGGTAGTGACACGGAAATGTTTTTCGGCGCGCCATGTTGAAGGACATCTAATTTCTCTAAATGCACATCGAGGATCGAGCGTCGAGGAGGCTCTCTGGAGGAGCTATAATCGAGGATACACTGATGGGTCCTCCACGGACCTCCACAGCTCCTCCGCAGATGCATTTCCGGCAACAGTGATGTTTAAAAGAGTCGTGACCACGCGGCAAACTCTGAGGCAGAGCCGGGAGGCGAATAAGGAAGAGCCACACACTGCAGTTCATCTATTGGCCGATAGGCGATGACTGCAGAAAGGTCTTGCCTATAGGGCAGCAAATTGGTCTGGGCCGGCCCTGCCTAGGCTGTTCAACCTGTGCAATTTTTTAACTGTGCAATACAAAATCATTTGTTTTGCCTTATCTTTATTACACATTTCTACATATATATTTGTGTTATGCTTGTACAAGGTGAACATTTTAAGTTGAACTGTGGATTTATTTAATTCTAAAATGGAGCAACCCTTCGAAAACCCACTTTCCCTCCGTTTCCATATATTTAAGAAGGGAAACTAGATTAGGATTGTTGATATGGCGCCCATAGGGGGCACTGCAGATGAAACATGATTTAGTGCTCCAGGGCCAAACATCCATAAAACAACATAAATGTTGCTAATCAATCAGCATCTTTCAGCATCGGTGTTGGAACAACCTTCCTGTCAGAATGACAGATTACAGCATGTTTGCGTTAATCTTATCCAGATGAACTGGAATATGTAGAATGTAATGCCGTAAAGCTTTACGTGTTGCTATATACTGTCCATCCTGTTTCATTATCATGACCAATCAGGGGATGGGGGAAATAAAACTCAAATTCAATCATAAATGTCAGAACAAATTGGAATTTGTTTTATATCCACCGACCCACTTGCTGAATTTTTTTTTTTAACAAAATCATGTCAAAAAATGATTACAAAATGATTGCAAAAAAATATATATCATTGTATTGGCTTTGTCTGTTCTATGAAATGTTAAATGTTATTATCGTCTTGATAATCCTATTATTTTGGCATGCTCCTAATTATTTCAGAGCATATCTTTATCTTTGGCCTGATTTCTAAACATTATGTATTTCCCTTGTGTAGTTCTGCAATGTGTATGCCACTATAAATGATTATGATTCAGTCAGTTACATAACAATATGTGTAACTTTTTTATTATTAGGATATTGCCGCACAAAGGTCATCGGACCTAAAACTAAAGTTTCAGTGGGGACTTTAAAGTTTCAGTGTTTACAAATGCTGCCAGTTGCATTGTGGGAGACAGATGATTGACACGGCCGCCATTTTGCTCCGCTTCCATTGTGTGAGAGATAGTAAATATCTGAAGCTGCCAGACAGTCACAACTCACTTCTATCGTTGCGAAGAAAAAGCGCTAAAATCACACTTGGTAAGTCACATTTCGGTCATACTTTAAAAATCATATAATACTATATAGTTTAACATGGCAAATTAGTAGAATAAAGTTGTTTTTGTTCTGAAATAGCGTGTTATTTCGACGCTGTTTTGGAAAGAAAAGGCAGCTGCCCGAGGTCCAGGCAGGAGAAACACGGCTCAGTACTTCCCCTGCCGAGAGAGCTGCTCCACTTTCATGTGCCCTTTCTACCTCGCTGTTCCGCTTTAATATAGCACCGCTTCACACGCCTTGGTGCTTGTTTGATAGCTACACTTGTCGTCCACGTTTTGTTGGTAGTCTTTTGTTTACATGTTGTATGCATTTAAGGAAAAATATCAAAGTTTACGTCTCAGTCATAGCCTGAATACTGGTAGCTTAATTTCGGTCTGCGGCCATAATCTTGCGGAATGAGGCGGGGCTAAACCTGCAAGTCCCGCCCCTAAACTCCGCATTAGGAACACCATTGGTGCTGAAATGTGACACCGAAAACACGGGTTGGTGCATTTCAGAATTATGACTGTGATTGGTGCGATGGGGAGCCACAGGGCCCGGATTGGCTCGGTGTGTCTCTGAACACCGTGGATGTGGGAAGAGAAGCTGAACACAAAACCGAAACCAGGGTAAAGTTTTCCCAGGCTTCGGGGGGCGTTAATTACATGTGTTTGGCTCGAGTTTGGACTACAAACAAACATAAGAAATAAGGTGATGCATACAAGATAATTGGGTACAAATACGGTGCCAATAATAAACAGGAAATACCATTCTTTAAATTCTACATTTAAAACGTGGCTGACACTCACTTTTTAACACAGAATTATGATTTATTCAGTATTTAGTTATGTATTTGAATTGTCTTATCATAAATTACTGCCTTTTTTGTTTTAGGGCTATCACAATTAGGCTAAATGTTTTGCTTTTGATTATTAAGTTATAGATTTTATGATTCAGACTTTTGGTTTAGAAGGAAAAAAATTCACAGACCCTATGGTAACAGGGCATGACTTTATATTTTTGATATTGTGCTCAGGTGATACTCAGAAGAAATGGCTCGTACCAAGCAGACTGCTCGTAAATCCACTGGAGGAAAGGCTCCTCGTAAGCAGCTGGCCACCAAGGCTGCCCGCAAGAGCGCCCCCTCCACCGGTGGGGTCAAGAAGCCCCATCGTTACAGGTAACACCTTTCCCTCCAAATAGATATCATTTTTGTAAGGTGGATGCTGAGGTTGTTTGTTTATTATAATTTATAACATACATTTTAACTGGAAAATCTTAAATTCTGGTTTTTGTTTTGCTGCTGTTCTTGGGTTGCATGTTGTTCCCCAGCAGGTTAAATATACTGATCACAGTGACAGAACTAAGTGTCACATAGAGGCATTCATTTTTCAGTAGATGGAACCCATGTAGCATGTAGGAGGTTGAATTCACCTGAGCTGTGTTGTGTGTTTCAGGCCCGGTACCGTGGCTCTGAGAGAGATTCGTCGGTACCAGAAGTCTACTGAGCTGCTGATCCGCAAGCTGCCCTTCCAGCGCCTGGTGAGGGAGATCGCTCAGGACTTCAAGACTGACCTGCGTTTCCAGAGCGCCGCCATCGGTGCCCTGCAGGTGTGTGTGTGCACAAAATCTATGTTGTAAATGTGATACATATATATATATATATATAAATATATATTAATTTACACACGACATCTATTGCACGTCTGTCCGTCGTGGGAGAGGGATCCCTCCTCTGTTGCTCTCTCTGAGGTTTTTTCATTTTTTTCCCATTAACTGTGGGGTATGTTTTGAAGTTTTTCCTTGTCCGATCTGAGGGTCTTGGACAGAGGGTGTCATATTCATATTCTGTACAAACTGTAAAGTCCCCTCAGACAAATGTGTGATATTGTGCTATATGAATAAACATTGATTGATTGATTGAAAATATATTGATAAAGCTAAAATAAGCATGAAATACTATTTTTAAAAGTGCAGACTTATTTTGCTAACATGTGTGACCCCTCCCCCTGCAGGAGGCCAGTGAGGCGTACCTGGTGGGTCTGTTCGAGGACACCAACCTGTGCGCCATCCACGCCAAGAGGGTCACCATCATGCCCAAAGACATCCAGCTGGCACGCCGCATCCGTGGGGAGCGCGCCTAGGCGGCCCCCCTCTCGTCTGTTCTGTTTTTCTCTACCTGTTCCTACCCTCACTCCTTTATCCCACTCCTCCCTCCCCCACCTTCCCTACCTTCCCCACCTTCCCTACCTTCCCTTCTTCTCAGTAGACTTTGGTGTAATCCTGATTATGAACAGATAGAAATGTGTTGAAGTCTGGTCTCTGATAGATTTTTTTGTCTTCACCAAATGTTTTCAGGGTACCTTTTTAGTGCATGTTAAAGGTTTGTCGGATCAGACGCACATGTGCACACATACACTGACTTTGGGGAGCCCACCCTTCAGCTCCACTGGATTCTTCCAGGGTGGGGGCCAGGGGATGTGGTTAGTGTGGCAAACAGAGCTGATGCAGAGGGGTGGGGCCGAGGGGCTAGTCTGCTTAAGGGGAGCTGCAACTTCCACAGCAGGGTGCTATTAAAGCTAGCCCTGAGGCCCACCTGCCCCCCAGAACACCTGTCCCCCTGCCCAGTCCGTCCCTCCACACCCCAGCCCCCCGTCGCTCTGCAGCTGTACCTTTTCTAGCGCCCCCCCCTCACCATGTGTTTGTGTGTATGTGTAGCTCTGATCTGTAAACCTCTTGTGCTCAACAAACAGAAATATTTTGGTTGCTTAAGAATATTGATTATCGTTGTGCATATGGTGTCTATTTTTTTTACGCATTTAAATCATGATAAGCATCTCTTTTCGTACCACTTCCAAAATCATCAAATTATGGGGGGGAAAAACAAATGTATTCCACACGGTTTTCAGTTGTTTTTTAACCCTGGTCTGATTTGCGTAATAATATCAGTAAGGGCTCCTCTGTTCTCCAATGCAACGATTCTGATGGCAGCCACAGGGGGGCTCCTCTCCTCGACGCTCTGTAGATCAGTCTCACATTCTCTCCATCTCTCTCTCCACACAGCTTCACACTCGCAGTATGAATTGACATTATAGTGAACATTTCACTCTGCATGGTTATGGTCTTTGTCTCTCTGTAGATCTGAACATATAATCTGTCCCTTTCTCAAAATTTGTGATACACAATATAACCTCATATTTGTTTTCTTTTATATTTTTCTTATTCCTGGAGATTTTCAAAAATATAAATAAGCTGATCTTTGTATTTTCCAAATGTCTCATATTATGGTGGTAATAAATAGGTGTTAAAACAAACTAATGCTGGTTGGTGTGATTGTTTGCTTGACATGGTTTCTCTGAGGCACTGATTTGTGTTAGTGGCTATACACTGACATGCTTTGAAGGGGACTCCAATGAGTAGGGAAGGGTACATGTATGCCCTCTAGTGGAAGCATCTCATCCACTTTAACCAGATTGTATGTCAGCAATAAAAAGTCCTTCTACATCAGCAAGTATTTATTTTGTTAGTTTCACTCTGAAGATTAAGATTTAAAAATAAAATGAGCGACTGGCTGCGAGGGAGTGCGGTCGTCTTTCAACCAGAAGGTTGTGGGTTCGATCCCAGCCCATGCAGTCAACATGTCAATGTATCCTTGGGCAAGATACTTAACCCTGAGTTGCTCCCGATGGCATGGCCAACGGTGTGTGAATGTGTGTGAATATTAGTTCCTAGAGCAAGTGGTACTGCTCTGTGTGAATGGGTGTGAATGGGTGAATGACATGTAGTATGTAAAGCGCTTTGAGGGGTCTTAAAGACTGGATAAAGCGCTATATAAGTACTTACCATTTACTTTCATTTCTGACTCATAAAATGTTTCCAATACGACACATTTTTCACCACCATTCAATTATAATTCATATAATTATTGTTATTTGGCAGTAAAGCCTGAGATAGTACCTTTAGATGATTGATATGGATAAATCCGACTATAGGAACCATGTGGGGTGTTGTAAATCTCAGTCCTCCTCACAATAATGAGCACATTCACATATCAACACATTACGTCAATAAGTGCTAATATGCCACTGACATACATTTGTATTGACAAATACCTCAGGTATCAAGAACTCATTCAGGGGTAACTCTTGTTTGTTTGTTTGTTTGTTTGTTCAGTTCATTTGGAATAATGATGATGTTTTCAGTGGAAATGTCACTGAGTTATTCATGACTTCCTGTATAGTGATCATACCTTCTGCTAAATGTTATTTAGGAAAATAGATCAAATGTGTACCCTCTAGTATTTTTCATTTTCCATCTTTATTTCGAATAGATTCAAAAAAATCTAAAGACAGAATCAAATGTTAAACAGAATACCGAATTGCTAGGCATTTTTTTTAAAGTATAAATTGTCAAACTATATTGATACATTCAACAATATATATATATTTAACAAAAATTAAGTGTCCGAAAAGGAGCAGGAGGAAGCAAATGCTTATTAATTCCACCATTTTACTCAACTGCTAATAGTCCGTTAAATAATAACTGCCGTTATAAATAACTGCTATTATGTTTTATATACAGTGCATCTGGAAAGTATTCATACCCCTTCACTTTTTCCACATTTTGTTATGTTACAGCCTTATTTCAATTTGGATTAAATTCATTTGTTTTCTCAACATTCTAAACACAATACCCCATAATGACAAAGTGAATAAAGTTTTGTTAAAAATAAAACACTCAAATATCACATAAACATAAGTGTTCACACCCTTTACTCAATACGTTGTTGAAGCACCTTTGGCAGCAATTACAGCCTCAAGTCTTCTTGAGTATATGATGCTACAAGCTTGGCACACCTATCTTTGGGCAGTTTCTCCCATTCTTCTTTGCAGATCGTCTCAAGCTCCATCAGCTTGGATGGGGAGCGTCGGTGCTCAGCCATTTTCAGATCTCTCCAGAGATATTCAATCCGGTTCAAGTCTGGGCTTTGGCTGGGCCACTCAAGGACATTCACAGACTTGTCCCGAAGCCACTCCTTTGTTATCGTGGCGGTGTGCTTAGGGTCGTTGTCCTGTTGAAGGGTGAACCTTCGCCCCAGTCTGAGGTCCAGAGCGCTCTGGAGCAGGTTTTCATCAAGGATCTCCCTGTACATTGCTGCATTCATCTTTCCCTTGATCCGGACTGGTCTCCCAGTTCCTGCTGCTGAAGAACATCCCCACAGCATGATGCTGCCACCACCATGCTTCACTGTAGGGATGGTGTTGGCCAGAGTTCCTCCAGACATGATGCTTGGCATTCAGGCCAAATGTGGTTTCATCAGACCAGACAATTTGGTTTCTCATGGTCTGAGAGTCCTAGGTGCTCCATGGGGGCTTTCATGTGCCTTTTACTGAGGAGTGGCTTCCTTCTGGCCACTCTACCATGAAGGCCTGATTGGTGGAGTGCTGCACAGATGGCTGTCCTTCTGGAAGGTTCTCCCATCTCCACAGAGGAACACTGGAGCTCTGTCAGACTGACCATCAGGTTCTTGGTCACCTCTCTGACTAAGGCCCTTCTCCCCCATTGCTCAGTTTGGTTTGGGTGGCCAGCTCTAGGAAGAGTTTCAAACAACCAATGTGCTCGTTGGGACCTTCAATGCTGCAGACATTTTTCTGTACCCTCTCCAGATCTGTGCCTTGAAACAATCCTGTCTCTGAGGTCTACAGTCAATTCCCTGGACCTCATGACTTGGTGTGTGCTCTGATATGCACTGTCAACTGTGGGACCTCATACAGACAGGTGTGTTCCAAGTCATGTCCAATCTATTTAATTTACCACAGGTGGACTCCAGTCAAGTTATAGAAACATCTCAAGGATGATCAGTGGAAACGGGATGCGCCTGAGCTCAATTTTCAGTGTCAAAGCAAAGGGTGTGAATACTTATGTACATGTGATATTTCATTTTATTATTTTTTAACGCGACGAAAAATTCTTTAAAAACGTTTTTTATTTGTCATTATGGGGTATTGTGTGTGGAATGTTGAGAAAAATAAATAATTTAATCCATTTTAAAATAAGGCTGTAACAATATGCACATACTTCTCAGAGTTGGTCTGACCATGAGTTGTTTAAAATGAAGTTCTCCTCTCAAATGATTGTCTTTCCATAAACATGTTCTGTTCCCCGGGAATAGATTATGTCTTGCTTTGTACATGATGTGTGCAGATTTACATTTAACCAGATCAGTGAACTTCTTTAAGAATAATGAATTGGTGTGTTCAAGATATCCAACTTTGTGGATAATTCGTATTGCTTTTTCTTTTTTTTTATCGGAGGATGAATCCCTCTTTATGGGTCACACATTCATGCACACAGCACACACAGTGACATTTGGTCTCTGCTTTTACCCCATCCTAGGAGCAGTGGGCAGCTACTGCCCAGCGGGCCCGGGCAGCACATTTGTGTAATATGCATAGCAGCTGTAGGTTGCTTTTGTAAGTATTTCCCCAAATCTCCACACAGTAACTCAGATCTGGCAACATGAGTGTGTAATACAGGATAATGATGTGGTCCAGACAGTGTCTTGATTTCCCCAATATTGCTTTACATCGTGATTCTGATCAAAGACAAACTTTTTACCACATTTCTATTCTTTTAAACAGCACATGTTTTTGCATTACTTTGCATTACTCTTGTACTTTACTTGGGTATTTTTAATTTACGCAATGTTATACTTCTACTAAATTGTACATTTTGGAAGGCAATGTTTTACTTCAACTAATACATGATGATGTATGTTCATGGATGAAGCTTTTCATCAGAAAACAGGTGGTCTAAATGATCTCCACCTTTACCAGCTGCAACATTAGGGATGCTGACACAGAAATGCATCAATAATATCAATCCAGTGATATTATATATTATTCTGCATAATGTCTTTTAACTTCTGTATTGTAAGTACATTTTCATCGCAACCTGTTGAACTCAAATAGATGTTCATGTCATTTCTACACTGTGGTATTTCTCCCTTTACTGAAGGTCCAGATCAGAGAACTTCTTGATACATTCAAGACAACAGCAACAACGAGTGTTTCCTCGTCAGATGGTGTGCCGTGTTTTTGTTTTCTGCAGCTAACCTTCCTCAAGGTCTGCCTGGTTCTTTCCCTCCCCCATCACATCTGCTCCTCCCCGGATTACAGCACAAATGTCTGTCTGAAACTCTCAGTGCTGAGGGGGGAGATTACAGCACTGCACCCTCCGAGAGGTTAACCAATCAGGGTGCACGGACGCAGGGATTAACCAATCGCACGGCAGAGAGGGAGGGCAGAGGGATTACAGCAGCACAGAGTGGGATTAGGTCAGAGCGGAGTGCAGAGAAATGCTTTTAAATCTGTCCTGCTACGCCTCTCAACTCTCAGAGCACTACAGCTGCATTTATGATGGAACCCTTGTGACATTTTACATGGTTGAGGGCAGATATAAAATAGGATATACATAGCAACACATCTTTTATTTTGTTGTCGCCTGTATCAGAATTACATGAGAGAAATCAGGAGTAATAATTGATCCAAACTTTTATTTTGATTCAGCTGACAAACAATTATCATGTAACTTGCACAAAATCTTCTATCGTAACCAACCATGCCATAATAATAATAATAATACCTTAGGTTGGTCATTTTAAGGTCATTAATTTAACTATAAATAAATGACAAAATATTGGAACTCAATGAGAGGGAGGTTCATTTTGTACCGAGAATCAATCCTCTCTTTTTCCTTCTCAACAGAAACCCTTATGAAAAATGTTCACATATTTATTCATATTATTATTATAAAACATTTAAGTTTGCATGGCAGTAATCAGGTCATGCAGGGATTACCATGCAGTCAGAGGAGTTGGGGAGATTGGTAGGGTGGGGGTGGGGGCGGGGTCCAGGAGGAGGTAAAGGATGGGGAACCACTGAACTGACAGATCAAAACTGGAACAATAATGAATACAGCTGCAGTGAAATGCTTTAATAAACTGGTTTGGAACATAACATGGTTTCTTTTAAATAACAAATATTAGGTTCAATTTAATAATATTGCTTTCAACTAACCTATACAGTTATGTGAAATGTGTTGACATAATACATTGAATTAAAGTTAATGTTCTTTTTGGTGGTGCACAGGATGAGTGGGATACACTTGATAAAGGCAGGCACCCTGAGAGGAAACAGGCAGAGTAAAGTCATGCTGCAGGGAAGAAGTAAAGGTATAAAGAAAGAAAAGATGGAGGACAAAAAGAAAGGGGTCAGGACAGGAAGAGAAGGCCAAGTGAGTGTGATGGGTGAGACAGAGAGAGACAGAGGGTGATAGGGCAATAATCCCAACTAATTCACTTAGGGCATTGCTGAAGGGAGGCTAAGAGGATTGGAACACTCCCAGAATGAGATCAACTAAAATAACCAAGATGGAGCAGTGGGAGCCATGAACAACATGAACATGGCCACTTAACATCCACCGTCCCGTCTCCACGATGACCTCTCACTGTGGATCCTCGTAACTCACTTAGTAATAACCCTGCAAACACAAACTATAATTCAGTTGAAAGAATCTCAATGATTGTCGGTGCACAGAGTGTGAAGTATAGATCCTTTTAATAAATGACACAACTTAAACAGAAACTCTGACACATGTTGGGATGATAACACTAAAGGGTAACACTGTAATACGCAACACAAATGCTCAACAATATCTAAACCAAATGACATATTTGAATGTAGCATTAAATAATAATAAATATCTTAAAATGATTAACCCTGAAGGAGGAGATGACTCTCCCTTCACTCTATGACAATGCACATTAAAACAAAATGAAACGCACAGAAGACATGGCTCAATGTGTTTCCATCTGGATGTCTCGGGGAGGAACTCTTCAGGCTTCTGTTCTCTTACTTAACATAGCATAAAGAAGAGAGGCAGCGTGATGACACACACCGGGCCTTCTTCTCCAAAGTCATTCAAATAAAAAGCATTTCTACAGAGGACACCTTTAGAAAATAAAACAGAATGTTACAAACAGGAAAGAGAACGAGTCCTCTGGCAGACCTCTTCTCACTATCTCTCACGCTGACACACAGCGCGTTGATACACATAAACACCACCTTTATCACGCAGCATCATTGAGAGATTACAGGACCTGGAACTTCCAGGAGTTCTGGTCCTTGTGGTCCAGGCAGTCCATTGTGGTGAAGCCCAGTTTCCAGGCCTGCTGGTCCTTGTAGTCCAGGCAGTCCACAGAGGTGAAGCCCAGGGAGGAGGCCGTGCTGTAGCCCTGTGATGACAGCGAGGCCGGGGACTGGCTGAGGGAGCCCCCCATGGAGGGCACTGTGATGGGGCTGAGGGCCCCCACGGTGCCAGACAGCTGCGAGTGCATGGGGGACAGGTAGGCGCTGCAGTCCAGGCCGGTGAAGTAGGAGGTGGTGCTGGCGTAGCCCTGGGAGTAGGCCGACGGCTGGCCGTAGCTCATGGGGTAGGGGGAGGGCCGCTGCATGCAGGGGGCCGAGGAGGCCAGAGGGTCGGGCAGGGGGGAGATGGCCGGGCTCCAGATAGACACGGACGTGTTTCCATTGCTGGAGCTCGGGATCAGGCTGGGCCCTGTCTGGGCGGAGGAGGGGCTGTAGGAGCCGGAGGGGTTAGGGCCGGGATCAGGGGCGCTGACTTCCTGCAGGGGAGAGGCCTTCTTCTTGGGGGGCCGAGGCTTGGACTGGCCACTGCTCTGCTGCAGCTGCTGGCGGCACTTGGCACGGCGGTTCTTAAACCAAACCTGGAGGAGCAGAGGAAAAGATGAAACGTGTAAGTACAGAGAACGTCAGACATGCTGTGACCTGAAGGTGTAAATGACTTGTGGGGTACGGATTATGAATGACTTATGTAACTGAAGTGTTATACTGTAAATCCAAATGCATCAATATGCTGCTGTTCTCCTTCTGTAGAGGAAATGTGTTTCCTTTAGGGTACATCAGTATGTAACCCACAGACACCTAACTGTATGGCCTCCATCTTGGCAGTAGCCTTCTTCTCCGTTACCTGCACACGTGACTCCGGCAGGTTGATCTTGAGCGCCACCTCCTCCCTCATGAAGATGTCGGGGTAGCGGGTCTTGGAGAACAGCGCCTCCAGGATGTCCAGCTGTGTGCGGGTGAAGGTGGTGCGCTCTCTGCGCTGCTTCCGGGGAGTGGCTGCAAACCCAGGAGACGGAGGGGATTATTATTATTCTGCAGCACAGAGCTGACCTGAATTATGTGCAGCACTCAGGCTCATATTCTAGAGGCAACACGACATGTCATCAAAGTCATTTTTTTAGGTGGTTTGATGTTTTCCAACTATGTGTGGATGACAACAAGAACACATGTTCATTTAAACTTCACAGCACATTATGATATTCTTTATAATCCTGACTGTGTTCTGTCGTCAATATGAGGACAGAAGTGTTTTTGTTTGTTAGATTGATAGACAATGATCTTTTCAAGAGTTTCAGTTTTCCCAAAAACGAAGACACATTACGCTGCATGTAATGTATTTCACTATAGTTTAAATATTTAAAATCACACTGTATATGCCATATGTTACGTTTTCATCAAAGATTAGTCAAGAGTTAATTGATGTAGTCATGGTAATGTAGCAATTAACACATTCATTTTCTCTTGTATACCATCT
>CALSBZ010005276.1:90627-159806 GCA_943591055.1 Gobionotothen gibberifrons
GTGTGTGTGTGTGTGTGTGTGTGTGTGAGAGAGAGAGAGAGAGAGAGTCAGGAGCTGTACAGTTTGGTGAGGTGTGTGTCAGTACAGGATGAGTGATTACAGTGGACAGTAATCCTGCACATGGATTAGCAGGTGGTATTAGGAGAGGGGGAGGGGGGGGTGCAGTGGGGGGGTGGTGTAACACACTTCCACCTCTGAACTCTCACAATATGGAGCAGCCGCTCGCAGGGCCTAACCCCCGTCTGCTACCCCCCCCCAGAACACACTCCGGACTTTATAAGACGTGTGACACACACTTAGACAGCCCACAGGGATGATGTGACACCATGTAGTTATTGAAGGGAGATACAGTTGTGATTATTGATACACAATCTTATTTAATTGACTTCAAAACATAAAACATGTAGGTGCAATACGTTTATGGATGTCAGATATCTACATTCCATCAATGTGAACTATGGCTTTATGTTTAATAATTTGGTTAATGTCCTGTACTATATGCCAATGTTATTATTGACCTCCTCACAGGAGCTGTTTACAAAATGGCATAAGCATCTAATTTGGTTTCCTTTTTATTTTGCTCTTTGTCTTCTTTCTTGTATACGTTTTAGGATTCTTACATGTACATTTGATGTATTAATGACTTCAGAGGTCAGATAATGTTGTCCGGCAGTAAAGACTGCAAAAGTACTTTACCTAAATTGTGAAGGAAATGTAATCTAGTATCAAATATAATAGTAATGTAACCTGATTACTTTCCACAGTTACCACAGTTTAAAAAAGCAGAAATAAAATCTGAGCTGACAGGAAATGCTCCGTTTTAGTTGAATACATACAGTTAAGCTCACACACACTATTTTATGATCATATAGGTTCACCTGCTGAATGAAAAACAGAACAAATGACCCAAAGAAAGTGAAAAGCATAAAGCAGATTCACACTTAAAGTATTAGCCTGCAGAAAGGAACAGCTCTAAGAGAAGAGATAAAAGTGTTCCTTTTACAGGAGACAGAATCTGCTCTCACCACAGTATATTGATTAAGAGCATCCACAGCATGTGCTTCTCAATGTATCTTTCTCTATTTTTTAAATGTATGTTTTTAGGTGAAGTTTAGGCTGAGCCAAAATGAAACTCACCACAGGTTTGGACATAGGCATGGGAGCATTTCTTGATTCTTCCTACTGTGTTCGTGTTACCACCATTATACTCAAAAGCAAATTCCTTGTGTGGCAATAAACCTGTTTCTGACTGATAAGAAAGTAGGGATATTGGAAAGAAAACTAAAGTATGCGATATGCCTTGATTTCAGTGTCTTCTTCTCTATAAAAGGAGGTCGGACTTTTTGTCAAGCTGTTGGTAAGCAGAAGGAGGGAAATGTAAAGTTTTCAACAAGTTGCTGTAAGTGTTCACTGACATCTGCTGGACAAACATCAACACTCTCTTTAAGAGAGCTGGACTGTATCCTGGAGGACCCCTCCACCCCCCTCCATGCAGAGCTAGTGAAGATGAGGAGCACGTTCAGCCTCAGACTCATCCCTCCATGACACAGCACCAAGCGCCTCGGACAGTCCTTTGTGCCTGTAGCCATCAGGCTGCACAACCAAGGGCTAACCCTGAAACCCATCAATAACCTGCACTGAACTTTAATAATATCTGCACTGTATACACACCCACATACAACTTATACCCGCTCTGATACCTGCACCTTAAATATAAATATAACATATCTGTTCTGCTCACATATCTGTGTACATTCACCGGATCATAGTTTAACTTTAACTAGTTTTTTCAACTAATACTGTTAATACATGTTTATTCTTATTTCATTTGTCTTTTATTCTTTTTTACTTTTAATTCCTGTGTAACTCCATGTGTAATATCTGTGCTTCTTCTTATTCTGTTGCTGCCTTGACATGTGGATTTCCCTACGGGGATTATTAGAGGTCCATCTTATCTTATTTTATGAACTGCCCTAATGGACATATTTGTGGCAATGGTTTAGTGAGTTTATGATTTATATGACAAACAATGGTATATTTTAATTTATTGAAATATCTACAATCATTTAAACACCTAGTAGAATTATTTGTATACCTTAATGTTTGAATCATAAAGACTGTCTCTTATATCTGTTAACCCTCTGGAGTCTAAGGGTATTTTCTCGATTTTTAGATGTTTCCTTAAATTACCTTTTAAATGTACTTGTTATACATGGCACCCCATGTGTTACATATCAAAAATGTTCAGGACAATCTCTGGTCTTGCTATAAATGCAAATTACTCACCTTAGCTTAGAGCACTGTGTGATGAGATAAGTAGCTCTAAGCTTAGCATTTGACATCCGATTTTCGGAAAATCTTCAAAACTCTTGTGAAAACACAAATTGAATCACATTTTTTTGGTGTTTTAGATTTGGTTACCAAAGTCTTTGGATTACAAAAGTAGTGAAACATTTGAATTACACTGTATATACATGTGTAATTCATGTCTAAAATGAAACAAATTAAATTCAAATTTTGAGTAAAATAGGAGTTTATCACTCTACTTTCACCACAGCAGGGACTGAGATACATTAGGACTGAATAATGACTTCATATTACATACCAAGGTTCATGTAATGTGTACACATACAAATTGAGCATTCAAACTTTTTTTTTCAACCAACAATTTATTATAAATATGTTTTTTTCCACCAACTATTTATATAAATATAAGAAACTGGAAAATCTCACTATTTACAATATTGAACATCAGAACTTTCAACCAACTATTTATTATAAATGTCAAGACAGTGTCAAGGTCTTTGTCTGTCTTCCAAGACAGTGGGTCTGGCTGCTGTGAAGATGGGGGTGATGGTGCGTGGGCTGCTGTGTAGGTGGGGGGTACAAGTGCCATACGAGACCTCCACGAGACCTCCTTGCTGGCTGGGTTGATGGTGATGGCTGTGGTGGAGCCTTTGTGCCGAGGTGTATCTTGACCTGGTGGCAGGCACAGATGGAGGTGGAGGCAGCTGTAGTGATGCTGGTCCTCTGGTCAACCCGGTAGCACGGCAAGACGTGAACATGTGACGATTTACCATGCTGGGAGACGTGAAGATGTCACGATTTCTTCCCTTCAAACGTGACAGTTACACGGTATTGTTGACATGGCCCAACCAGTGCATACCCGGAAATGCCAAGCAAATGCTACCCCGACGGTCGGTTGTTATTGTCAATATTAATATAATAATGATTTATTTTGTAATAGTCACACTCGATTTCGCCAATTTTCTTGTTGCCCCAGCTGGTCGACACCTCTTTTAGCAGAAGCAAAGGCTACATTAATGTATTAAATCGATGTTAATCCATGTGTGTGGATGTGGAATTAACGGACGTGACGTTGTGCGATTGCGTTGCCAGGCAACAGCTTCGGTTCATGTTGATCAACAAACTCTTCAACTAGAAGCGTAGTTATATTTAAAACCATTTTAGAAGGCCTCACGAAATACTTTAATGTACATTTAAATGTGAAGGAATGTGTGTATAACAAAATACATCCGTCATAAGAAATACCGGAAACAGACGTAGGCAAGGTCCTCAGCTCGGTGATTCGATGGTTTAGCCGCAATGCACGTTGGGAAATGGTGTTTATGCTGATGTGAAATCCGGAAAAAAATAATACTTTATTCCGAGTGTGCTTGCTTTTCTCTTTGAAAGTCATCACATAACGGAATTGTAATACACGGTTTGGCTGCATTTAATATTACATATCTGCCGTAGTTCTCTATATATAGAGCCCTGATGAGAAGACTTCTAGACCAGGGGTCTGCAACCTTTTTGACCAAAAGAGCCATTTTGCTAATTTTTCCAAAAAAACATTTTCTCTGGAGCCGCAAAACATATTTCATAGCTTGATAGCTTATAAAGTTGTATTTATTGTTATATCAGACAAAAACTACAGTTTTTTTTGCATTTATTACATTATATAAAACTTTATCCGGTATCCTAGCCTTATCTGTTATCTGTAAACGTTCCACTAACATCCTGTAATACACATGTTAATTTGACTCTGATGTGCTGATAATATCCGCAATATAAATCTTTAAACGTCTTCTTACCTTTAAAAGTCCAACACTAACAGTCTATTACGGCCCGTCCACACAGCGGCGTGCGTTGAAGCTTCCAACGCTTCTGCCCATTCACTTGAATGGGGTGACGTCACGCTTCACCGAACTGCATTGTGGGGAGCGTAGCTACACTTTGCTCGCGTTGCTCGCGTCAAGAAGCTTCGACGGAGGCGTCAGCCAATCAAATCCCGTTTATGAAAATCTGCCAGTACAACTGCTAGCCAATCAAACCGCGTGTATGTTGGGAGAGCCAGACCGCAGTTCCGCAGGTCCGCAGCACCACGGAGAGAGCGTCCCCGCTGCTGCTGCTGCTGCTGAAGGAAGGTGGAACACTTTTTAACTCTTTTTTTCCCCCTCTCTTTTCTCCCTAGCAGACTAGCAGGCTAGCAGGCTTTTTTGCTTTGTATGTCCGGGGCGGGAGATTCATGTGATTGGTTGTTGGTCGCGTTGCTCGCGTTGCTCGCGTTGACTCCCCAAGCTTCAGCCACGCCCACCGCCAAGCTTCAACGCACGCCGCTGTGTGGACGGGCCGTTATGCTGCAACTCTACTGCGCTGCTAGCCGCAGATAGCCTACATAGTTCCCCGGAAGTCAGCGGCAAGCTAACTTCCGGGGAACTATTGGGGGCTCCACGATCCGCCATTGCTGTAAAAAAACTGGTCCATTGGAGTGAACGGAGATGTCGTAACTCTTCTATTATATGGCTCTGGGCAGAGTGAGCCATACATTTAAGTTTGTAAATCAGAAATGAGCAGTAGAAATAAGAGAACTCCAGCAAACAACACATTCAACACATCAACATCCTCTATCCTCTTAAAGTGGACCTATCATGCTATATTTAAATGATATATTGTAGGGCCATAAGGTATATTTATACGTTTCTGTTTTCAAAATACTAAACAGATCATGCATTTTAGCCATGCCTCATTTCGCTCTATGTGCTGTTTGCTGTCTACGGGGCTGATCTCTGTGAGCTGCAGCTGACCACGCCCCCCTGCAGGACAGGGGAGCCGTGCTCCAATGAAGTCAAGAGGGGGAGAAAAAAAGATCTCCGTGTTTTATTATATAGAGTCGTTATTCATTTGTTTTAAAGCTCAATAAATAACAAAGAAGACCTTTGACCGGCACTTTTCAAATTTTGTCCGGAAGATTTAAACTTGAACGACATCTTGACCGGCAAAAGAAACTGAAACTGAAACTCTGCTGCACGGTCCTCACGTTCCTTGGAAGAGGCGGAGAGGTGGGTGTTTGTCATCTGCTGGTGGACTACCGGAGAGAATTACAGCGAGGGAGGGATTGCATTGAATAACAGCAGCAGGAGCTGCCTCTGGGAGGGAGAAAAAGAGCCAGAGCGAAGAATAAACAGAAGGGTAACCATGGTAACTATGGGCGGGAAGTCTTCTTCGCTGCTTTTGTGGCAGACTACAGCGCCACTTACACAGGCCTGGCATATGTACTACAACGTCTCCAGCGCTTTCGAGCGGCAATGGCCAGCCATGGCCCAACCTCTCATTCCCCTGATAGGTGGAGAGTTGACCAATCAGGCGGAGTGCACCTATAATACGTCATAGAGGAGCAAATCAAAAATCCACATGTATCAAATCCGTTGCAGCCCCGTTTTTAGAGATTTGGGTATGGAGGAAAAGAGAGAGGGTTGTGTTTTCTGACACTTTGTGAGTTCCCTGGAACACCGGGGACACATGTGTATGTATAAAATACATCACAAAGTGCATTTTGCATGATAGGTCCCCTTTAAATAAACCTCAGTCCATATTCTGAATCAGGTAACAGGAAGACAGTACCGGCAGGGGGCAGGATGATGAATGTGCTGTGATAAGAATGATGACCTTATTCACTCTGTTACAGGACGCAACGGTGTTTTAAATCAATAGGCTTGTTTGAGATGAGCTGCGCCTGCGGGCCTGCGGCTCACCTTGGGGGAGGTCTCATTCACACCAACAGTGTTTCAGGGCCGGTTCGGAGCTGGAGCTTGAAAAGCACCGGGTTTTCCTGTTCACACCGCAGCGGAGAAGCCTCTTAGCTCCGGAATCCGGTTCGTTTCAAGCACCACATTTTTTTCCGGCTAGAGCAAAAGCACTGCATACGTCACGCTTACGTCGAGGCGGGGGCAGGGGCAGGGGCGGGATCAACTCCTGAACAACAACAAAAAGCCGGCGTTTTATCCAGTTTGTACACAACGATGGAGAAACTTAACAAGCAGCAGTGGTCCACTGAAGAGACCAGCTACCTACTGGGAATCTGGTCTTCTGAAGAGGTACAGAGGAAGCTGGAGCACAATCGGCCTTTGTTGTTGTTGTCGGTGTGAGCTGTGAGGGGTTTCCGCGCGGTTTGGCTTTATGAAGGAGGCACGCGAACGGTTACGTCATGAAGCAAACGATGACGCAATGACGCAGCACCAGTCGGACTCTGGGCGGTGTGAAAAGAGCTGAAGAACCGGTTCTGAACCTGAAAAGCTCTAGCACGGAGCTTGAACCGGAGTTGCGTTGGTGTGAATGAGGTAAAAAAGCTCGCCTGAAGTCGGACAGCTCGTAGTCTGCTTCTTCTTCTTCTTCTCTCGGTTTTTGGCGGATTGCAAACAACTTTAAGGTGCATACCGCCACCTACTGTAAAAAAGGATTTGATCATTAAGTTATTGTAACTTTTGTCTTTAAGTTACTTTCAATTTATGCGATTTCTACTTCATTTCACAAGTTGTTATTATTTCAACTCAGCTCTGTAAGCCTGTTCAATGACCTCTAAATTCGATGAAGTCAATTTGACTGAACAGTGTGAGTTGTGACATCTAACAATAAACAACAAAATATGATGGCAAAAAGTACAGTAAACTAAACCGACCTGGGGCCTCATGTAACGCCGTGCGTAGGATTGACGTGGGAAGGTTGCTTACGTAGTAGAAATCCGAAAAATAGGTCCATACATTTTCCGCCACTTTCCGATTCACCAAACATTGCGTACCGGCGAGGAAAGTGTGTATGGCACTTCCTACGCCTGTTTCCATTAATAAATCACAACCGACTCGAAATGCGGTGCAGCTTTTGCGGGCTTCACGTAACGCCCATATTTGCCTATAAATAGTCAAAGAAACGCCCATTCATTCATTCATTTTGACTGACTGCATGAAGAAGATAGCAGGAAATGACGACAGAACAGCTAAAAAAAACATCTTACACCGTGTCAGATTTTGGTTATTTTGGGGGAGGTCGAGATAAATCATATTGTTTGGTGGATGCAGTTTGAACCAGAGTAGCAGCATGGAGGTCGGATCGTCACCAAAATAAATAAATAAGTGGTCCGAAAAAGTTAATGACAAAAAAAATCCACATAGCCTTCCTCAGGCAGTGTGTTTGTACCGGGGACAGGAGACCCCCCTTGATGAGAAACTGTAAGAAATGATCGGGGAATCCCTCCGGAGTGGAGTCATGACGACTGGATCTGAATTATGTTTTTGTATTTGGTGGTTTGTGTCCCAGCTGTCGATCAGCTGTGCGCAGCGTCTCCACTGCAGCCTGTGCATCTCAAGTATTTCTCCAAGTTATGTTTTTGTGTGCACTGAGGAGTCTCAAACAGGCGTTTGTTTAATCATTTTAAGATTGGCTTTAATCAATTTGTGAAAATGAATTCTTCATATATGATAAATGAGAGGTAACCTTTTTATTTATGGTATTTTTTCCACATATTTCTCTCCATTCTTCCTTCTGCCAACGGTGTCGCAGTTTCTCGTCTCTCACGTTTTTGTGCTTAGTGCGTACGCATGGGTTAGAGTTTGCGTGGAGGACAGCACGGTTTCCCGTCAAGTTACTATTTTATAAATCGCAAACATTGTGTAGAAACTGGCGTACGCCATTTTTTGAGCGTATATCGCTTTATAAATGAGGCCCCTGGTAAAGCATTACCCTACTTTCAACTGTTTAATCAAAGCATTTGGTTTCTCTTCGCTGGATCGTTTTTATGATAATGAAATGCCATATATCCAATAGACATGAACGCACCTCCTCCTGACCCGGATGTTTTGCTTCATGACGCTATGCTAGCAGGCTAAGCTATTTAGAGTCAGCCTGAGAAATACCAAAACAGAAGCTGTGAATGTGTGTCTTCAAAGTCAATTAAAATGCATTAGCACTGACTTAGCACGAGCACTATATGTAAGTCAACATAATGTCGCGAGTATAAAATATGTTTTGACACTCGTTTTCTTATTTTAGCTCATTTAAGTAGAACTTGAATGGAGTTGGAGAACAGAGCACTTACAAAACAACCACTGACAGTCTTCATTTTGGACATTTCTGACCGAATAAGTGAGTTGAGTTTCGGGTGGCGGGATGCTCCGGGAGGCCTACCCCTTCGTGGAGGACAGCTTCAGCCGCTTCCCGTCGCAGAGCAACATCTACGGGCTGTGTCAGGCCGGGCAGCAGGAGCTGTTAGCGGCCACTCTCAAAGGGAAGGTGGTGTGCTTCAGGTACCAGGAGCTGCAGCACAAAATCCGACCTGTGGCCAAGGAGGTCCAGTTCACCTACATCCCAGGTACTGCCCGGAGGACGGTACCGTGCTGTAGAGCTATGGAGGAGATGGTGCATAGGCAATACAATGCAGTGAGGCAGACTCAGCTGTAAAACAGTGTTGGAAGAAGTACTCAGATACTTTACTTAAGTAAAATAACAAATACTATGTTCCCTAAATACTCCACTACAAGTAAAAGTCCTGATTTCAAAATCGTACTTAAAGTAAAAGTACTTATTCTGCACAATGACCCATTTGAGAATAATATAAAGTACAGAAGAATTATAAATACTTAATGTATTTAGTAAGTATCAAAAGTAAGGTTAAATCAGAATGGATCTTTTCACAGTTTAATATTAATTTCGTTAATATTTGGTCTTGTTTTTTATACATATGAGAGCATTTTAGTATTGTAATGTGTCAATGTTGGACACATTTAGATATTAAAAATACTGTGTCGTTTAGTAGTACAGTACTGCTTTATACTATATCAGCATTATCATGTGTTTTTATATGCACAAAGTGACTAGTAACGGCAAGTGTTAAAATACATGTAGTGGAGTAAAAGTACAATATTTGCTTCTGAAATGTAGTGGGGTAGAAGTATAAAGTACAAAATATGTCAAAAAAGTACTTGAGTGCAATACTTGATACTACTTGACTAAATATACTTGTGAAGTAATAGCCTACAGACTCATTTGCCCTCTTGGAATGACACAATGATGTTTTCTTTTTAATCTTAGACACAATTGAACATAGTTTATGTGTTGTTTCAAATACATGCAGTAAGATCAGATTAATATATGGCAATGCACAGGTACACATATGCACAAATGCAGTGTACACTCACTTAAGTATGCATACTTTACTTATTTAAGGTATCCTACTTTCACTAAACTTAATAAGAAATCTTATCTAATGCTGCTTTAGTCCTATAGTCCTGAAAGCTGTGCTGCAGCTGTGTTGTCCAACAGCTGTTGACGCTGCAAGGATCTGATCCTGTCCTTTTTCTGTAGTCGATGCAGAGATCGTGTCAATCGATGCCTTCACTAAGTCTCCACCCAAAAGAGGCCTGGTGGTGGGCATCACATTCGTAAAGGTATTTGCATATATTTAAATTGAGGAGCCACTGCATGTGTATACTTTACTATAAAGGTTGTTAATTTGTTCTACTATTTAAAAAAACAGTGTTAATAACAGCTGTACTCCTGCAGGACTCTGGAGACAAAGCCACTCCGTTCCTGAACATCTACTGTGACTATGAGCCCGGCTCGGAGTTCAACCTGGAGTCTATCGCACGTGAGTGAAGTGAGGAGCGTCCTGTGCACGGTTACTGTGACACACACTTCTCCTGCTGATGGTAGTGTGTGTTTCTAAACAGAGAGCTGCCTGAATCTGGAGCTGCAGTTCACGCCCTTCCATCTCTACCACACAGAGTGAGTCTGCTGCTGCACAGCTGTGATAAACTGTGGACCATTAAACAATACAATACACACTTCAGTTGTCATGGTAACTACAACTGGAGGCCGAACTAGCAAGATCAGGTTTTGTTGAGAATAACAGATCAAAACAAATGAAAGGGACTCCCTCCTAGTCTGTCATTGAGGAGCATCGATTCCCTGTTCCTTTCCCAGAAGGGTCAAAACACTGCAGTCACATTACAAAGAAACGTGAAGCAGGGCAGAGGGACGTTGTTACAAACCAGTGGACAGACATTGCATGGCAAGCTGTTAAACTGGAGTTATGGTAACGTTTTACAGCTCTATTAATGTCCCACTATAAGAATCATCAGAATACTTAATTTAACCCCGGGGGAGTACACCAACACGTAGTGGTTATAAACAGGCAGCTAAATAATAGGATGTGGTGTTAATTACAAACACAATTTACAATTTAATTACAGATTATTGTATTTGTATCTGTGTCAGGGTGCAGAGTGAGGATGAAGGCAGAGAGACGGTGTTCCTACTGAGCGGCCATGACCAGAGGATCCACCTGTACAAGGAGGTCAGAGCAGAGCCGGGGGGGGGGGGGGATACCGGAATCAGAATTATTTATTTATTATAAAAATATTTGTGTTGTGTCCTTTTGATTATAGTTATTTGTCTAAATATTTATAAAAAAATAAATGGTATTTATTCTTCTGTGAAGATGGGAAATAGAAATTGAAACAATCAAATATTCTTCATTCTTCCTTTTGTCATAAATAAATGAATAAACCAAAAGACCAGAACAGTAGCATTGTGTTCTAGTAAAGACTGTACAATGTGTATAAAGTGAATCAGACAAGGTTTGTTTGTCAAGGTCATTTGAGTTTGAACATGATTTGTTGTTCGGTCAAAGAGAAGACTTTATGAAAAGGGATGAAGGCTACAGTAAGGCTATTTTGAGCAAAATGCATATAACAATATGGTTTTGCATATCTGAAGGAGACATTCACTTTGACTTATGATGTAACATGACAGCATTACTCAGCCTGACTGTCCTGTTTCCAACAGAACTCCTCCCTTCACCAGTTTGAAGAGCAGCCGGTGGAGAGACTCTTCCCTGAACTAGAAGACCTGCCCAGCAAGTGAGTCTGAGCTGCCCTTAGCTCCATCATCTCTGAAGCTGCTGATGTTTCACTGTGTGTGGAGGAGTTGGGTGAATAAGACCATCAAGTTTCTCTCTATCCAATTTTCTTTATTCTCAAATCTTCACTAAGAGACTATTCTGTTCATAACTCAGCCAGTGGATATATAAGCCATTTCACGAGGAAACTCAGTTACAAAGACATACTGTAACAGCATACACACATAGCAAGAACTTCTGAAGACAATAACAATGTAGTTATTCATATCATTATAAAATAAAATAACACAGCAGAAATATGAAATGCAAGAAAGAAAAGAGAAAGGCGTCATTATTCTTCACAATAAATCAATGAGACTGCATACAGAATAAAGCCAGATATCTGTAGCATCAATGTAGCATATTAGCTGAAAGTGATGTATCACTGCTGTCATATCAATGAGCAATGACCATATGTCAGCACATTTTCAGACTTCAATGTAAGATCCATAACCCTCTGTGTTTATTGTGTGCCCCCCCCCTCTCCATGCAGTGTGCTGTGGTTGGATATGCTGAGTGTCGCTGGTGGCCGGAGACTCTCTGCGTTCGGCTGTCAGAATGGCTGTGTGGGACTGGCTCAGGTCAGCCAGACTGAACCAGGTGGGTCCCACCAAACTCTCAACAACCATTCTGATTGGTTCAACGCAGCCACATGACTCCTTCTCATAGCGTTTCCTCCAAAGTGGGATAGAGGAACACAGTGAAATCCCTACCTTCCTCCTGCTAGGGGTGCAAAACTGCACCTTTGGCATGGGTGTACATTAAATAAATCCGTAAATATAACACCAAGATTCCTTACAGTCTCACTGGAGGCCAAATTAATGCCATCCATAACTAGTATATCTTTAGATAGTTTGTTTCGTAGATTCTTTGGGCCGAGTACAATAACATCAAAAAGTTTAAGGTCATCCACGTTTTTAAGTCCTTAAGGCAGTCTTGAATTTGATTTAGATGATTAATTTCATCAGGCTTGATGGATAAATATAGTTGAGTATCATCCGCATAACAGTGGACATTTACAGAATGATTCCTTATAATATTGCCTAGCGGAAGCATATATAATGTGAACAAAATAGGTCCAAGCACTGATATATAAAGAATAGTGCACAGTAATTTGAACCATGCACAGTAAATACAATAGTGTACGTTAATAGAATAGTGCACAGTAAATACAGAGTAGTTTCAGCAAAGTAAAATCCCCTTTGTGGGTTTACTGTGGCTTACAGAGACTTGACAAATAGTGTGTAATTGTTAGTAGCAGAGATACATTTGTTTGTATGAACCAGGTCCTACATTCCCCTCTGATGGTACAGTATTTGTACAATTAACACATTGGTTATGTATTAAATAAAGATAAGATAAGATATACCTTATTGATCCCAAATTGGGACATGTTTTAACTAGTGACTAGTTAGTGACTTGAAGATGGTGTGTATGTGGTGATCATGATAAGACTGCAGGATATTCCTAGGTTTCTTTTATTTATACATCATGTATATCTTTTTGTCAGAGGTTCTGCAGAGCTGGCGGTTCCAGTTTGACAGCCCCATCTCTTCTGTGCTGCTGTTCCCTCTGAGCTGCCCCAGTGGAGAGGAAGGTAAGTCAGGGCGCTGTTTCACTTCCTCAGTCTGTCTCTTCATCCGTGTGCTCTTTTTGGATAAGTAGTGTGAACTATCTCTGGTAGTCACTGTGGATAAGTCTGGTCGAATCCACGTTTTTGATTTTGTCTTTTCCAGGTGTGGAAATAAAAAGTTACAACCTTCTGGTAACCAGCACTATAGAGATGGCAGTTGTCTACAGGTACAAATAGTGATAGCTTTTTAAATGTATCAGTGGAGAAATCAGACGTTTTCTGCTGTTTAGAACATGGCTCTATGCTGGGTTCAGAGCAGTGTGTTATCCGTATGTATGTGTCCCCTCAGAGATGTGCAGGAGCGAGGCCTGTCCCGCTCCGTGTGTCTCTCAGAGAGCGATCAGTGGGACGCAGTGCTGTGTGCTCTGGTCATCGACCTGGACTTTGACGGTCAGAAGGAGGTGCTGTTGGGAACATATGGGCAGGTCAGAGCTCCTCTTCACTAATTCACTTTATTAATAATACTTCAAAGGATAAAGCTGGTGATATGAGTTTGAATTTTTTCACAAAATCCAATTAAAAAGATTTTAAAAAACAAACACTTGACTCTAATGTAAGTTTTGCAGTACAGACAGTACTTGTAAGTCTTTTTATGTGATTTTACAGATATAGAATAACAACAGACTTGTTCTAGAAGTAGAATAACATAAACAGTAGTTCGATATAATGGAACATGATATGGTAGACTATACTCAGGGTCCCTTAAAATAGACTCTATTGAAGAAGTGAAGTGCAGATGTAGATGAAGGACATTATCTGTGGATAACCAAAACTAATCTCATCTCAAATCGAATGCGAATGATTGACCGGTGAGATCTCGATGATGAGGATGCTATCTCCCTTTCTTCCATGCAGGAACTGCTTTGTTACAAATTCCAGCCGGCAGGGACGGGAAGAGAGGAAGAGTTTCAGCTGCAGTGGAGGCGGAGCTTCAAGAGTCCTCTGCTGTCCATCATCTACTTAGACCTGACTGGCGACGGTTTGAGAGAGCTGGCTGTCCTCACACTTAAGGGACTGCATATTTTACAGGTACGTCACAGAAAGCTGTGTTAAAGGAATCTAAAATACTAATCAAAGCGCCATAGAAGCTTCCTGCCAAGGAAATTGCCTCTCTGTTGTGGATCATACTTTTTCAAAGCATATTGGCATAATAAATGGATCATCTGATAACCTTTGTAATACAAAAGCATGCTTTTATTAGAACATATATTATTCCTTATGTAGAAAAGGCTTGAACTTTTGCTGACCTCTACTGGCCAGCAGAAGAAATCTCAACAGAATTTCAAGAACTGATTTTACAGGCCCTTTGATTGGATTATCGGACAAAAGACACAAAAGTATCCAATGAATTTGAAAGTGAAAACACTTGTTTCCAACGGGACAAAGAAAACGCAAAAAATTGGTAGGTATTCAACATAAAAATTAAAACAATTTTGAGAAACACCCAACTAAATCCTTCAACAAAGGAACGAAAATAATTAAAATAACAATATCTTTCCAAATGTCACTATAAATTGTTGACCCTGTTAAATTGTAAAGCCTTAACCTGACTTTATCATCCAGTTTTTGATGCATATACTTGAGGTATAACAGACACATGTTCCATGACATGGCATCAGTTTATGAACAGGAACTTCACATGAATGCACACTGTCCCTATAAGTTATACTAAGTATGGACCATTGTTATGTGAAAATATTGATGCTTGTATCCATCAATAATAGTTTGGATATGATGCAGCTTGTGTTTCATCTGCTCTGAGCTGTACTGGCAGCAGTCCGATGCATTTAATAAATACTGAATTAATTTGCATCCACTGCAGTTTGTTCCTAAGGTTAGCTGTCAAACAACTGAGCAGAATGTGCATAATCAAGAGTTTACTGGCACATCTAATAACATTCTGTGTTCCCATATTATAACATTTGAGACACAATTTCAGGTCCACCACAAGAAACATTCACCGTATTTATCCTTGCCAGCTTATTCTTATTTCCAAACAGGTTTTTCTGTTTTACTCAAATGTATTAAAAGCTTGGATCAATGACTCACTACCTTAAGATGTGTACTTTTTAAATTTTATTTCCCTGACATCGTACCCCAATACAAGTAAAATATGATACGTAAAGCAAAATCATTCCGCAAAATCCAACGCTTGCATCTTGCCGTAACATATAATGTACACATAATAAATAAAAGAGGCCCGATAAAAGAACCTTGTGGCATCCCACATGTAATATCTTGGATGATTGAACCACCTCTATCAGAGACTCAACTTATTTCTGTAAGGTAAAAAGTGAACTATTTGACAGCAGTATGACGAAAACCTATGCATTTTGACTTTGACAACATAATAGTATGTTTCATAGCCACTCTAGTAGGTTCAATTATTAGCCAAAACGTCTTGGGAGGCAAATTGTATTAAAATCCAAAAATATAATGCATTCAATCTCCGTGCATTTGTTACTGTCAACATTAAAAAAGGTCATATAAATCTCCCTTAGGGAGTCTGTAACAGACAGGAATCATAATGGTCTTCTAGTCTTTCAAAGCAACAGATCCATCCATGCTGTTTCCCAGCCCTCCACCTGGATGTGGCTCACAGATTGAATGCTACATCATTCCTTTTAAACAAGCACATCACACCTCAATTTGTTGCAATCACACCGATAAACGGAGTTACTGGTGAGATCAATGTCTGCACCTCGAGTGAAGCTATCAAGCAGCGTCTCTGACACTGTGTTCACAGCAGCTTTAGAGGTGCGAGGTACTTGATAACCTCACTCTTAGGCAATAAGATGAGCATAAAGTCCTCTCTGATTAAATATGATATCAGTTTCTTTACACATGCTTTGCGAGTCTCCCTCAGAGCAACATAATTATCACCTCCGAGGCGTTGGATGTTATGAAACACATCTGCAGGAAACGTCTCCTTCAAGCAGCCTCAACTGCACGCCATTGGAATGTCAGAGTCTCTCTTCACTGCCAGATCATATGTTCTTGATGTGATATTTCCTCATTTGATCTGATTAAATATATCACAGACATCCAGAGCAACTGCTTCAGCATTAGCATTCACTACCTTCCCACAGAAGTAGCATCTAGTTGTTCCCACGGCATTAAACACCACAAGGTCAATTCAACCAACAAACTCTAAACAATATCTACACAAAGCTACCCCTATTATCTGCACGGCTTTCCACTTGTCATACCAATACTGCACATATTTTATTATATTTTATTGTTACAGGTATAACTATATTTCATCAATATTTAATTTATATTGGTTTTCTTAAATTATTTATTTATAATAGTTTTTTCTGTTGGTCCTTTTCTTACAATTTATATTCTTTGACTGTTTATGTATGCACCATAAACACCAAGGCAAATTCCTCGTATGTGTTAACCTTCTTTGCATTAAAAATGCTTCTCAAGAAAAAATTGTCCTACGATCTGCTTTTAAATAATAAATATCTCCCTTCTTGCAACTTTTCAGTATTGTCACTCTCACACGTCACACATCAGCTCAACTCTGACCCAAAAAAACATTGTCTCAGTGCTGATATCTCTCCTGTACAAATAAATTCCTCAAATCTGCCGGACATACTGTACATGTCATCTGTTGTTGTTGTTGTGTTCCCTGTCATCAGCACACTCTCCCCAGCACTGCTGATCTGGTCCTTAAGCGGCTCGCCCTGAGGGTGTCAGCACTCACAGCGGGCTCTGATCTGCAGTCAGCCAAAGAGCCGGACACTGAGGGGGACGAGGCTCCAGCCAGAGAGGAGGAGTGTGCATCTCAGACATCAAGCTAGGAGAGACAGTGCCTTTGTTTCCATGAGTAAGTCCTGAAGACTCAGAATGGAGTTATTTACAGGTGGAGCGTGAAGGATTTTGTGCATTCCTAAACACTTACTTTTAGTTGTGTGGACAGGAACCAGCCATCACATTAAGCACCCAGAACAGTAAGGCACTGTTTTGTGGTTGAAAGCTGTCTGTAGGGGACGGTAAAACAAACTGATTGAAGAGCCCACATTAAGGTGTGAGGTGAGGTAAACGGTGTACAGTCATTTGAACATAATAAATCACATTTGGTTCTACACACTCACTGCTTTTGTTGTTTCTTTGGTATTTATTGCCTGTGTTGTTATTGTGTTTCTTCCTTTGTGTAATCCACATGTGTCCAACTCATGGCCCGCAGGTGATGTATACACCTGTCCATATTGGTTATATATTCTATCGTGTACTCATATTTATTTATACAAAGTATGAATCTTCATCTATACTGGTGTATAATGTAATCATATTTATACATACCGTCTATACTATAGTGTCTAACTATCTATATTTCTAGCACCTCTATAGTGTATTCAATATATATCTATTAATACTGTTCATACTGTATACTTTAGCTTTTAATATTTGTATTGTTAATTTAATAACATTAGTCAGTAAAGTCTTCAAAGCTCTCAGATAAATGTAAAAAGTACAATATTGGCATCCAAAATGAAAATACCTAGGTAAAGTAAAGGTACCTCGAAATTAAGTACGTTAATTGAGTAAATGTACTTAGTTACATTCCACTACTGGGTGCTAACTAGATTTAGTTGTCCCAGTACTTGTAATGCAATGATGAAATGAGAATAAAGTTGAATCTATTCTAATACTGAACATAAGGTCAGATGACATTTTATCAGTGCTCAGTAAAACATAATCACGATGGTCCCACTGCTGTTCTAACTGCAATATCTATTTTTGAGGGGCAGAACAAAAAGTAAAATCAATAAAAAAAAGAATAAAAAAAAGATGTAGGTAAACTATATAAATAATAATTGTATAGAGATAAATGGAAGAGCAGTGGCTTCAGATCAGATCTCACGGCCTGTGTTTCTGCCGGCCAGTGGCACTGTTCCTCCGCAGCTCTCTCCCTGTTTCTCCCCTCTTGCACTACAAAGGCAACAATAACAACAGCTGCACTTATCACAGGACTTCACTGAAACATGACGTGCAGATGACTTAGAAAAGCTCTGTTCCAGACCTAGCCTGTGTGAAGCTGTTGCACTTGTTTTAACGGCTGATCGCCTCTGAAACTGCTTTATTTGAAGCGCGGGCTTGTTTTGCGCGTCAACAATGAGCAGCATGGAGCGGCGGTGTGCGCGTTAAACATTTCACTCATTGGGATTTTTATATTTAGCTTTGTGCGGGACGCGCTGCTGCGGAAAGAGGAGACCAGACCCCGGTGTTGCTGTCTGTCATTTTCATTAATTTTTTCATTTTCGAGCCCAGAAAAAAACTTGTTGTTCACACCGCGGTGCGCGCTGTGAGGCTATGTGGTGGTGAGGCTCCGTGTGTGTGCACATATATCTACAGCTCCGGGGTGAGAACATGATGATGATGGCTGGTGGTGTCGGAGCAGCTGTGGACCATAACGGGATTTACTCCAACCCAAACCTCCACAGCCTGCAGCAGACCGAGGCTGATAACCCGGACTCCCGCAAGCGACCGCTGGAGACTCCGCTGGAGGAGGCCGGCTGCACCAAGCGCACCAACACTGGAGGTAAGAGACACAGAGCAAGAAGCAGCACCGTGTCCCCTCCACACCAACTCAGATGGTGTCGTTGTAGAAGCCTTTGCATGCACTGGTGCAAGTAGCTGCCGTCAATATGAGCATGCAGAGAAACTCCATGCAGCAGATCCATGCAGCACCTGTGCAGTTAACACTTTGGCTGTGTTTATGGCTGCAGATCCCAGCAGGGTCTGATTGAGTGAGTGGCCTCCTCGGGTCAGCTTTGAGATTTGAACCCAATCACCTCTCTGTCCACAACTATGAACACTTTCAATCTGTGGAAAGCTGATGCCTTGTGTAATAGCCTATCTTTATCAGTGTGTATGGTGTTAGTTCTCTAAGAGGGATTCCCTAATTCTTTTTTAAGCTGAGGCTAAAGATAGCTTTCCATTTTGAGCAACACAATGAGAGGAGGCCTTTGTTGACAGATAACAGAAGTAGAAAAATGGAGAACATAAGATATGCAATGGCATACCATGACATATTGAATATAAAGTCAAACATCCTGCAAGTTAGTCCTTTATCTTTACATGTTTTAACCTAAAAAAATCAGAACTGAGCGCAGTATCCCATAAGCAAGATCCAAGAGTAATCTTGGAAAACATACCCTATCAGTCTCTCACTTAGCTTCATAATGCCTTATAGCCTAATAACAGTGAATAGAAGTTGTACAATTTAACCTGAAAGGAAACTCTTTGATCCTGGACAGCAAAGTGTTCATTTGTGGACAAAAAATAACAGAGCTCTTGTATTCACTTGAGATGCATCATGTATTCACTTATAGTGGTCTGGAAGACTTTAGTGGTTCTGCTTTAGGCCTGCACTTAACAGTGTCAGGAGTTAAGTGTGCGTTTAAGTACATTGTTAAGATGAGCTAAGCAGGAAAACCACCCCGTGGAATCCTACTGTCATACACAGTCCAGGTGTGATACATCTCAGCATCTGTTTGTCTTTTTGTGCCAGTCCTATTTGCTTTTCCAGATTTGAGCCTGTCTGATATGTAAGAACATTTGTATGATGGTACAATTACAATTCAGACATAATAACATGCAAATTGAATAATAGTTAAGCGGGGCACTTTCTGTCAATTCATCTTCTGTGTCATTTTGGAATTATGATCCAAATGACTTAGCCCCTCATATGCTAGTATTCTAAAAAACGTAATATCTCTATGCTGTACGGAAGAAAAAAGAAAGACACATTGAACACAAGATGGATGACGCATAAACCATAACCACTGTCTAACTGGGACACTTTTGTTAGCAAACTGAAACACGTTCAATTACTATTAAAGTGTAGGCCTGATCAAATAAATGCACAATATTTATAAATCATTTGATTTATTTGTATAACCCTGACGTTAATCACCTCAAAACACTTTTTTACTTTTTACTTTCATGGCATTTCACTGCAGGGTTTTTAAATAAAGTGTGTTATTCCACCCGGAAGTATATATATACATAGCTACAGGAGCTATATTGTTTCATTTTCATACTTGAGCATATCTTTTGTTTGTATTTAGTTAAGTTAAGTTATCATGTAAGATAAAGGATTACGCTTAGTTCTCCCACTTTAACCATTGTCCCACTTTACCACTAATCACCAGAGAGGGCTGTGTAGATGTTTATACATTAGTACCTTTTTAGAGTTAGGGTTATAGAGATAACAATACATTAAAGGATAACAAAGGATTTGTGATGGTATAAGCACATCACAGAACATTGGGGAGTACTGATAATAGTGAGAGCAACAGAAATACTGCAGCGCTGTTTTAGCCAAATGATCCTGAATTCTTTTTTTGGAGGAGAAATGGTGGCAGCCAATAAAGAATAAACAAGGAGGTGTGTGCACACTTTCTTTATTACTCATCAGTAACATGTGGGAGTGCAGCACTAGGGATGATGGCTGACTTGTATTTCAGCTACCGTACATCTTATTTCAGCTTGTGATGGCTATGGTCTGCCGCTCATAGGGACCACTTATAAAGAATGTAATGCTAATGAGATGTCCGTAGAGAACAGGCAGTCTCTTCACCATATGCCACTGCAATTTGCTTTGTCTGTCTTTGTGTCCCAGACACCCCACCATTCGATTCGATATTTCAGACAGCATGATTTTGTCCACTCAGAAATGTAACTTCAGCAAGGACCTCTTGTTCCACCAGACAGTATTTTAGAGCCGATTCAGCTCCCATATGTCCTCCATTAGCACCCCTAAAGCCACGGCAGTGAAGTCACATGGTGTTCCTGCTTCTCGGACTTCACCATAAATGCCAATCTAATATCTGGCTTATACAAGTGGCTATACGATGTGAAATTGCATCTGAAAATCTAAAGATACATCATTCACATCTAACTGCTGCCATTTCTATAATGGTAGTACCCCATTTTACCAGCCAGACTCCATGTTCTTTCTAAGCGTCTCTGCATCACAGCCCCACTAGCTTTAGATTCTGGTGCTGCACAATCCATCGTGTCCTGGCGATGGTGTTACTCTGAATAGGCTGCCTTGTTTCCTCAAAGGCAAAGGTGTTCCAGATGGCTCTCCTAAGCAAGATCCTGTCTGTGTCAAATCACCAGGATCACAGTGAAATCAATTCATTTGTAAGCATTAAGGTGTTTTGAACGTTTTAAGGTTGACATTTGCAAATGGAGTCTGAGCTTTGCATTATAGTCATATGTCACGGCAACAGGATGGACATTTGAAAATGAATGTTAAGTTTCAAGAGGCTCTAGTTTTATTGGACTTTAATAGCAGATGTTTTTTATCATACATCATAATTTAGAATTATATGTTTTGCTTTTAGTCTCTCACTGCAACCTGCGAAAATCCTGGTGTTAGGTAAGGTATGCAGTAGCTCACCAAAATTAGATTTCCAGAGGGGAAATGGCAGCCAATCGTCGGGTCTTATTGATTAGTATATATTGCTAATTTAGACAATAGCACTGAGGCAAACAAGCAAACAAAGGCTTGCTGTTTATATGTTCACATGAAATGCACATCTGTAAAGACTCCACAAAACAAATGCTTCATTCATATCTTGTCACCCTGTGCTTTATGCAATGTGTTCACGCACCACCTCCCATCCCATCTACATGCGCTACATGTAAGATTACAAAGCCCACAGCCTGTCTAGCAGTGGTGGTTATCCTCAGCCGTCCCTGTAATCACCAGCCTCTGGACCGCGTCTGATATTGATCACGTTATTCCTACCGAACTGATCATTAACATGACTGGCAGTTACAACAAAGAGAAGAAAGCCTGTGCTCTTTCCAAGCTGAGCCCCTCGTTGTGCATTAGGAGCTGTGGACCCTGTATGAGGGGAATGACTCCTCTTTTATCAGCATTGCCCTTCTCTTCCCAGAATGAACATCTTTCATTCATTTCTCTTCCTAATTACCCATAATCTGTCCCCATGTCGCTGGCAAGCATGTGCTTTCCAAAAGGTTGTGTGGCGGAGGGATTAGGTGTGATCTCGTAATGTTACTAATGGAAAGGTTGGCACAGGAATGTGAGCTGTATTTTTTATTTTTTTCGGTGGGAAGGACACAGGTGCCCTTGCAGAGCGATGTGACGTGAGCGGACTGTGAATTTGCCAGGTGGCAGTGAAAGAGAGAATGAGAGAGAGCGATAGAAATGAAGACAGAGCAAAGCAGAGAGAAAAGGAGAGATAGATAGACCGTGAGGGGGAGTGCAGTATACAGGGAGGCTGTGTCTATAAACTATAGCATCTCTCCGTGAATTACACTGGTAGAATTTTCTGGAAGCCCAGCGATCCAAATCAAAATGGGCCACGATGTTAGAGTTTGATTAGAGGATGAAACTAATCAGAAGCCGGGGACAAAAGGAGTTCCTTTTTACAGCTTCCCTGGAAAGAGCCATTAACTGAAGCTGGACCCCCCCCATGTCCACACACAGACACACACTCGTGCACAATGCCGTTATTACACACATCGAGTCACTTAAGATACCTCTCGGCGTAAGATTTATAGGCGTAGTGATTGGCTTCATCACCCCCCTCCACCATTCTGCGGCACTGCCATTTGCAATGGTTGATGAGCCCCTCCGCCCTCTCAAACATGGCCGTCTAAGGAATTGGGGGTGGGGGAAAGGAGGGAAGAAGGGTGGGTGGCGTAAGGCACGCTGTCTCCGATCACTCCTCCTCCACCTCCTTCATCCTCTGCTTATGTTATCCGTACACCTCTCCAGCCACCGCTGAAGGTCAATCTACATGTTTCCCCATTCACCGCTGAAGCCCGCTCCCCAAGCCACTTCACCTTTGTCACTTTCCGCTAAAAGAAGTGAGTGAATGGGCCGCCATACTTTATAGTGCTGCGTCAAAAGAGGCGGAGTAGAGGAGAAAATTCAATTTTTTGGGACCGGCATCGGGGGGTGGGGACATGACGTGCTAGGAGGAAGAGGCCACACATTGGTGGAGCGAGGTGTCAGTCCTGCGTGCTGCTGCAGACGGACAGGCCACTCGATGAATATGGATGAGAGCAGTGAAAAGGGTGATGCGGCAGGGAAGACCCCCCCCCTTCAAACCGATGCAGGCTTGAACAATGCGTGCCGTCTTTCACTGAAAACACTGAGAGCCTGCATTAGCATTTTCTCAGACAATTGAGGCTCTGGCCAGCTGCAGGCATGGCTCGGATGCTGCGGTGAAATCTCTTTTTCTGCACCCACTGATGAATTAGACCTCGGTGAAAAAGTCGACTGGCCGCATTCCTCAACACTACCATTGCACCTATGCCTAGGCTAATGTTCAGATCCCCTTTAGAGATTGTGCCCCGGCATTGATGGCGATCTGACAGAGGAATTGAGAACAGCAGATCTCAGAATGGGTAAGCATCGAACTCTTTTTGTCTCGACTTGTTGAATTTATCCATCATGCTAGACTACGTGCAATTTCATAGACCGACGGCTCATTTGTCCATTATTGCTCATTTTTGTTCCATCGTCCTTGCTGCCTGTCAGCGGCAGGTTAGTCTATTGAAATGCAGAATGGGTACTTGGAGGGTAGTGAGAAGGAGGGAGGACGGTCACAAGGCATTTCCTCCTGACCCACCCCCCTTGAGTGACTTAACTAAACACATTTGGCTCAGAGTGCGCGTTTCTCCTCCAAACCATCCTTCCAGTATATATGGAGGCAGGGGTTTGAACTACCACCCCACTGGCTCTGCTTCCCAACGTGCCCCAGTGCTCCCGTCCCCTGGCGGATTGCAGCAACAGATTGCCATGTTTACTCTACCACATGACGCCATTAAAACCTGTTACTGTGATCTCAGACACTAGGAAATAATTAATTATTGACTAATGACAGCAAACGTGGCTGTGAGGGCGATGGAGGGAATCTTCGTGGATTCCTCCCTGCTGGGTTTACTCTGGTTGGAGATGAGAGCAAAGTTACGCATTGTGTTTTGTCTTGTCTGTCACCAACAGGTCTTTGGATGTTTGGATCCTGCAATCAGCATCAAATTAAATTATTTGTGTGTGTATGGAATCAGATATCTTGTTGCAGGAGTGAGGGTTCAAAAGCCTATGTGACTGTGTCAGGCATGCACGATCTTTATTTTTCCACCAAGGTCATTTTATTGTTATTCGTAGCGAAAAAAGCGGAGAGCTGACTGCAATATGTCATTATATATAAGGATCAGACAACAGCCAGAGATAACAAAGATAGTTATGTGATGTCAATGCCCGGGTTTATCTCTTATTTATTTTTTAGGATGTTTTCAGGAAAATGACGTATATACTAGCTTTCAATAGTCATTTCCATTTTCATTTCATGTCTGTGCTTTCAGGCACATTTATGTATAATATGTTCTGGGATTTGGGATCGTCTCCAAAACTAATTATTAAAATGAAATTCCATCAACAATCATATCTGCATTATTGTCAGAGCCATTGATTATGGGTGATGTGCACGGAAGAAAGCCGGTGTGTGAATGGAACATGAGGGGAATACTAATGCAATAAAGAGAAGAGCCCCTTGTAGGCTGTGAAATTCCTTGATGTCACAGTGTCATGTTCATTCAAATCTGAATCTAATGAGTGCATTACTGAGGCAACAGGTTGGTCTCAGTGCAGGGCGGTCCACATCCATCCATCCGTCTTTCTTACCACCATGCTGGTCAAGCCCCCCCCCATTCGATACCCTCCACAAAACACTGGATGCAGTGTCATGATGTCATAGCGTGTGGCCTCGGCATCTGCAATCGAAAAATCTGTATCGTACTACAAACAAAATATTAGAAATGCGGTCCTACAAAGATGGACAGTGCCTTTTTACACCGCTGCCCCCTCAAATGACGTCACCCTTGAGGCAGCTGAAAAAGATCGACCATGACGTCATTGCATCGAAATCAGCATGCAGGCAATTTGAACCAGTCCTGAGAATGCACCTGTACCAAGTGTTTACCATGATGTCATCAATACAACATTTGGATATCAGTTGGGAATCACAGCCGCTCCACACCTATAAATGATGTTACTTCTAATTTATAGGCAGGTTCTTTAAATCTATTTGGGTACAATCTCAATATGATTAGGGTTTTCCCGGACGGCCCACTTTAGTGCTGATTATTTTTGTGTTTCCCAACTTAAAGGGGCAAAAAAAACATGTTTGCCTGTAAATTCTTGAAACTGACGGGCTGTCAATCACCGGCTGCTACAAGCCACTGTAAGCCGCAGCAGCCCCTTCCAAAATGGAGGAGATTTAGACCATGTTGGCAGTATACCCTTTGAACAAATCTGTGGGATTGGTTCCCATATGTTCTCCTCCTGTCTGTTAATTAAGAAGGATCACTCTGTCTTTGCGTAAATGAACTGCATGGATAATGAATTCATGTGTTTAAAGTGTAACTTTCTTTCTCAGAATACACAAGCTACCTTTTGCATTCGGATGGCATTTTAATTATTAATTCGACATTCCTTTAAATCAGATGTGTGAAAAATGATAGGTAACACTGGACCTGGCTTTGCATTTAGTCATGTTTCCTGAAACTCCTTGAAAACAGTTAAAATTAGACCTCTGCAAACTGGAAAGGAGGTCATCATGTGAAACTGGGACAGGACACAGAACATGTCACAGTCTCGAAAAAATGTGAATGCACTGAAAGCTAAAATAAACTCAAAAGGCAAACCTTCCCCTTCCCCCGTATGCCTTTTCTTGACCAGAGGAATACAGACACAATATTATTTTATTGTCTTTCCCCTTATATGTCGAAGCTTTGTGTCTCAATTGAGATATTTAGCTGGTTTGAGCATTGGGGGTTGGGCACAAGCATGGTGTGTACATGATGATGTGACCCTTTCTCACTTTGTGTTTCTTTCCCCCAGAGGAGGGCGAGTACTTCCTGAAGGTGCTGATCCCCAGCTATGCAGCCGGCTCTATAATTGGCAAGGGTGGCCAGACCATCGTACAACTGCAGAAAGAGACTGGTGCCACTATTAAGCTGTCCAAATCCAAAGACTTCTACCCAGGTAAGAATGAACAATTGGTGAGCATAAAGAGCTTCTGAGAGGAGTGGTTGGATGAATTGAATTAGGGATGAGATAAGCAAGAGATCCTGGAGAAACTAAAATTGCATGTAGATGGAACAGCTGTCAGACGCAGCCTTTAAGTCCACAGGCAATTTCAGTTTTTTTGAAGTTGCTTTGATGGCAGGTTGCACCCTTCCTTGCAGGGTCTGTTCGTGGGTTTTCCAGTTTCATGTCGTTGTATTTCCTTTTTTTCTTCTCGTAAAATTGTGTGGGTTTGTCATTCACCCCACAATTTCTGTGGCGCATAGGACATGGAGAGCATTAATTGTGCTGGGGAGTTTCTCTCAGAAATGGCGACATGAGAAGGATGCGCAGGCAGCCAGTGACCCGTATCATACGCAGGTCAAAGCTGAACCATCTTATCCTCCAAAGACAAATGCCTGAGTCGTAGAGGAGTCTGGGTGTTTGTCCTTCATGCCTCAGAGGAGGCTTCAACCTGCTGAAAAACAACAGGTGCTGAGCGCCTTGCTGCTTATTAGATCCAGATGTTTTCTGTGATAACTGATGGAAGCTAATAATCCCTGTGTTGTAGTGTATTTATTAGTTTACTTTATATATGTTTAGAACTTGCTATTATAACCTCTTTAGATAGGAAAATTGTTAGTACATGATGTCTGAAATATGCACAAACTAAAAACACAAGAAATAGATTTAGTTTTTAATTAAAGGGTTCAAAGCTTCTTTGAACCCTTTGCAGAGATAGGTTGTTCTCCACCACTCAATGTTGACTCATAAAGGCGACCGTACCTACCTTGAGCCCTGTGACCTCTACAATGTCAGCTCTTTGAAATAATTAAGAGCACAAAATACACTACCTTGAGGGAAAATCTACAACATGGTTTGAATTGGACCTGTTCTGTTGTGAGTTACATGTGAAATATTACACTGACAGGATTGTGGCAAGGAATTAAAGAGCAATTGGGGAAAGCAAAGGAATGATGATGCGATGTGGGTGCCAAAAATGTTCCTGAACATCTATCTTCCACGGAGTTTCTCTTAGCTACGGCTAATTCATTAGCCTAGGAACAAATAAAAGAAGTGATCTGTATCCTTATTCCTCTCTTTGGGTTGTGGCTGTGTTCATAGGCCACCACCTGCTCAGCCCATCCCCCTACTCATTATAGTGATGAGTGAGAATAGTTCAGGGAGAGGGTGCTGGCAAGGATCTGATTGGGTAGTTATTCTGGCCAACACAAGTCAAATGAAACGACTGCTACTGTACACTGCACAATAGCGGAGAGTGTCGCTTCCTGTGAAGTCAGTTGAGACTAAAGCTTTGAGAAAATGGTATAAAGTATGGGCAACTCTGTAACGTTTTTAACAGCAAGGTAATACAAAAACCTGTCCTAAATTCTAGACTAGGATAGTCATTCGCTAACTCAACAGCTATACTAAAAAACGTTCACTTTAATTACATTTATTATGTCAACAGATTTCACATAACTGTATTAGGTTAGTTGAAAGCAATAATATTAAGTTGAACCTAATATTTTTTAATTAAACGTAATATTATGCTTTCTACTAACCTAATACAGTTATGTGAAATCTGTTCACATAATACATTTAATTAAATTCAACGTTTCAGTTTTTGCAGTGTACTAATGATTTACCTTTCTTCATTGTTGGATCAGCTGCAGTTTGGGCTAATACGCACGCTAATGCCATTACACAGTTCACGCCCTCACCTCTCATCCTGCGGCAGCCAGAGCACACTCCAACCACATCACAATCGCACACTAGAGAAATCAACAGACAACAACCGATGCAGCCATTTTCTTCTGCAGTCCTCTCTGTGGCGGCTCAGTGTAAAACTCCCACCCACCTCACATCTCCCATGTGTCAGAGTAAGACATGAGACCATGAATTCAAAGGTCTCAATGGGGACTCTACAACTGGGCCCTGCTGTGGCCGACGGAGATGGATGAGGGGAGATAGTGAACGGTGTGGATGATACATGATTGTATGTGAGCGAGGGGACAGGGGGGCATGCCCAGAAATAGCCTGTTTCAATCTCTCTCAGTGGACCTGACCCCTCTACCAGCTGTAGTCAAGCTGCTCCAGCACACGCCAAGTTTCCCCTTTCCTCCTCTTTCCGCTCAATGTTTCTCTCTGATTTGGTTCCTGGTAGTTCGGAGAGTTCAGGCCAAAAGAGATGACATCATACTATTCCTAAAATTGTGTTTGCATTCCTGCCTCTTAACACATGGGCAGTAACGGTTTGGTTTTTGTTATACGGTTGAATCTGAACTGTTGCATGGCTGGATACTCGTGCCCCCGTAAATGCAGCATACTTTGCATTCACCGCTAAGTATCGTGCAGTGAGTAAACACACATCCCCACTCACACCTACTAACACACATCCGCATATTTAAGCAGGGAGCCGTGGGAGTTTAACATTCACACACAAACTTAGGAACAAAACCTCAAACTTTGCTTGTTGCAGCTGGCCTCCGTCCAACTACATGTATTGAGTTTCTTTGCAAGGCACGAACAGATGAGTTTGTTGTGATGTCATAGAAACACTGGGTCTATGTTTTCTATTATATGATTATTAAAATATCAGCCACACTATGTGACTTCACACTGGAAAACACCATAGATTTAAAGATGAGATATTTTGTTCAAAAAGGAACAAATAAACGACTGAAAAATAAGCAGTTAGTTGTTTCTCCATACGCTGTATACTGTACACACTTCCTCTCCCTATAGAGCAGTATTACTGCCTGGGATGACATCATGCACAGGGATTTCAAACTAATGGAAACTTCCTTCAGATTCATGTCTTTGCCTTCAGTGAACAACAGCTCTCCCTAGTGAGCGACTTCCTCCAGAAACAGTTGTTACTCTCCAGATTTAAAAGATTTCAATTTAAAAGCCACTCCACACGTTTTACACATGTAGGTCAGCTTGCTTCTAAAAAAAAGATAAATGCTCAGCTTGAGAAAATGCAGGATGTAATATGGTGGTTATCTCAGCTTATGGATACAGACTACACACTTCTGACTGAAATCTGAGGTGGGAAAGACGCTACCAAGTTGCATTATGTGAAATAGAGGACTTTGTGTTTGACGCCATACTAAAAGCCAGGATATCTCACCCTCATTGCCATACTTTGTATTCTTTCTCTTGCAAGTACCCAAACCTTATCGAGGTGCAAAACTTAATTGCATAAAAAAACATTAAATTAATGAACATCTCCTCGAAGCTAGTGGCTAATATAGCTGCTAATAGTGACTACTTACCAGCTATGCTAGCCACTAGCTTGGGGGACAGTGTTTATTATTTAAAGGGTCATTTCAGCAATTGCTATGCTAGCCACTTTAAGCAGCCAATAGTCTTGAAATGATCGCTTACATAATTAAATTGTTTTAATAATGAAAAGAAACAATTTAGGCAGAAACAGTTATGAGTAGTCAATAGGTAGAACTAGTTTCTGCTTCTCCACTAATGAGCCACTTTGTTGCCAGACATTTTCTCCAAGGCTTCTTTTGCTGATGCCAATTGGGTAATGAGTAATGCAAGCAGTACACCGCAAATCAATCAACTTGTGTTCTCAATAGCTCGTTGTTTGCAACAAAACAAAATGCCTGCTTTGCTTTTAATTACTGAGAACTGTGTTGCATTTCCATACAATACTCATGCTTCCAGTGATACACTATCACTTACTTTGACGCTGTGAGTAAACAAGATTGAATAATGCTTCATAATTTCTTTCAAACGGGAAGTGATAAAAGACGTGCACCAGTTGGCATGAACAACCATGAATTGGAACATTGTGTAGCTCCTCCTTTGGTGTTGTACGTCACAGTAACTGATGACTAGCAAGTGAATATTTACCGTGCATATGAAATTGGTTTTAATAGTCATGCGACCACTATGTGTTTTACAGTTCACTTTCGTGTGTTAGGGTTAGGGGGTTAGCCTCTCTACCATTTGGTGTATTTGTTGTTTTGTTGATTTGTATTTCTGATATTTATTTGTAATACATACTTGCCAAACTGAATAGTGTGCTGTAGTGGCTAAATATTTCGTAAAGGTGTAGTCTGGTGCTTTTCTCCTATTTTTCTTATAATCGACAAATCCCATGAAAAGACCCAAACCAACTATAAACAGATCCTACTAACAAGTATTGTGTTTATCAAATCCTGTATGTCGTCTTCCTCTCTGTTATTGAGCTCCATTGTACACAAAGTGCTGAGCACACTCCCACTGTTTTAACTGGGTAATTTGATTTAACACTGGAATTTCCAACAGAAACATCACAGCTTAATTTGAGTAAATACTTTACACTTCTGCTGATGTGATGACACTAATTAGGTTTGATAATTTATGTGTGACATGCTAACAGTCTAATTATATAATAAATAATGATCTGTTCCGCGGAATCATAAAGAAGCTCAAGTAGGACAGAAGTATTCAAACGTTCCTAATTCAGAACCAAGATTAGAGTTATTGGTGTCCTGGGGAAAGCTTAAGGCTGAGGTGTGTGTTCTCAGGGGCACTAACACCCCCCCCCCCTTCTGCTAACACGAGGACGAGCCAACTCATACCGCAATTCAAAGCTTTTATTATGAAATACGTCACCTTCGAGGAGAGACAGCAGGCAGTTGCTGATGCAAGCAATTTAGGAAGTGAAAAGAGTGGAGAATAAAAATGAAACATTCACGTAGTTAAATACTAACTTAATGGTGTCTCATCTGAGACAAAAGTCATAAATCATGGTCCCTGCTTTAAGATCACCCACCTGGAAGCAGCCCTGACACTGCTTGAAGACCATTTTACTTCCAAAGATGTTGCTGCACCGAGTGAAGTAGAGGTACATCCTTACGCTATACTGTTGGTTCTCGAAAAGTGAATAAAAAGCAATAATTGCTCTAGGCAGTATGTCTTCTAAGGACGTGTTGCATCACTCAAGATGGCCTAGTTTGTAATTGGTTGCGTTGGTAAAGGGTGAGCAAAGATATTGCTCAGTCTATGTACATTCCAATATCTAAGCCTGAAGTATAATATCTGCATATCAGCCACATTTTTCTTTTTTATCTTCTACTCCAGTGCGATAAGATTTTGCACAAATATTAGTAAGCAACCTCCCCTTTTTTTAAATACCGGTTGTTTTTATCCAGGAGACCATTTCATACACACAATAACTCATTTCCCCCACCATTAAAAGAAACAATAGGAAGTTTATCTTGTTGCCTCAAAATAAACATTCACAGAGGGGTGAAGTGCCTGTACTCGCAGACTTCTGTTTGTCTCGTGTCTAGTCCTCCAAGCCCCTTCACCCGGAAGTCCTTCCAAGTGAGAAGCTACAGTATCTTTCTGACTTAAAAAAAAAGAGATGTTTTCAAGAAATCAACCCACTGATAAAAAATATGCTTAAAATGTATGAGTCTGGAATGGAAACACCATTTCTAACTAAGATGGTTAAAATATTACAATTTAACCATCATGATGAACATAGTATTATCAATGTAAAAAATGCATGGGAAAATTAACTATCCTGCAATATACCAATGGCAGATTGGGGACAAATGTGCAAAAACATCAATAACACAACCAACTCAAACTACTGGGAAGAATCTACATGGAAGATTTTCATGTGTTGCTTCAAGACCCCCCAAATTCACAGTAAATAGAAATCAAATTTACCTTCAAAATGCTGGAGAGAATGCAGTGAGCAGAAGGGCAACCATACACTTATACGTTGGTCCTGTAATGTTTTGTGTGACTTCTGGGAAACAGTTGTAAGAGAAATGTCAAATATTTTTGGCATTTCTCTAAACCCACTAACCTATTACTTGGGAAAACACCAATTACAGGCAATTACAACAAATATTCCTATCTATTTCCAGAGATAAGAATAGCAATCATTAAACAAATAACAAGGAAATGGATAAAAGATAATAACTTAATCAAGTCACAATGGAAGGACCTAGTGAATTAAATATATGGAATGTCCGAACCTCTAAGAGGTTTACTATATAGCCTGCTTTTTCGGGTTTTTTTATATAAATGAGGTGACAGTTGGAACCAGGGTAAATTGTGCAGGGACTTTACCTCCAGCAGTTGTATATGCATGTTCTATGTAGCCCTTTATGTTTATGATCAAGAACTTAACTAGGAAACTAGAAATAAGGTCAACTGCAGGTCAAGTGCCCTTTTCTCCATTTTTTCCAATTAGAGATTCCTACTTATTTTCCTGAGATGCTTACCCTGACTCATTGACTAGCATCCATTATGCAGTACATGTCTATGGCAAAAAGAACACCTGGTCTCTCTTCTGCTGATTTCCCTGGATTCTTATTTTGGCTTTTCTTTGGTTCTAAACATTTTTCTTTAGGACAGATCTGGAGGTTTGAAGAAGTTGAAATACCAATAATGAGCAGCACCTCTTTACTCAAATGGCTAATATTACATTTACTCAATTATTGTTTGCCTTATTCAGATGTATGCCATCTGTTAAGTCATCTAAAAAAGATCCAGTGATGTTTCCATTTCTTTTCAACCCAAAAAGATACAAATGTTCAGGGGAGCACGACGGGAAGGTTTATACAAAAGGAAGAATGTTTTTAAAACGGTGAAAGCAAGTATAAAGGACTCGCTGTTGCATCACCTGTTTCCACGGCTCTGCCCCTTTACCATGGCAATGGAATGCTGGTTGGGTCGTCAGTGTGGGTGTAGAAAGAAGCCTGGGGGGGGGGGAATGGGCTTGTGGAAAGCTGGTCTCAGTGTTACTGCCCTGAAAGAGTTACATCATTGAAGTGGAATCCTTGTACCTCCCAGTGAGTTGCTAACCAAGCACGATTCCTTCAGCTGTTTTCTGTTGATTGTTTGAATGGAGGCGAGGAATAGCTCAGTAATTGGGTCTCTTTGTAAAATGTCAAGGTGCATTTTTCAACACCAGCGCATCGTAATATAAATTTAGTTTTTAGTCCAACCCCTAGCAGATCCCTCAAACCTACTCGCCCAGTACAGAGAACATCACAGTAACTAATCACTTGTGTTTGTCCTCTTTCTACTCTCTCATCATAGGCACAACAGAACGTGTCTGTCTTATACAGGGTACAGTCGAAGCCCTCAATGGCGTCCATAACTTCATTGCGGAGAAAGTCCGCGAGATGCCCCAGAGCGCTCAAAAACCTGAACCAGTCAGCATACTGCAGCCACAGACCACCGTCAACCCCGACCGCGTCAAACAGGTGAGATACTGTACGGTCAATAAGGTCATGAAGATGTGTTGGCACTTCCTAGACACTTTGTTTATAGGTCCCCAGTCTTATTTTTCTCTCTGCAATGACCCACAGTCTGGTAGGGTCAGGAAAATGTGAGAGTTTGTGGTTATTTTTACCTACAGTCTTTCATAGGCCATGTGGCAGCTGCAGCCTACACCCCGGGGATTAACAAATAGCTGAGTAAAGCTAGGGCTGGGATAGTACTCTGACTCAGTGAAAGACATCCCTCTTTCTGACAACCACTTATGTTAAAAAAACATTTACCTTGTTACCTTTTATTGCTACTTTAATCTTTCTTTCTCTCTACAGGCAAAATTGATTGTGCCCAATAGCACAGCTGGGCTGATCATTGGCAAGGGTGGAGCCACAGTGAAAGCCGTGATGGAGCAGTCAGGGGCTTGGGTGCAGCTCTCCCAGAAGCCAGAGGGCATCAACCTGCAGGAGCGGGTGGTAACCATCAGTGGGGAACCTGAACAGAACCGCAAGGCAGTAGAGATCATAGTACAGAAGATCCAGGAGGACCCTCAAAGCAGCAGCTGCCTCAACATCAGCTATTCCAATGTCTCGGGCCCCGTGGCCAACTCCAACCCCACCGGCTCCCCCTACGCCAACACAGCCGAGGTGATGCCCAATGCAGCCGCAGCCGCTGCTACCGCCTCCAGCCTTCTGGGCCAGGCCGGCCTGACAGGAATGGGTGCCTTCCCCGCCACCATGTCCACCTTCTCTGGCAACGATCTGCTGGCCATCACCTCAGCCCTCAACACGCTGGCCAGCTACGGCTACAACACCAACACCCTCGGCCTGGGCCTCAACCCTGCAGCTGCCTCTGGGGTCCTTGCTGCAGTCGCAGCTAGCGCCAACCCGGCTGCTGCTGCTGCAGCTAACCTGCTAGCCTCCTACGCTAGTGATGTGTCCGGTGGTGTGGGCCACCCGGGTGTGGGCCTCGGGGGATTCTCCCTGGGTTCTCTAGCAGCTGCTACAGGGGCTTCCAATGGTTACCTAAATGCTTCATCCCCACTGATGGCCTCCTCCCTATTGGCAGCAGAGAAGCTGGGGGATGGGGCCAAGGACGTGGTTGAGATTGCTGTGCCCGAGAATCTGGTTGGTGCCATTTTGGGGAAAGGAGGGAAAACGCTGGTAGAATACCAGGAGCTAACAGGAGCCCGCATCCAGATCTCCAAAAAGGGAGAGTTCATTCCTGGTACTCGGAACCGTAAAGTTACCATAACAGGGTCGCCAGCCGCTACGCAAGCAGCGCAGTATCTGATCAGCCAGCGGATCACTTACGAGCAAGGCGTGCGCGCTACCAACCCACAAAAGGTGGGCTAAAAGTTAAAAGAAGAGGAAAGAAGGAAAGGATGAAGACAGAGATAGAAGGGAATTGAGAGAGTCACGATGAATAGAAAAAGAAGCGTCCAAATATCTGTTCAATATTTCAGAATCAAATGAAAGAATCACAAAGGAGGAGGTGGGGGAGACAACCAAGATAAGTGTGTGTGATATGTGAATGTGTTTTTAGGACTGATGTCCTGATGTTTTTTAAAAGTTTGTGTCGAGTCCTTTTGACGATGGTGATCAACGTAAGCTGAACTGGTCCACTGCCAAGCTGCAGATTCAAGGGTGAGGCCGCAGGGTTTCACCCCCCTCCAAAACCTCATAGCTGTTTCCTTTTCTTGTTTGGGTTTTGTTGGTTTTATTTCAGTTGCAAACCTCAGCTCCCGGCGAGTTGAGCAAGTCAGATGAAGTTCCAGTCAGCTGATAGAGCTGTTTTACAAACCTTGCTCTTTGTATACAATGCAGAAGGCATTGTTAACAGGGTAGAGGTTTTATGACAAGCACCTGAGGTCATCTCAGTCTACGGGGAAGCAATCTAAGAATAATTTCTTTAAAAAAGTCATATCTATGTTGACATATGTTGAATTCTGGCTCATATCATAATTGAACTTTCTAAATTTTGGTATTTTATACTTTCATCCTTTATTTATTGACATGGTCTCATTCAAACACAAATAGATTATTTAAACCTGTGAATGCAGGTTGATCTGAATGTAAAAACAATATAAGCCTATTGCTATTTTTTATTTACAGGGATCAAATATTGTGTTGCAGTGAAGAAATGTATAACTCGAACCCAGACTGAACTTCACTGTTGTTGTCTGCAAGTATAGTTCAGGGGTTTAATAATCAATGTGAGAGGATAGAGGAGACACAGAATGTATGAATATATTTTACACAACACACTAATGCTCCCACAAACATATTTGCATATTAAGTCACAGCTACAAACACGTAAATATGTCGTTTAACCCTTTCTTGGTGCTATAGGATTAGGTTTATATCTCCTTTACCATGAAATCAGAATCTCTCTGGCGACTATTCTCTTAATTTGAACAACTGATGTGTCGTCCAGCCATTAGTAGCCCATTGGATCTGACCCAGCCTCTCACTTAATGAAAAAGTATTGATTTCAGCCTTTCATGATGAAAAGCATTCCAGTCTTAATATTTAAAGTCCATCCTTGCTCCCAATGCAGGTTTTTTTTTCAAGAAATTGGCCAATTAACCTGACAATATGTTTGCCTTAGTCATACACTTGTTTCGTCACAGAATTAACTTAAAGCTACCTTAATGCAGTGTCTAACCAGTTCAGTCAACAAAGGGAACAAAGCACTACGAAAGCATTTTGATAAGAAAAGCTGTATGAACCAATATCTGTGAACAAAGAAAATATTGCCTTTACATTAAGGGTACCAAATAGTCATAAGACACATACACCAATGAAAGGGAAGTAGAATGACACTTGAAAAGAAGGGTTGGACTCATTTTTTTCTGTGAGCCATCCTTTCCAATTAACATCAAGACAAAAAGAGATACTTCAGTTCATCCAGACAGCCTGTTGTCGTTCCCAAAACACGTTAACACTCACTAACTGCGGGTGGAGAGCGTAATAAAACATCAAGAAATGTTTTGGCATCGTTGTCTTTTATGGGCAATTGTTTGTCTAAAGCAGGGAGGCTAATTGTCTAGAGCATTGTTAAGCACTCGAAGATTACCTTGGCTTCCTTCTGTGCTGCTATCCGTGCTGTTCATCCTGAGTACACTGGGTCTCTGAAGACTGCACTGTGAGACATTAAGAACACAATGTAAAGCATGTCTGTCCCTGCTGGGATGTGAGTATATTTTAATGTGCACATATATGTCACATAAACAAAACCTACCAATACTGACAGAAGGGATAAATATCCACAAGAGCATTTATACTCCAGCGTCTTGTGATGTTTCTGTTTACCAGTACCAATGCACTGCACTTAAATTAGCAGACGTTTTCTGATCAGTGAACCACAAATTATTCCCACCACACTTTCCTGCACTCTCCAGTCCTATTACGTCCACTTCCCCCCCTTTGAAACATATTTTCAATTGTCCCTATCAACCCGAGCTCTATGATCAGCTTCCTGAATGAACGGCTGTGAGGGTTGGTGCTGAGTAGTGTCCAAAAAAATCAGAACCCCTCCCATTTATAAGAAACTTTAACGAATTGCCTCTTCTCTTTTCATCGTTCATGGTCCATGATACATGGATTTAAAAACAACTCCTCGTGTCTAAGCATTGCAGCAGTGAGCCTTTCTTCCTATCTGAAATCTCTCCTTTCACTTCGTGTCCGGAAGGCTTCACAGTCATCCATAACTACAATCTGGCCACTATTAAAATCATAGCATACGATAACCTTTTACTGCCCAAGTTTTTAGCATATAATAAGATACAAGCACAAAACAAGGGAATGTTTTATCAATGCAACTGGACTGCTTGAGAGTTCTCCTTTTAAAGCTCTCGGATCATTACATTGTGCCAAATACAATTTTCTCTCTGCCCTTCATGAACTTTCCTCTTCCTCTCAGCATTTTATTCCCCTGCATGTTGCTGTTTCTCACCGTTCTGAGATCCCTCCTGTGTCCTAATCCCTGTCTGTGCTTCTTCCTGCTCTGTACTCTCCCCCTCTTTCTCCTTCCTCCTGTCTTGTCTTCTCATGGGTGGTGTGCTGGTGGTGGGAGTTATGCACTATAGGTCAAAAGGGTATGAAAATATTATCCCAGGCCGTAGAGTTCACAAGGCTTAAATGCACAGAAAACACCTGCCTCCAAAACTGTGACACCCACAAGACCAACCAGCAACGTTAGCTCAAAGTATCAAATTCCCTCTATAAGAAAAACAAGTAGGATTTAGACTGTGAGCTTTGGGCTTCTAGGGGAAGAGAAAGAGCTGTTTTTCTTCCAAAAGGAGGCAAAATAGATCTTCATATGTCAGCTGAACAAATTTAGCTCAAGTTTCAGCCTCTAAACAAAGTGTAGAAAGGACAGAATGCATAAGATAGTGAGAGTAAGGTGGGAACTTGTTTGTGACCTCAAGCCGAAACAACGACATCCTTTATGCATATCCTCTTATCTGAAAATGACTAGAATTCATTTCTGTGGAATACAATATGTCATGTCATATGATCTATATGTACTTTATTGTAGCTATTCTAGTTTGTAGTCCAAATGCAGTCCAGCGTTGTCGATACAATGTGAACTATGTTATATTTGTGTGGATGATGAGAGTGCCAACTAAGCCTGATTAAGATTAGCTTTGCGATTTGTTTGTGCATTATGATGACTCATCATCAGCCGGTGGTGTCCATATTTCTGTCATTGATGATTTAGTTTGACAGTAAGAAAATGTAAAGAATATTGGAAGCAATATAGTAGCATGTTGTCCTGTTTTGTGTTTTATGTCTGTTGTATGAACCTTTGAAATTACTAAGATTTTGAATGAATAGGTTTACATGTACTTTTTGTAAGTTATGAAAATGCTGCTATTTGATAAGTAAACTATACAAAATATTTTAGTTGAAAAGATGTCTGGTCTGTTGATTAGAAACATGCTCTCAAAGGCAAGAGCATAAAACGAGGTGTATAAAATACTATACAGTATTGGTAAGATAGTAAAAGTAATAATAGACTTCATAGTGCAACCTGTGCCAAACTAGACCTCCGCAGCTTCTGAAATTGTAGATGTGCGATCAGATGTTAGATATCAATAACTTGTTTAGAAGTGCTGATCAAGTGCCAATCAAACACTGTCTTTTAAGTTAAGAAAAGATAATCAAATACATTACTTAAGAAAACAAAGGACAATAACTTTTTTGTGCATTGTTTTATCCCATAGGTACATAGAGTAAGAGTTAAAGATTGTGATTTGTATGGATCCATGTTGTTTTACACTCCATGCATCCCTTGTGTGTTCGTTTGACCTGTGGCTTAAGTACTGCTGTCTCACAAATATCTCTATAGGCCAGCATGGACTAAGCATAACATGTTATAAGCATTCATAACATACCATTAACAATCAAAAATGTGTTTGTGAAATTAGGTGTTATCTTTTTGCACGTCTTCTATTGCATGGTATCAAAGTAAATTATGGAGGAAAAAAATTACAAAAATTTGCGAGGTGTCTCGCAACATTCAAAGACATAACGCTGCATGCAGTCAAATGTAAAGCACTTAAGTTTACTCACCTCATGTTAAACAAGTTGTTTTTGTGTTGTGAGTTGGGAGGGAGCTCATTATTGTCATGTTGGCCCGAAAAAAAAAAAAGACGCACACACATCTCAGATCATCATCTATCATGTCTCTAAATATCATCAGAGAAGATATTTAGATTTTTAGGAACAGTGGGGAGTATTAAATATGTGAAACAAGCAAACGTGAAAATGTTATTCAGTGCATTGGCTCCTTGTGTTTTGCTTTTTCAAGATATCAGACATGCATTTATTTCTACTAACAGGTTGAACCTCATATAACCTGACCGATAATGTTTTTTATGCCACAGCTTGAAAGCCCAGATCTAATCTATGAATGTACACATTTACTCTTTTTCTTATTTCTGTCGAATGTCATCCGTCTTGGGAATGTAAATTCAGGGCAGGAATGTCAAATACATGTAGAGTTAATATCTATGTCAAAACCAGATTTCAGCTATAGTCAGGTAGGCCTCACATGGCCAGTCATGAACCAGATTTGTTTGAACGCAACTTCCGATTCGCTGTCAACATTATCTTGTTTGTTTGGTGTTGCATAAATGCACTTTACTGATCAGTGGGTCATGTGAAATGAAGCAAACCATGTTGACGTTCAACAGTTTTCAATTTGTTTTGCCATTTGTTGTTGCTCTGATGTTACTTTTGTTTATTTATTCCTGATCGTGTTGGGTCTCATGAATGATGGAAAGGGCTGGAGTCTCAGACAAAATAGAAAAGTAGCACCTGTTGCTCACTCGAAGGCTTCTCCTTCACATTCCCTTCAGCACAGCTTACTGAGGGCTTTGTTTTACACTAACATGTTAAACCAGGAGGGATCTGTACACTTTGTCTTTTTGCATCCACTTTTGCTTTGAATAACAAATTATAAAATGGCTTTAATTTCTCCGGCAAATTGGGATTGAATCACTGGGCTGAAGGTACTGAGGCTGACTGATGTAACAGTCAGATCTGAGAGACATAATCGGCACCATCGAAATAAAAAAGCCTCTACCACCTCCCGATAAAAATAATCACAGAGGAAGCCGACACTGAAAAACTGAAACGTTGAAAAGCAATAATATTAACTTGAACCTACTTAAACTTAATAGTATTGCTTTCAACTAACCTAATACTGTTATGTGAAATGTGTTGACATAATAGATTTAATTGAAGACAAGGTTTCAGTGTTTTGTCAGACTTAGAGTGGTAAAGGCCTTGTTAATGTCTCTCATTGTTGTGTCAAACCCCCCTTACATTTCTACTTCCCATCTGAATGCCAAACGAATTGCAGTATCATTCCAAAAGTTGTTATATGTTTATTTTTATTTTCACTCCAAATGTGTCCAGGACATTCATCCGCCCACACAGAGCCCTTTCACAAGGCTAGGACTGGTTTTAAACTACAGACTGCTTACTCCTCTCTTAAAACCTGTCCTCCCTGAGTGTCCCTCGCTCAGCCTCACCATCTCTGTTCCATCACACTGAGCACCTGCTACTGTGTCCGCCCTTTAAACGGATATTTCTGAGCCCTTTCGTCTGAGAAAATACGGGATTCTTTGCCAACCTGACATGAGGCCATTTTTGTCTTTGACCCTCTGAACCTCCCATGAACTTAGTTGACCTTCTCCATCCCCAAGAACTCATGTATTTGTTGGATATCTTACACCACGAGACTGTTCTTTGTTTTCTGGACGATACTGCAGGGGTTGAACGCTTGCTTGAGTGTAAACTGAAGAAAAGCATGCCAGTACCTTGCAACCATTATCATGTCAGTTTCTTTCCAGGTTTACTTCGTTTAACCTCTGTTCTATCCATCTCAGAAAAGAAAATGGACTGACAGCATAAGATCAAATATTCCAACCTAAGAGAAGTGATGTTTTGTTGATTGGGTACATTTCTCTGTGATATAAATGACAACAGTTCTGTCTTTCGTTTGTTACGAGGAGAATCTGTGAAAGTCTGCAGTATTAACTACCTAAAGGGCTTTCTAGGACAGCATTTATATGTCTTTTAAAATGAAAAAGTCCTCTAAATATATTCAGAAATAAGAGGAGAATGTCTTGTGCCATTTAAGCAAAAGTGTGAAGGCTTTTGACGGCAAATATTTGTCAGCAAGAGTGCCAAATATTTCCATACTGAGCCAAAAGGCAGCCAGCCTACATAACTAAATGTTGGATCACTGAAATGGTTACGTCCCATTTCCACTCCCCTTGAGAAACACTGAGTGTACAACGTTTGAGCTCATGTGCCATTATTGTTATGCTGCCAGTCTGTTTTCTGCTTTTGTCAGATGAACATCTCAGAAGCAGTATATTTTCTAAATGATACACTGTTGATAAAAAAAAAAAAAAAAGACAACAGCTACTATGGTGAGGAAATGAGAGGGTTTTAAAAGTCATTGTTTTTATTATTAGTTTATTTGAACATTATTCATTAATAGATTTAACGGTAATGACTATTTAATGTAACTGTAGTACTGTGTTTGTAAAAGAAATTCAGTGAGTTGTGTTTTATGACTCGTGGACTACCAGTGAAGTCAGCATTTCAGTGTTAATAATTGAATTGTTTTTTAAAGATTATTTTTGCGACGGCAACAAAGAGTCATTATAAATGTTCATTTTAACATCACTTGTCTTCTGTTCCTTTTTTTCTCCACCTGGTCCCGCTACGCTGTCTCACTTGAGTGAAAGGTCGAGTGTTTTCATAATTGCAGCCATCTCGCTCTATGAATAGATCGATCCCCGCTGTGCTGAATCTGAGCACATGTTAAACGTGAACAAGGGTTATACTGTATACTATGAGAAGGACACAATGCTCCTATAATAAGGGACCACATTATGGTGTAACAGTGTTGTGGTCAAAAGCAGCAACAATGTCACTCCTGGTGTTCATTCATTTACTTAAAGAGGCCCTATTATCCCTTTTGGGGTTTTCCCTTCCCTAGTGTGTTAAATAGGTATTTGTGCATGTAAATGGTCTGCAAAGGCTACAATTCCCACCAGAGGAAGTTTCTCTCCCACACACTCCCCCCTCCATTCCCACCTGAAACTCCTCCATTGGACTCCTTTGTTTACTTCCGCGACACAGTGATATCACTATGTAACACTCGCTCGTCTTTTGGCTAGCTCTCTAACACATTGTACGTGATAGGCTAAGGACATCTCTGAGCGGTTGACCAATCACAACAGAGCCAGCCAGCTAACCAATCAGAGCAGACTGGCCTCTGGTTTCAGACAGAGGGTGAAAAGAGGTGCTGCAGCACAGGCAGGATGAGAAAAATAAAGAGCTTTTGAACATTAAAGCATGGAGACATGTCCCAGTAGAGACACTAAGTTCAAATATGAACCTGAGAATTAGCATAATAGGGCCCCTCTATCGACTGGGTTGATTTACTGAGGGTAGGGTGTTAGACACATAACATTACATGTAGTGCCTTATTGTGTTATTCAGCTTAAGAAAGTTGCTCTGTTTCCATAGGGCAGTGACTCCAATCTTTTACAGACACAATTGTTTCATTTATTCAAGCCTCCAACGGATAGCTTCAAAGTCAGTCTCTTACTGTAGATCACATTTTGAAAACAGGAAAAGTCACTGTAAAAGTGTTAAGATGCATTCACATGATATATGGTTAAAAGGCTCTGTTCTGGCGTGGCCGTTGCCCTTGGTATTGCACACAGCTCGCAAATTGTCACTGAGTGCTGCACTCAAGGTTCAAATTATTTCAAATATCACCCTGTTTACCACTGACCTTCATCATGTGAATGCAGCTTTAGGGTTGGGGTTAGCACACCAACACAGGTAGATTTGGGTGGAGCTATGCTAGGAAAATCTAACCAGAATTCTTCAAACAGACTGATGTAGATCACATGAAAGTAGTTCCTACTTCCTACTCTCCTTCCTCAGGAGAGATGTCAACCGGGAACAGTCTGTAGACACCCACACATCGTTAGACACCTGTGTGAGTGTGTGAGTCAGTGTGAGTGTGTGTCAGGTCTTAATGTCATGCATGCTCATTCTTAGCATATATGTTCATCAGGGTTCATACTGACATCTTGAGATGAACACTCCAGGTTTTTGGACTATATTTAGGCTCATACATTGAATGCCTGCCTGATGGTAGCCCAGATAAAAAGTTATTAGAATTCATCCTGATTGAAACATATTCATGACCCTAGGGGTAAAAAAATAAATAGTTTTAAGCAAAGAGGTATTAATCAGAAGCATTTGAGAATCCTTCCTGTTGTTAAAGAGGTGGATTATATAATTGACTAGCATCTGAAATGAATTGCAGTCCAACATTGCATAAATCTCAGCTATGCATAGCTGCGGATGCCGTCACTTTAGTAGGAATATGGCAAAAGTCAGGTTGACACTGGTGCTCATTAATGATGCTCAATCCAATAAAAAGCTGTTCTAAGTATTAAAATATATTTTATATAATTGAATTAAATCATACATGAGCTTTGTTTATAGTCCCAGATAAACCTTTCAAATTCAGGTGTTTTAGCAGCAATAGCAATTAGTGAAACGCAGGATAGGAATGGTAAATGGACTGTACTTATATAGCGCTTTATCCAGTCTTCAAGACCCCTCAAATCGCTTTACATACTACATGTCATTCACCCATTCACACCCATTCATACAGAGCAGTGTATGTTACTCTAGGACCTAACATGCATACACATTCACACACCGTTGGCCATGCCATCGGGAGCAACTCAGGGTTAAGTATCTTGCCCAAGGATACATCGACATGTTGGCTGTACGGGCTGGGATCGAACCAACAACCTTCTGAACGTTGAAAGATGACCGCACTCCCTCGCAGCCACGGTCGCCCCATAGGACAGATATGAATTCACACAAGGATAATAATAATAGTTATATAAATAAAGAAATGCAGGTATAAATTAAATCAAAGATGTATACATACAGATATGTATAATGGATATGTTAAATATATAAGAATATCAATTTGAAAGTGCGAGTCAAATATGTACATTATGGTGCAGGGACATTTGTATTAGATTTAATGAGGGGTTAAGCCTTTATTGTGGAGCCTGATAGCGGCGCTTAAACATTACAGTCAAAACTATAGTATTCCTTTGTTCAGATTTGAGTACCTTTCACAAGAATTCCATTCTCGGCAGTGTTTCACTCTGTGTTAGGAAACAATTCGGGCCCCGGCCTATGCCAAAATAAATGTCAGACCATAAATGCATAAAGTGACCTGAAATTAGAATTACAGAGGTTAACACATCTGTTAGGCAGGAGAAAAACTCCCTGTAAACAAAAAGGTTTGAGCTTATGATCTAAATGTTACATACAACTACAACCCTCTATTTAAATAAACTATGAATACTTTCGATGTGTACATGGTTGAAAAACTATGAAAACCAACAGTATTTTCAGTATTTATTATGTCTTCTTTTTTAAGTGTATTTTCCAGTATCTGCTCAAACCATCATCATTTTGTTCAGCACTCACTCCATCCCATTTTAAAGGTCTTAAAATCCACCTGCATTGTCCTTTATGCAACGACGGAATGAAATCATTTCCTGCACATGTGAAATGGTAGATGGAGTGTATTTAAAGAGCACTTTTTGCAACATTCAGATGCTTTAAAACAATTTACAATCTCAGCCCATCTAACGCCTCAATTCTATGTTAAATGTAGGTGTAAAATCCTGCTGCAGTAAACATTTAAGGCACATTTTGATTCCTGCTGTGAGACAGGGTAGCAATGGGCTTGAATGATAAATGTGCGTTGTCAAGGTAACAAGTAGTTCTGAAGACTGCAAATATGTGGTGCTGGGGAGGCTCCTATACAATATTCCAACCTGCAGCCTCGGTAGCACTGAAATATAAGCTCTGCATTTCCCTCCCTGCAATTCTCACAGGTAACTGCAGATGTAATATGGTTTGCATACATAATTCAGAGACATTTAACAGCCATTCTATCTTCATCAATGTTATTAGAATTATTCACTGCAAATCTCATTTGCAAAACCAAGTCGTAGCTGTCGGAAACCTTGAGGTCGCAATGTGATTTCTTACAAATGATGAATGAGGAAAAAGGTGGGGACTGCCAGAGAATAGAGATACACTGTGGCACCCTTTAACATGGCTCCTGATGTAACCATGGATACCTCTATTTCATGGATGGAGTAATTTTAGCTGGAGTGGGATCTGAAGGACAGACATCAGTGTTTCTGCACTGCAGATCATCTTAAATATCAACGTGATGTATTGAAACACAGCAGTAAAAAGGATTTTTGACAATCAAGCATAGAGTTTGGTAGAGCACGAGTCAGCAGGTAAAGAATATTTAATTGGAGGAAGATTATAGTAGAAGTCAAGGAAATAAAACTGAATAATATTCATGGTCACTGCCATATATGTAACTGTCCTGAAGAATGTTTACAGAAAAGAGCTTTTAAGGGCGGGAACAAGTTAGAAAAAATATGATTTGACATGTTATTCATGGACATGTTGCAGTTGTATTCATGAATCCTTGTTCTGTGTGTGCTGAGATAGGAGGGTAGCCTAGTACTGAGACCGAAGTCACTGTCAAGGCAACACAGATAGTGCTGGCCACGAGGGATTAAGAGGAGATGTAGCTTCTGATAAAAACAGAGCAGCTCTGAGACCATTGAGATGTGTTCAAGTCAGAAAAAAAGAGACTCAACTGTCAAAGTGTCAGAGACTCAGAATAATCACTAGATACATCGCTTTTTTGACAACTGTCCATATTTCAGGGGAAATCAGTGAATATATCAGTGAATTATTGATATTTTCTTTCAGCAGTGTTAGAATGTAGTTTCCCAAATTATTCATATGTTATAAGAATCTGTGTGGAGGATCCTCTTTTAAACTGATTAATGAAAACAAATATTGAAGGCTTACGAGAACCCTGTCATGATAAAACATTGCAATTTCTTTGAAAGAAAGCCTCAATTTGAGTCCAAAACATCAGGCAGAGACGGTTTTATAAGCCTTGTTGAAATGCAGCAGTGCAGATGAAGTGGTTCACTTCAGGAAAACAGTGACATCATCAGCCATGGCTTCATTGAGCTAATGTTAGACAGACTGAGATTTACGTAGATTACTTATAGCCTACTATACCTTTATTTTTGCTAAATGGTGAATATACAGTAAAATGTTGCTATAAAAAAATGCTATAACTCAGCTCTGTCACATGCTCTCTTACTCCACCTGCTGGTTTTAGAAGCAGCTTGATGAAAAAGGAAGAAGACTGTGTAAGTTATTTGGAGTTGACCTTTGATCTTTGTGTCAGTGTTTGAAAAAAACTGCATGGTTTTGTGGCTTCTTTTTCCTTTTATTAACATGTCTGTGCTTCTATTAATAAGTCGTCAGTTGTGAAATACTAGAACACAAAGATGGGGAAATGAGATACAGCAAAGCTCACCTCGAACCAGGGACTGCAATTTTCCTCTAGCACTTTTCTAGTCTTAGCGACACTAAACGTGTCCAAGGACACAATGAAATCCAGACTGCAGGGCCCGGAGTTGAACCACCAAACTACTGATTGGTTGATGACATCCGCTATACCTCCTGTGTTTGCTGCCTGTCCTTGCAATTGCTCCTGTTCTTCAATGAAATGTTTAGCTGAATTCTAATGACATACAGCCAAATGGAAGGAATGTGCTATAAAGATTTTACGCCACACTAAATTAAATACAAAATATATAAATAGAGAAAGAAGAAATACATCAAAGATTATAACGCAATGAAAAGTGACATCATCTTTCACAGAACATATTCGTGTAAAGACTGTATTAATTAATCAATTACATTTGAGCACTCGAACAGCATTGGAATGTAAAAGCTTATTTGACAACCCCTAAACAAGGGTTTTAATTTTGAGTTTATAGCACAATTGAATTATATTGCAATGTATTATCTTTTTGTTTTTTGAGCCTGTTTACATACATGTTGAAGCTGTATTTAACAGCCAGACAGCCAGCCAGACAGACAGACAGACAGACAGACAGACAGACAGCCAGCCAGACAGACAGACAGACAGACAGACAGACAGACAGACTACTATAATAAAACTATGTAATGTGTCCACTCTTTTGTTTTATTCACTGAAACCTGAATCAGAGACGGAAACAACTGCAGGCCTCCTCGCGCGCACCCCTCCTATCTGACGCACTGTGCTGGGGGCGTGTCCGTGCTGACAAACTCTCCTGCCAGCTGAGTTTATTTAGCCCAACAATATCCTGCTATCAACTTAACAGGGAAGCTGTCTCCTTACGGTAAGGTTAAATATAAACTTCCAGTTTTAAATGACCGTTAACCTTCAAACTAATGTGAGATGATACCATTGTTAAACACGTTAATTCCATGTTTTGTTGAATGCTTTGCTGATGCCCTATCTACCATCTAAATTAGCTATAGTTAGCTCACGGGTAAGTTAGCTAGCGTTAGCATCCTTACAGGCTATCCTAGCTGCGTTCTATCCAAACGGTTAAGAAACAGGTTGCACGGTTTACCATAACACAATGTTTAAATAGCGAGTGGGTCAGTAATATAAGCAAATAGGACAATGCTAATTTCTAAATGCTAACCCACTTTAACGTTAGCTCCATCTTCTGTGGAGTTATGCACGTTAACTTTCGCAATCTGGGTGCGGCAATACAATTCCATAACAGGAAACATTTTAGAAGGGGTAACGTTAGGGGGTGTGCCAGTAATAATTACACAGGGATCGAGGAAAACACAGGACATGCCATCGCCTGAGGGTAACAAGCTTAACCAGTTCCGCGTTTAAAATCAGTGTTTTTTTGTAGAGGTTGACATTAACAATATATTTAATGTATACTGTGCAGTTTGTGGTATTCCATCTACTCCTGCTTTATGACTCGTTGCCATCATTTCTAATTATTTGATTGTAATTATGCAATCAAATAATTGCCCCCCCCCCCCCCCGTGTTGAATTGTGTATTCATAAGTATCCATTTATGTATAAATGTGAACAGTTGTATCTAATTCTATTCATGTTATTCTGATATTTACTGTAACTTACATTCCTTATTTTTGAATTCTTATTATCCTTGTGTGAACTCTTACCTGTCCTATCCTGTGTCTAATCGCATTCCTGCTTTAACAACTGAATTCCCCCCAGGGGGATCAGTAAAGTTGATCTTATCTTAATAACATTACTTTGCATTGAGCTGACGCTTTCAGCCAAAGTGACATACAATTAACTGATGTTGCATTTTGCATTTACAGTTGACCGAAGATGAATTTTGCCAAAAAGTTTCTCAGTGGCGTCATTGATGTTGTCAGGTGAGTATCTGCACACAGTCTATCCTGTCCAAGCCAAAAAGAGACTGTTGTAGCTAAATGTGTTTTTCCGTTTTTGAACCCTGTGTTTGTAGCAACATCGACCCAGCCCAGTTCATCCCCTCTGAACCTGTGAGTGACAGTCTTTACATTACCAGCTCTATGTAGACATCACTGTTCTGCTTACTCTGATTGTAATGGTATCTGTGCCTCCACCCCCGCAGCCTCCCCCCCGCAGGCCTGCTGTGTATGCAGAGCAGCACGAGAACGATGAGGAGAAGCAGTTCCGCCGAGTCTTCCAGCAGCTTGCTGGAGAAGTGAGTGTTATAAGGGTTACCTGCACTTCTCTTAGAATTTCTGTTGTTTTCTGCAGTTCACACTCAGATATACACAGTAATCAATTCATTGGAGATGAACATCAAAATGTGTGTATGTACAGGTTTCTGCTGCCTTTGTAATTTTGTTTAATATTTGTCATATAGGACATGGAAGTAAGCCCATGTGAGCTGATGAACATCATGAACAGAATCATTTCAAAGCGTAAGACATGTCATTCAGAGTCCTTCTCCATCAAACCCATTTGTGTATTCCTTGTAGCTCTTTGTTCTCTGTGATTCTGTCATTTACAAACGTTATGTGTCTTTATAAGAGATTTACCACATGGTGATGCATGTTTGATCCTCTTTTAGATGGAGACCTGAAGACGGATGGTTTCAGCATTGAGTCGTGTAGAAGCATGGTGGCCGTCATGGATGTATCCTTTATTTCATATGTGGGCTTTGTGTGTTCTGTTGACATAGATGGCAGAGTATAAAGGAGAGATTCAAGGCTTTATTGTCATGTGCACACACAGTAGCTACAGTGTAGATATGGCAATGAACGACTAAAATCACAGGCTCCTCCAACAATGTAACATAAATATATAGGACATAAACAAATAAAACAAAATAAATGTAAAGTAAATGGAATATGATATATCGATAAATAATTTGCAAGATGCAAACAGATGGATGTTCTTTACAGAGTTCAGGTATGTAATACTCATTACAATGATTAAAATGTTTTTTAAGATTTTCAAATGAAAGCATACACAACCATTTTTCACAGGACCTTGTTTTTTAAGATTTTGCAAACCAATATAACCAAAATAAATTGCAACTTATACGACTGTGTAAAGGTGAATAAGTGATCCATTTGACTTGTAGAGTAAGCCTCACCTGCCAATATGTAATAGAAAAAAGTTAATATTCTTTCCCTACTGTGAAATGTATACCACATGAATACACGCCTAGTGCAAATACAGCATGTCCACACACACTGTTTGGCTAAGCTGGAGCCAAAGAAGAAAAACCTGTCTGTTGTCCTTAATGCTGTTTCAGAGTGACAGCACTGGAAAACTCGGCTTTCATGAATTCAAACACCTCTGGAACAATGTCAAGAAATGGCAGGCAAGTACAGCAGACCCATTTCATTTGTACTATCCCTTATGTTTCTCTACAGTAACTTTACCGTGATCAGTGTTGAAACATCTCAAGGAACGGTGAACACATTAGAAACTTTATTTTAAAACTATTTATATACAGTATCAGCTGTTTATTGATCTTAGAACTTTGGTTTAGGTGGTAGAGTTGTTGTCCACCAACCAGAAGGCTGCTGGTTTGATTTCCCAAACCCTGCAGTCAACATGTTGAAGTGTCCATTTAAAAGACTCTTGAGTGTGAGATGTGTATCGCTCCTGGTGAGCAACTGGCACTTTATATTGTATGAATGTTTGAATAAATACTTTGAGTGGTTGAAAGACTAGAAAATAACCGTATAAATGCAGACCATATACCTCCATATTGACAGCCATTCAGGTTGTTGAAGAGAAATAATTGTTACTGGTCTTGAGGTTGTGAATCAACTTCCTAGGAATCTTTCATGGCTTATATGCTCTAAATACTTTTGTACTGTAATTGTTTAGGGCGTGTACAAGTCCTATGACTCAGATGGCTCCGGTGTCATCGGTGCAGATGAGTTGCCCAGCGCTTTCACAGCTGCAGGTGAACTTCTTTTTACATTTATTTAAATCCGCTTTTGCATAGTTACTTACATTATCAATATCAGTGATAGAAGCCACATGTAAAGTGGTCATCTTGGATGCATTAAGAATGAACAAAAATACCTTTAGATTGACTGTCAACAGTAATGTGGCTGTGCTTGTTTGAAACAGAAAATTATTTGCATAGTTGTTTCATAGGACAGAAACCTATGCAAAGCTGTTTCAGAATTATAGACAACGTTTCATCTGTTCATCACTTTCTCAGGCTTCCCCCTCAACGACTACCTGTTCAACATGATCATTCGCAGATACAGCGATGAAAGTGGGAACATGGATTTTGACAACTACATTGGCTGCCTTGTGAGGCTGGATGCCATGTGCCGTAAGTTTGAAAGAGCAGTCCTTAAATCAATTGATTGATTTATTGGTTAGGCAGATGAGAATGATTGACTCCTTGACTGAAGATGCCTAACAACTGTTCTGATTCAGGTGCCTTCAAAACCCTGGATAAAGATAACAATGGGACAATCAAAGTCAATGTTCAAGAGGTAAACACATTTTAAATTATTTTGACTGGAGTCTACATTTGCTAATCATTCATTGTTAAAGCCCTTCTCTCTTGTGTCTTTTCAGTGGCTTCAGTTGACCATGTACTCTTGAGTCCAGACGCCGCTCTCCTGCTTGTTTTATGGAACCACTTTTTTTTTCTTTCTACACAGTACAACACATTTTCGCAACCATCCCTACTAACCTGTTTTTCTCAGAAAATCCCCCCCCCTGCACAGGTGTCCTTTGAATGTTAATGGAATGCAAGTGTTGTGTTCACTGTCCCATTATACATGCCAAAGACAGAATTTGCCAGTATTTGTATTGTTACAGCAACCGAGAGTTGGTATTAGTTTTACATAGTGTATGTTATGCTGCGTTCCACTGCGTGCTATGGCTCAACTTGCTCGGTTTTGGTTTTCCATTTTGATCAGTAGTGTATAGTGCCTGGTTCATGGTATTTCTTACCATGAACCTCAGCCAAGATTCCAAGCGGCGTTAAAATGCTGCAGACCACTTATCTGTCAGGGAGAATCATCAAAAGTGCATCGTGTCCTTTACAATTGGCATAGTGTAGACGGTCCTCTGTGCGGTTGCTGTTGAAAGGATTGTTGTAGCCGTTCCATACAGTAGGAACGCAGCTTTAAAAGGATCTGTGACACTCGTTTTGTTTTGAGCCTGTGAAATGCTAAATTGCTGGGATAAAATGGCCTTGCACCCTAAGCTGTGACTTATTTGGCTATGTTTTTTGTTTCAACGACCACCTACAAAGAAGTTTCCATCTTTCCCAGATAATATCCTTCTAAGAACAGTCTGGGTGTGTATAGACTGCTCAATTGGCATCTTCATCTCAGCTGTTATGAGGACTACCCGACCCTTCACACTAAGTGAAAACATCTGTGAGGATGTGCAGGGCCTTTAAGTTTGTTATGGCAAACCATAAATCATTCAGAGCTGCAAAACGACTACTAGCTATGTAAAGATAGTGTGTCGTTTTGTCTACCTGGGCAGAGAATGAGGTCACTCCCCTCTGTGTGTTGTAATCCCAGTGTCTCTGTGCTTTGTTTACTGAGCTAGTTTCCGCATGCATGCAAGTCTGTGTGTTCACTGGCTAGCTAATGTCTGCCGCAGTGCAATGTGCTAACACAGCACTTATAGCTGATGACACCTCTGCTAACACCTATAATGCCACTTAAAGTTCAAACATTGAATAAACCTATGTTCAGTTATTGTGGCTGAGTAGACTTCTAAACAGGTTGAAGTAGGATGGAGCCATTCTGAGAATCACTTGAGGTCACCAACTCCCATTTACTCATAAAGGTCATAGGGTGCAGTTGTCCCTTTCTAATTGGAGCAACAACACAGGAGTGTATAGAAATGGTTTATTAGACCACAATGACATTATCTTTGTGAAACCAGCCCCAAACCCATTGACAGGAGATTCTTGTTCAAAAACAACAATATGAGACAAAATCAAACAACTTTGAGGTTGATATGTGAAGTATGGTACTCTTGCACTGCAGCCTAATTCAAACAGATCAAGGTTTTATCATTTGTACACTCGCATATGGGTCAGGGACGCCAGTGTCCTTTACTAATAGTAATTTGTAACAACTCAAGAGACAATGTTTTGTTGGGCAATTCATATTTAAAATGTAATGTGTAATGCTGGTAGTACAACTTGGCCATGGCTTTCTCTATGTTCCTCTAACTGTTAGTTATCACTGTACTGTGTACTTATTCAAATTGCCTGCACCAAATAATGCCAGCACAATCTGTAAATTGATCATATATATATCATGTTTATGCCACTAATGCATGCAGCCAATAGCAAAGGTGCCAATATTAAATGTTTTTAACCATGTAGTTAGCCACAGTCATGAAACTGTTATTAATAATGCTTGGTAAAAATAAATCCCTGTGCCATATTTGGAATAATGGTATGTTGAATGTGTGTTATTATTGGTGCACTATTAGCAAATGTTTCGGGATACTTTGAATCATTAGTCAGTCATGTATTGAATGTCATTATGGTTACATTGGGCATCTGTTCTGGCCCAGCTGATTGACAGTGACACTATTTTGAATTTAAAGTTTGGCCAAAACAATATTTGTTTGCTCAATTATTGAGTTAAAGCCAATATTTTGCGTTGACAGTTTGCTCAAAGGAGTGCTTATTCTTCAAAGGAGTGGGTCTGATATTTCGTAGCCAGAGGTGGAAGAAGTACTCAGATCTTGTAATTAAGTACAAGTAGTACCAAAGTGTAGGAATACTCTGTTACAAGTAAAAGTTCTGCATTCAAAATGTTACTCAAGTAAAAGTAGAAAAGTATTCGCATCAAAATATCAAAAGAAGTACTCATTATGCAGATTGGTCCATTTCAGATTATTATATGTTTTGATTATAATGATTGATTGATTGATCATTAAAGAATTCTCAAAGCTGGTAAAGGTGCAGCTAGTTTGAATGACTTTGTATACTGCAGGGTAGCTTGTGAATTTACTCCAGGTGGAACTAAAGTCTGATTTAACACTTGATTAGATTTCACATCATTAATCGAAATTTGTAAAGTAATTTAAGATATTAAGAAATGTAGTAATACATACTTATACTACACTATTTACCTCTGAAATGTAGTGAAGAGTACAAAGTAGCAAACATTCGAAATACTACTTACTACAAGTCTCTAAAAATGGTACTTAAGAACAGTACTTTTGTTCTTGACTATGTTTACAATACTATTCGTATAATACTACTATTCGTAGCTATCTATCCATCCAACCGTAATGTTTTTTCTTCCAGGCTTATTATACATCCATGGTCAAGACAGCCTACGTTACCAGAAAAGGCGGGCTCCTTCAAAATAAAAGCATTATGTCACAACGGGAAATGTTTGAGAAACAAAAGTAAGTGAACTCAATTAGCAAATGTGCTAGATATATCGTTGTTGTTAAACTTTACATGTAAAAGCAACACCTAAACGACATGAACTATATCCATACTAAGATCAATGTGTTTATCAATACTTGTTTTAGCCAGCGCCTTTAGTTAGCTATTACCTGAGGGTAACCGGACATCTTTTGAGGAGCGTTAGCTGCATTCTGGCTAGCTTGACATTAGCTATCTTGAAGATAGGGAAGTTTATCATTACGTTTCTGGACCAAAACCCCAACTTCTTTGACTTTGGGGTATGTTCACCATCTCAATAACTATGTTTGGCATTAAGGTATTCGTCTGGAAGTCAGGAAACGTCAGGTTGTCGCTTTATTAGTCATTTGTGAGTCTTGTGTTGCGTTAGCTAACGTTATCCTGCTGCAGAGAGAGCTAACCTAGTGTGTGCTATGTGTTGTATTAAGTGCAAGTTGCACTATATAAGAGACATTTAATAACCGACACTCGTTCAAAATAATCATGGAAATGTGGCAATCAAGGTATTATATGTGTGTAATGCTAACTACGAGTGCTCTTTAGCTAACTAGGCTGTCGCGTGGGTTAAGCGTCGATAGCATCGTCCATTGTCCATTCACTCTGACGGCTAGCAGACATACATTGTTGTCATCGCGCAGAACTTGCTCCATTTCCTGTTTAACGATATGAGACCACTTAGACATATGTATTCAAGTTCGTTTCAGTAAAAGTGTTGATAATATTAATGTATTATCTATATTGATCAACTCAATACATCTGCACGAACGGTTGCTAAGCTGTTAAGCATGAACAAGTGTAACGCTGTCACTGAGCGATACTACTTACCTTATAAATGCAAGTATAGTTTAAGAATCAATATATTTGTGACACATGAGCACATTCATATACATCACATAATTAACACTCCCATGCTTTTTGTTGTTAACTGTCATCAGACAGCAGGAGAAGTGGAAGCACAGCAGAGACTACACAGTAGCTGGACACCAATTGACACTGTGGGGAGGATGTCTTCACCGATATTCTACAACCAAGACAGTTTTATTCGCTTCAAGAAAAGAAAAGCTCGCTTCTCTTTCAGTGAAGTCCACATACTGCTGGACGAAGTGAGGAAGCATCGTATGGTTGTTGTGGGTAAGTGCGTATTTCATTCAGATGAAAGAATAACACTGAGGTCTGAGTACCTGGAAATGAGATGATTGCCTTGTAGCTTGTTAATCAAAAACATTAAACCAAGTAACCAATACAATGGTTAAGTCATATAAAAGTGAACATGACAGTGAAGCTGTGAGAAATACAATGTTAATGAGATCTGATCACTGACACAATATCATTTTAAGGCAAGTGCTTAGGGTCATTTTGTTTTGTCCCCCAAAGGCAAATTCAATCGTGGTGTACCAACAGACATAAAGAAGCGCACATGGGCAGAGATTACTGCCCGTGTCAATGAGATCGGGGAGTGCCAACGTGAGATCATCGAGGTCATCAAGAAATGGTCCGATCTAAAGTGTGACACGAAGCGGAAAGTGGGTGCCATGCGGTCAGGGACAGTGCCTAACAGAGGCCTCAACTCTCGACTCTCCCGAGACCTTAATCAGACGGAAAAAATAGTGCACCAGATTCTGGAGATGGACGAGGAAGACCAGAGCTCTGGGGACTTTGGCCCTCTGGGAGATGACGATGATGTGCCAGAGGAGGAAGAAGAAATGGAAGAGGACATTATTGGAATGCAGAGTTCTCCTAATGGCGGGTTGGACGGGGCATCTATGCCCCCACCAATGTCCTACACAATGAGTAAGTGTCAGAAACTATCATATGTCACTATTTACTCACCTTCAGTTCATTCTAAACATCAGGGAAGTTCATCTATCCATCCATCTTCTACCTCTTATCCGAGTCTGCTCGTGGAGATATCAGTTCTAGTAGAGCAAGTTCATAATATGTCTACATAATCCACACACCAAATTATTCAGAGCAAATCCACGTCACCCTCTTCTCAAAGGCAAATAGGATGCATTTTCTCACTGGATAAAAATATGTGGCATATGGGTGACTAATAAAGTGACAGACACACAAACAAATTGTTGGAATTTTTAGCTGGCCAGCTAACCAATCAGAGCAGACTGGGCTCTGGTTTCAGACAGAGGGTGAAAAGAGGTGCTGCAGCACAGGCAGTATGAGAACAATAAAGAGCTTTTTGAACATTAAAGCAAGGAGACGTGTCCCAGTAGAGACACTACATACTGATATGAACCTGAACATGAGTAAAATGGGTCCCCTTAAATAAGTTCCTGTGGAGAAATGCATTCAAACTGTTTCATTAAAATGCTTTGAATGTTGCAGAGGACTCTTCACAAACTGCCTATGATGTGCAGTATGAGATTCCTGCAACAGAAGGTGAGTTTCTTCTTTGAAGTACAGATTTAGGTTTTTTCAGAATAAGAAAACACTGACAAGCCTTTTCTCTTTACTTCAAGATGTTGACGCTGCATTAGGAGACTCAGATGAAGACCAAAGGGAAGATGTGCTTCCTTCCACAAAACCAACAGAGATTCACCAAGGAAACAATGGCATCCAAAAACAAGGACCACCTCTGACGTCTTCCAGCCCAGCAGCAGCAGCAGCAGCAGCAGCAGCAACAGCAGCAACAGCAGCAGCAACAGCAGCAGCAGCAGCAACAACCCCTACGCTTCCAGTGCCAGGTCAGCCCTCGCAGAACATGAGAGACAACATGCTACAGAATGCATCGCTGAGCCTTGAAGAGCAGCATGCCACCAACATCCTGCTGGAGACGGTTTCACGCTCCCTGGAGCTTCTGTCCGAGTCGGTGCAGCAGCTGGCAGAGACTCAGCAGGAGTTTGTGCGCGAGTCGCTGCAGCTCCAGAGGGAGACGGTGCAGGTTCTCAGAGACTTTACAGGCGGAGCTATTTCTCTTATGCATGACAAACTGAATGGACGGCCAGCATTATAGCAACAAGGTGTCAAACAGAGATGTTGTTGTGTGACTACATACATGGCCTTCAGGTGCAGGAACATTTGAGTTCCTCTGGACTCCACCGCTGGTTGCTGTACTTTTTGATAGTACTAAATAGGTTCTTTGTTGTAAGTTAAACATTTTATTGATGGAATTACTGTCTGTGGGGTTACATTGTACATCGATAAAGAAAGAAGATTTTAGTTTCCCCTTTTGCTACTGAATTTAGCATTTTTTATTAAGCCAACACCACATTTAAAGCCTCGATATGCTTTAACAATGACTTGCAAAGATCTTTGATTTTTGTTTTATGTTCTTGGATAAGTTGTAGTTGCATCAATGTCTGGAGATGATCACGTGAACTGTAATGGTCAGTGGATTTCCGCACCTGACCATTATATGGTCTGTATGCCTGAAAGCTAAACAAGGTGTTAGATATTTTGAAATACATGTAACTGAATAAGTTGTCATTGTCTGATTTACTTTTTTTTTACATTCCAAACATCAACACTTGAATATGAAAAGTTTCAACAGGTTTCTTTTTAAATGTTGAATAAACCTCTGATTTATTGAAACAGAACAGAAGTAATATTCCTTCCTGTGACTATATAAAGTGCTCGAGTGGACATAGATCCAGGGATCTGAATGTGTTAATCCACCTCTGTTAAGAGCTGCACTCTCCTGTCTTCAATGATGGTATATTTCAAGTTATCTTAAATTACAAATGATGAAGGATGTCTTACATATGAACAACCAGAACATGTGTAATACACATTACAAAAAGACCATACAGAATAAAGCTTGAAATATATTCAAAATATTTCCTCAGAAAAGACCAAAACCAATATTGTATTGATACTAACAAGTATTACCTCTGTATCAAAATCATGATGTATCTTATTCCTCTGTGCCGTATAACTATATTATCGTGCAAAAACTATTAAGAATCAGCAAGCCATGTTAAATGATATCTCTTAGAGCACAGAATGTATTAATCCGCTTCTGAAAATAGTCCCTAACAAATGTCCAATCTCTCCTGTTTCATTAACCTTTTCTGATTTCCACTTTATTAAGGGAAATACTGAGCCTTGTTTAAAAAATAAACTACTTGTATATATTTGTATTTACTTCAATAATAGGTTTTACTAATAGCTGCACACAATATGATTGGAAATAATTAAGACAGTTGTTGATTTTGGTCTTAAGATAAGATAAGATGGAACTTTATTAACCCCGTGGGGAAATTCAGGAGTAGTGTGGTGGAAAAGCAGCAACAGAGTGAGAGTGAAAAACAGGACAGCACAGATGCACACGAGGTTAAAAAAAAAAGAAGTAATACAAACATAACAAAAATAAAGTTATATTGTAACTCACAAAAGAAGATATCACAGCAAGGTAAACTGTTGACAATTAGAATGAACATATAAACATACATATTTGAGTATGGACTATTATAGGATGTATTCATAATAAGAAAATGGCAGAATACCACCAGATGTATTTAACATTGCAGTATCTTTGATCTTCCTTTACTGAGACACATGTTGACACTGTTGTTAGATGAAGGTCCAACAGACACTGATGTCCATCCAGTGTTGCAGGTTCACAGACCTGTCAGCAGGGGGCTCTGTTGCAGTCAGTGGTGATGATGCACACCATGAACCATATCCAGAGTTTGCTCTTCTCAACAATGTATTTTGCAACAATACTACATGTAATCGAAATACTTTTTCAGAGGTTTGCATGAGTATCCTTGGCGTTTTATTTGGCTTATTTTATTATGTCCCTTTTTCATGGGTATTTGGTTTTCCTGTGTACAGTATGATGCAAACATACTTTCATCTTTGTCAGATCAAGCCTGTATTTTTACAGCAGCTCCATTTGCAAAAAATAAGAGAAGAGACTTTTAATATTGCAATCACTGAAGATCATATGTTCAAGACCCTCTAGATTACGTATGATTTAACTTTCTATTCATAATTTCCATTATATGTACTTTTAATGGACAATAAAGTATTCTGAATCTGAATTTAAGTTAAGGATTGACTGGTGCACAAAGGAGTGCATTTGTCGGTTTATCACATCAGGATATATTACTAACACGAAAAAAGACCCAAAATTGTAAAAGGGGGAAGAGAGTCAGTGACACACGCTCACACACACTCACACACATAATGAGTTCAGTCACATTGCATTGTCTCCCTGCACCCCCTCCTGCTGCGGCACGCCGGGCTGGCCTCGGCAGCTGTTAGGCCAACTGAGGCAGGAGGGGGGGGGGGGGGGGGGGCTTGGGTCTGCTGGGGCTTCCTTCAGAGCTGGAAGGCAGGGGGCAGCATTAGGGACTGTCTGGGGGGCTGAGGTACTGAATAGGCAGCTGCATTCACATTGTGGTCCTTCAGTTCTTTACGGAGCCCTTAAACCTGAGACTTAAGCCTCTGTGAAAGGGCATTATTCACTCGGAGTGCCAATAAAACTGTTGTCTACTGTCTTTAGAAAAAAAATACAACTCGGTTCGGTTTACTTGGAAAGTGACCTGTAACTGAATAAATTCAGTGTTTACATTCCTGTATAGGCTGATCTTCTCTGTTTTATTCCTCTTGAAACGTTGCATTAATGTGGTTGAAAAAGCATGCCACATGAGAAGAAAACAAATATAAGCTCTAACTCAGATAATATTTGTATTGAAACGTATCACAGTACATTGAAACAACATTGAGACCAATTTGATTGTACACAAATATTTTCCAAAAGGGCCAATTCAGCCGTTATATTTTGCTCCAATCTCTGGCTTTCTCCAAGCTTTATTCTAGACTTTTTTTTCCGTTTTTACAAAGTTGGTCGACATCTGGCAAAAACAGAACTAGATTTAGGGAGGCACAATGTAAAGAAAAAAAATCCATCCATCGATCGTTCCCTCTGCAAGTCTATATGTACGTTTCCTCCCCCTTTCTATTGCCCCAGTTGACCCCTGTGCCCTTTCTTTTTCTTCAGTTTTCACCCCCACCTGTTCTCATTCCCCTGCTCCTCCCAGCTTCCTCTTTCATCCACCATCTGCCACTGAAGCTGCAGCAGAATGAGTCTGGAGAGGAAAGGTAGGATGGAAGGAAGGCAGATCTGCCGCTCAGATTGGATGGGATTAAATCATTATCATGCCTCCTTTTGTGCCTCAACAAAAGAGTCATTATAAATCTGCTGCTAAGCCTAACACACTCGTCATATATGTGGACGTGGGGAGAGTTTCTGACAGGATCAATGTCTTATAGAGGTAGATTTGTTTGGTCCATATGCTAGGAAATAATCTGATTGTATATAATAAAAACACTATACTAAATGTATAATTGTTTGTTTGTAGCCTTTATTTATCCAGGTAAAAAATCCCATTGAGATCAACGATCTCTTTTACAAGGGAAACCTGCCGCACATTGTTTACACATAAGGTATTTATAACAGGTAACCACTTCAAGTACTTTTCCTTGCGTAGTAACAATATCCAAAGTGGTCTCCGGTGTCTTTTTGGCTTTTGAAAATAGCATTACCTTAGTTTTTATCAACATTTAAAAGAAGCTTAAGCTCAAAACAGCCTGTAATTGAACAACAGCCTCCTTAATGGAGGGGCCTGCACAATACATCACGGTATCATCAGCATACAAATGTAAAGTTGCTTCATCCACATTTTCACCTAAGCTGTTGAAATAGATGGAGAATAAAAGTGGACCTAAAACACAATTTGTAATGTTTAACCACTCAGAAGAGAGCCCATCAAAATGAACACATTGGGACCTTTCAGAGAGGTAGTTCACAAACCACCCCACTGCATGGCTGGACATGCCTATACTGGCCAGCCTCTGCTTCAAGATATGATGATCGACGGTATCGAACGCTTTGGAAAGATCAATAAACAGAGCTGCACAATTCTGCTTATTGTCTAAGATATTAGCAATATCATTCACCACTTTCATTGTCGCAGTGATGGTGCTATGTTGCTTTCTGAAACCTGACTGATGTTTACATAGTAGGTCATTGTTACTTAAAAACACCTTTACCTGCTCACTCACTAGCTTTCAAGAACCTTGGCCAGAATTGACAATTTAGAGATGGGCCTATAGTTATTTAATAAAGTGGCCTCCCCTTCTTTTAGTAAAGGCAAGACATAAGCTGACTTCCATACTTTTGGAATTGTGTTTGTGCTGAGGGAGAGATTAAAAAGAGTAGTGAGAGGTGGAGCAATAAAATCTGCAGCTATCTTTAAAAAGAAAGGTTCTACGTTGTCCGGGCCAGCCGGTTTCTTAGGATCTAACTTGGTTAAGGCTTCATGAACGACTTCAATAGAAAAAGGAGAAAAACTGAAAGGGTTTTCCAAAACACGTTTTTCAGAGTCACAGACTGTGGTGATCACAGAAGCAGAGTTAGTAACAGAATCAAAGAGAGAACCGCAGGACACAAAATGCTCATTAAAACTATTTAACATAGTAGCCCTGTCCGATATAGAGCCAGATGCTGTGGTAAGGCACGGAGGTAGCTCATTACGGATATCACCGGTGGATAACGATTTTATAGCTTTCCAAAAATGTTCTAGGATTATTCAGGTTCTTTGTGGTAACTGACAGATAATACTTAGACTTAGCACTTTTGATTTGTGATGTGAAGCTATTCCTTAGCTGCCTAAAACGCAGCCATTCTACCTCTGAGCCTGATTTCCTAGCCTTTGCCCAGGCCTTGTTTCTCTCATGTAGGAGACTGGACAGTTCAGCAGAAAACCAGGGATTGTCTCGTCCCTTCACTCTAAATGTACGCAGGGGTGCATGTCTATCAATAATTTACATAAAACCAAGATAAAAATAAAACCATGCAGTTTCCACATCAGCACACAGATCGATCTTTCCCCAATCAAAACCAAACAGATCATGTACAAAACCCTGCTCAACAAAATGTTTTGTGTCTCTCTTAATGATAACGCGAGGTTTACTCTTTTGGACCTTAGTGTCCCTAATTGTTGCTACAACACAGTGATCACTCAGATCATTAGCAAATACTCCCACAGATGAGTATTTATAGGGAACATTAGTTAAGATGAGATCAATTAAGGAGAATTTATTTGGGGACTTAATGTTAGGGCGAGTCGGACTGTCTATAATCTGAGTAACATTCAATGAGATACAAAGGTTTTTAAAATCCTCTGACACTGCAGTTAACCAGTCCCAGTTCAAATCTCCAAGTAGCACTATTTCCTTGTAGTCAAGTTGAGATAAAAGATTTGCTAAGGAAGACAAGGAGTCCTTAGAGGGGTCTGTAACAGCCCACCACCATGACCTGTTGACCCTTTGCCTCTTCGATATTTAAGGCTAAACATTCTAGTTGTTTACTGATTGATTTGGAAACCAATGTGGTTACACTAAACTTATTATTCACATAAATGGCAATGCCACCACCTTTATTAGTTTGGTCGGTACGATATACATTGTAACCATTTAAGGAGATGTCAGAGGCCAAAACAGATTTATTTAGCCATGTCTCTGATAAAACAATGATATCAGCGTCAGTCGAGCTCGCCCAAATGCGGACAAAATCTAGTTTAGGTAAAAGACTGCGCACATTTAAGTGGATGAATCCCAACCCAGACCTAGATTTAAAATCAGCAGGAGTAGCGATCTGACTACTACTGCTGGGCGGACCAGGGTTAGGTTGTACATTTCCTGATAGCTATAATAACAAGAAGACCAGACATCTTTTCCTCTTAATCGACACACATAAATTGTCATCTACTTTAAAATCACTGCGAGTTTCTAAGGTGGCCTATACCCAGCCACAGCAGATCAATTGTCAGCAACGGGGAAATGTATGGTACTACAAAAGTGTGTAGATTAGTTAAAAAGAGTAGACTTACATATTATATAAAAAAGGTACGAATACGTTATTAATAATAAAAACACAATAAGTAAAAAAATAACAGATAAGTACACTATGGTTATACAAAAATACTAAGTAGGCCTAGCAGTAGTTATAAAATAAATGACCATAAAAAAAAAGCAGAAGCAGCTTGTACTGTTTTCAGCGTGAATTGCATGAGGGTATATTGCACAAAGGGGGGTTGTTGGTTTGGCAGTGACAAGCTTCTTCGTCTGGTCAGTGAACTCTCAGGAGGGAGGAAGGAAGGACTGGAGAGAAAAGAAGAGTGAGCTGGGTGGGGTATGGGGGGTGGAGGGAGAGTATCCAGGGGCTGAGGAACCTTCTTTCGTCTCTCTCCTCATTTGAATACCATGTGTTCAGTGCCAACATCCTGCTGTATCTCCGTTTCTCTTCTGTCTGGCGGCAGAGGGCCACTGATGAGCACCTCAGCATTCAGAGAGCTGACCTGTTTCAGCAGACATTTAAACTCTTCTTTCAGCACTTCACACTGTTGTTTGACAACATCATTTGTCCCAATGTGCAGTATGATGTTTTTCAAAGTTGGTGTTAATTCCTGATTTGCAGGATCCTTTTGGCCATTGTCTTTGGGGGAAAAGTGGCATTTTGAGGTTTATTTTACTTAGTAATTTAGTTTGAGGTTAGGTCGTTAGCTCGACCTGCAGCCTTCACTCTGCGTTACTTTAACGGCCCGTCCACACAGCGGCGTTGGAAGCTTCTTCCAATTCACTTTGAATGGGGTGACATCACTTTTCGCCGAACTGCATTGTGGGAAGCAGAGCGGAGCTTTCCTGGCGTTTCAGGCTGCAAAAGTTGAGCAGTGTTCAACTTTTGAAGTCTCGGCAGAAGCGTCAGCCAATCGAATCATATGCCAGTACAAGCTCTAGCCAATCAAACCGCTGCTTGTGTGTCAGGGGCGGGAGATTCATGTTATTGGTTGTTGGTCAAGCTTCAGACACGCCCACCTCCAAGCTTTTTCCAAAGCCGCTGTGTGGACGGGCCGTAAGTCCTTACCTTGCTGTGTAAAGATGCTGGTGAGTTGATCCTCAGATCACGGGCACTGGGGAACACCATGCAGTTTGAATCCTGCCCAACATGCCGTTGTGTCCTTGGGCAAGACACGTCACCCTAATTTGCTCCTGTGGGTATTGTCCTATTGTCCTATCGATGTAGTACATGTCTGATATGTGTAATATGTGGAGCAAATCTGTTCAGCAGTAGCACACTTGGTTGTTGGGGATGATAGTTGCTAGTTTGCCCTATCATAACTGTCAATGGAGCCTGTGTCCCAGTACAGGGGGGGAAAAGGCGCTCTGTCAGGATGATAATCATGCAGGCCAAACATCTCAGAGCGCCGGGCTCTGTCTGTTGCTCATCCTCTCAGTTATCATGCAAAGGATGTACTTATGCATTGAAAGATAATTCCAGGGAAGATAACCACTTGTAAATGTTTTAACCGATAAAAAGCCCTCCTGTAGATGCTCGGTGTACCCTGTGCTCCATGGGGGCTCCTGGTACATTTCTCCATATGTTCTGGGAATGCCCGCCTGTTGCTCGCTTTTGGAACGGGGTCTCCTCTAAGTTGGCCGACATATTTTCTTTGACTGTACATGTATCTGTGTCTGTTTTTCTTTTAAATGACTTATCTCAGCTGCCGGCTACTGGGTACCAGAAACTCTATGCTGGCCTTACGGCTGCCAAGAAATTGGTTGCTATGAGGTGGAAACAACCCGACAAGCTCTCAGTGACCTGCTGGTTACTAACGTTTCTTGACGTACTCTACATGGAACTGTCCACTGCACGCGTGATTGGAGTTAAGGAGTCCAATATCGGTTTATGGGTGTCGACAGCTGAAAAATTGAAGGAGCGGATCTAGCTATCTTAACTGATATATTTGTTTGCAGTCATTGGTCCTGAGAGGTCCTGGGATTGGGAGTGGGAGGGTTTATTTATTTTTATTTTTATTATTTGTTTTCCTTAGTTTTGTCCTCTTGTCAGATTGTTGTTATTGTTTGTTTTTCTGTATTTTTTGTAATTTGTGTGGTGATTGCACATTGTAATTTACTAAATGTATGTGAATAAAAACATTTGATCAAAAAAAAAAAAAAGCCCTCCTGTTTCATGGTAGTTTTATACAGATAGCCTTGTGTTAGCATGCCCTTGTCCACTCTGTTGAGATATTAGTAACAGTGTAGGTCATTTCCACAGAGTGCATTCACTTCAACGTTCCCTTCTAACCAACCAAATCTTAGTTCCAGTGTATTGTTGTTTGTGGTAGGGCATGGGTGAAGAGGGAAATCATACCACACCACAAGGAAATGGTGGCAATAAAATAAGCCTGTAATTCCCTAATCTTCAATTATTAAGATGAATCATATGGTTTCCTTGCGTCCATTTAACAAATTCTCAAAGACCCAGTATCACTCCGCAGCCCCAGGGTTAGCAATCTATAGCTTGGTAAACGAGACTGCCAACCTCAACAAGCTGCAGCACTAAAATGCTGATCACATTATTAATCTTCAATAATAATAATCCAACAATGCAACCTACGTCATACTGTTACTTTTAAACCTTTGCTGGAAAGAGTATTGTTGCATTGTGGTATCTCAACCTTTACTTATATAAAGAATCTGTATATTTGTCTGAATACTGTTGTTTTGTCATATCGTAGATAGTAAACTAACAAACGACCTTATTGCTGTGCTGTCTGCATCTGGTTGGGCTTTGGGAAACAGGATCATCAAGCCAAAAGGAGTCAATGAAACAAGGTACAGAGGCACAGAAAAGTTACAGTGCGATGATCCATGTGGTGGCTACGGAGTACAGCAACCAGCTGTTCAAGAACAATGGGAAGAACAGGATCCGCCTGAGCCCAGCCCTGGTATCAACTATTAGGCCTGCATGACTCCAATTACCAATATACTGACAATATAAATACAATTACTGAAAATACAATAGAACCTTTACCCTGCAAAGGAGAGAAAGGGTGGCCCTGAAGTTCATTGTGGTAACTGAATGAGGTTTTGCCACTGTATTTTGGAATACGGTTCAAATCTGAGCTGATGGATAATAAGTAGTGCTGTCAATCAATTAAACCATCTGTGTAATGTGCGCTACATAGGGCATATTATCTCTGGTGCTTTCATACTGCGAGCACTATTTGGGAACCCTGTCAGAGCAAATGTATGTGAATAGGTGTGCCATCTATTACATTACATGTCACTTGTTATCCAAAGCCATTACTGCTTTATTCTCAAGTCAGTGCAACATACAGGATGTAGCTTGTGCTAATTTCTCTGCTTTCTTTGCCTTTGCACTGCCATGTAATTCATGCTGCGGAATTACAGGAGAGAGTTTGGGTCAAATTTGGTAATCTGCGTTAATTTCTTCTTCTTTTATTTGTAATCACTGAAAATTATGATTAAAAACAACAATTTCACAGATTTTGAAGAGAAATCAATCATTCTTAGGTAGCGACCTCATTCAGGAACGTAGTGGCCTGAAGGTAGAAGTTCTTCCTGATCCTACTTACACACATAAACAACACAGAGTAAAGACCGTTATCTGGATGGGCAGGACCCTTCATTTGTCTGTGTATCAATCATTCCCATAGCCCTTTCTCACTGCCATTTGTATGTCGTGTGTGGCACCAAATCATTACCGACTGTTTCTACAAACCTAATCAAATTAACAGTGGCTTTTGGACTGCAGCATCGTAGTATATTTGTATGTATAACTTTTATTTTTATAGTGCTGTTTTCATCAGAACAACTGCAATCACAGTTGCTGCTGGTCCTGCTTCTTCCGGTCGGTAGCGAGCAGGATTAGGTGTTGTCTTGAAACCAGCGGGTAAGGTTCTCTACTCTGTTCAGGTAGACCATTTCTTTGTTTTCAGCTAACTTGATGATGGTGTTTGAGTCGAAAAGGGCAACACAGTATTGTTTGAATCCAAAGTACAGCAATGGGCTCGAAACAAAGCCCTGGTGTACCCCGGTGTTAAGGACGAATGTGGAAGACTTGTGTCGTAATCTTGTCCCTGGGGTCTGCCTGTCAGGAAGTTAAAGATCCACAAGCACAGTGATTCATATCTGTATACAGTGTATCACAGGTCTTGAGCATTTAAGGGAATGTGTCCATTTGAATGAAATGTTATGTGAAATGTGGCCACCTTCACAACAAATCTCTCATCTCACTAAACTCAACTGAAATGGGTGTTTTTGCATTTGACACAAAAATATGTTGCTTTTGACTGTGTTGGCATGTTTTTAGAACCCTAACCCTAGATGTAGATGTGTCTCTGTGAAGCACTTTGCTAATCACGTGGTATTCTTTATATTGCCTCCATCTATAAATCCTCTTTGCTCTACTACTTATCTAAACAACTGTAATAATCAGACTGAAAGAGGAACGGAGGGCTCTATATGTGTTGCAGGAATAAGAAGGAGGAAGACTTTAGAACATGGAGGACATCTGAAGTGAAAGTAGAGAGAACAAGGAAAGTGCAGCAGCTCTGACTGTTTAACTGGAAGTCAGCTGTCCTGCAGGTGTCTGAAGGAGGGGTAAAGGAAAGGAGATTCAGTATTTAAACACAGATGGAATCAAGAGTGGCCTAAACTGTTTTAAAACACTGATTCAACAAAAGTAAAGCCTACATATATTTAGGCTTATTGTAAGTCGCTTTGGATAAAAGCATCAGCTAAATCAAATGTAATGTAATGTAATATATCACAGTATTTCAATCTTTTATGTTGCTTGCCAGTGATGTACCTGCCAATGCACCTCTAAATACCTCACCCTCCTCTGACTCAGCAAGTTGGTGATGTTGCAGGGCTGTGTGCATCTTTAGATACCCAACAGCACTAAAGCATCCTGAATCTTAATGAGTTCAACCAATCAACCAAATGACATGCATACATTTGAGGATATATGTATGCACTGACAAACGCACACACAAACCGAACATCCTGGCCTGCCACCCTCCCATCCACACCTTCTATTGTCCCAGAGTCAGACAGCAGGCTGGGGCTCCAGAAGTGGCCACAACAGGCGGACTTCTCCCCCGAGAGCCTGCAGGGTCAGATCTGCAGCAGCTCCCCCTCTCTTTCTCCCAGTGTCCTCTGGGAGAGGGATCTCCAAGCTGCTGTGAGGAGGCAGATGCTGGCCACTCGTTCTAATGGGAGGTCCGAGGGTGGGGGTGACATGACTCTTCTTAGGTTCCCATGCCCTGTAGCACACTCATGTCACACTCCTGCAAGTAATACAGATGACAACAGCAGAGAGGGTGCACTGTCCATCTGCTCCCCTGACACAAAGACACTAAGAGATGCAGCGGTACTGTAGCTGGACGCTGAGCCTTAGTGTGTGTGTACAAGAGGATGTGTGGACAGTGTGGGTGTGTGTGTGTGTGTGTGTGTGTGTGTGTGTGTGAGACATGAGGGTGGTAAGATATATAACATGATGTATAGGAACATGTGCCACAGCCACACACACACACACACACACACACACACACACACACACACACACACACACACAGCATTTTTTTTATTATTTGGAATCAAGTTGTGATGAAAATATTATGATGCTGTAGAGCAGCCACAGATTGCCTGTGCTTAGTTTCCTTTTATTCACAATTGTTTTACCTGCTATTTACTAAGATCATGGAGAAGCTGCAACTTATCTGTTTAGGTTCTATAAATACAAATCATGCCTTTTGTCTTTGAGAAGAAAACACACAACATACAACATCAACCTCATATAATGAAAAAACAAAGCATGCTGATACGATACCATATTCAGAGACAGTTTAACACATTTAAAAATGTGTTAATAATTTACACTAAGCTACACAACAATGTGAGCAGTTGCCAGGGAACGCATGAGGAATGAATTTGGAACCAATTGTTAACAATTCCTTATCAAATTTGAGTTGCTTTTGATTAATTAATGCTTGGATAGGTACATTTGAGAAGGCAGTGAGAGTAGGTAAGATCTGAAAATTATTCAAACAAAAAAGCTCAATGCCGCCAATCCTTTTCCAGCAATAAGAGCCATCAGCATTAGCTTCAAAAGTCGTTACATTTAGCGAACAAAGTTCTAATGTTGGCTATTTTGACAACCCCTACAGACCACTTCACCATAATAATCTTAGGTTGGCCGTCCAATCAATGACCGAACGAAATGATCATCATTAACGCATGAGTAGTTACTTCATCCCCATACATCATCGTTATCTTTACTATTAGTTATTAATGAGGAATCAAAGACAGGTTTCTTTTACAAGTTTCTTTTGTTCATCATATACGTTAACAATAACATACATGGATATTATGAACATAATATAACTTCACACACTTTTGCCCCATTGGCTTCATTATCGTATGTTGGTTAGCCTAGCATGCTAACATGCTCACTTCAGTCACAAGTTGTTGTTGCATGGAAACAGTTATTTTCTGAGGTTGAATAAAGGAACATAACAACTCAACCTGCATCTTAACTTAATACAAAATGTAAGTTGACTGTTGGTGCACAATCTATACATCCTACCCGAAGCCAAACGATATGTACATGTGCAACTCTCAACCAACAAAGATGGAAAATAAGTGAGATGGGTGAAAATACGGTTTTTAATAAAGAGTATTTCCTCTTGTAGAGAATATTCACAGCATATACCTCATCGGAATGCATCAAGAAGAATTTAAACTTGTTGATGATGATGAT
>CALSBZ010005276.1:179806-212956 GCA_943591055.1 Gobionotothen gibberifrons
GTTTCAGGCAGGGAGGGGAGAGAAACTCCTTCTGGAGGGAACTTTGGGAATGTAGCCTTTGCAGAACATTCACATGCACAAAAACCTATATACTGTAACACACTACAGGAAAGGGAAAACCCCCAAAATACAACAGGGCCCCTTTAACATGGATACTGGATCATCTGAATCATATTGAATATACTTGACTTTACATTAGTGACAGCAGACATTATACTTATGAACAAATAACATATAGGGGTCCTATTGACACATTTAAAAGACCCATTGGAACTCTTTAATTGTAGAACATGAATCTCTCTCTACTTCCTGTGACGCTGTTCCCCTCAGGCCTTCATCAGGGATTTGGTGGTGAAGCTGGAGGGAGTTCACAAGCAGGAGGAGCTGCAGAGCGAAGGCATCGAGCATCCCATCATCAGCCACAGCCACTACCGCCACGAGCCCTACCACTTCAACAACCACCACTAACCCCCCCCCCAAACCAGGCTCTCCGAAGACCCCTCCACCCGGACACACTGCCGCAGACTGGCTGTTCTTTTGAACTATGTAAGGCAAAGACGGACACAACTCACTAACTAAGACATTATATCTCAAGTGCTCCTGTACATAGCCTAGCAAAAATTAATAACAACAACAATGTTTATGGTCCCAAAATGTCTATTCCTATTTCTTAAACCACTCATCAAAGAAATGAAAATGTTTGACATATTAAATGAAATAGAAATTCATTAATATATGAGGAGCTCTTTTCCAAAACGCTATATATCCATTTTAATAGTTGTCAGGAAAATGACATTTTTTACCTAGACCCACACATTTTGTTAATATTAAATTTATATATATATATATAGGATATATAGCGATTTGGCATGAAACGTTGATAGAGCAGTGAATAGGTTCAGTACACAGCAAAAATGGCACAACAAACTCAATTTTCAATTTGGCTTTTATAGCGTTTTGGAAAAGAGCTCCTCATATCAATACATCATAGAAACAAATGTGTTCTTCCACTCCCAGTGTCGACCTTTATTTGCAGCACTATAAGCTGTAACTCTCAAGTTTTCTCGACTGGAACACACTATTTTATCTTGCTCTTATTGATATTATCCTCCTGTCCCCAAGTTAGATGCAACAGTTCTGCACTAACTGATCAAGTCACTGAAGAACAAGATCATGTTTAACGCTTTAGACACATATGACCAATTAACATTTGTTAGATTATGATGTCATGAATGTTACAGTATTTATTGTCATGTTCACAGTACATGAAGATAGATCCAAGTGTGACACTGGAAGTAATCCTGTTGCATTGCTGACACACTGTTGCTTTTTAATCATTTACTGTCATCCATCCCTTCTGTTTTTGAGACATAGTGTTACTACTATTTAAGTTGCAAAGTGACACTAGTCCTTTCAATTGCAGGAATTCTAAATAAAAATGTTTTTCTCTGTTGGTTCATGTTTCATGTAACAAATGGTGTGTTCCCCAGGTCAGGAAGCACTGACAATGTGGATTACCTGAACAGTTTACAAAGGACACTGATTACCTGATTATTATTATAATTATTACATTTAATTTAATAGATTTATACTGTTTTGTATCCTAAAACAGAGTGGGAAACGGGTCACTAGCTTATCTCTTTTTAATGTGTCACAGTATAGTCACACTAATGATGCAGCATGGCCACGACTTAGTGTCCAATGCATGTGCACAATTTGAGAAGGAGGGACACGAGTCAATACATGCAGACAAATTGAGTACATGGCAATTGCAAGGGGAAGAAATATAACGCAAAAATAAATGCCAAATTCTTTACAGCCCACACTCCACCCTTCCCACACCAGAATGACCAAAGCAGGCTATTACATGAAACATCTGGGCCTGTATGTATAAAGATAAGGTTATTTAGAACACTCTCTAAACTTACAGGTGAACAAATCTATTCAATTGTGTAATTGAGAAGCTGTGTAAAGAAACTCAAATCAACCTTTAAGCAAATTCCAATTTTTATATTTCTGCTGACCGCAGGAACTCTTCAGTGTACCCATACCGCCCACATACAGTGAATCAGCCCATGAAAGACCTTCAAGCATCAGTCATCACAGCTTCATGCACACTGAACCTCTCATCAGATACACCATACAACCACAATCACAGCATTCCTGTTTGCTTCCAGCTGGATACCTATCCCTGCCGCAATACCATAAATAATCGATAAATACTCCTTTACAAAAGAAACATTTGAAAAAGCTTAATATCCCATTACACATTTATCTCAGGGTGGGTTCAACTTTGTCCAGCATACAACACCTTCTGTTCTGACTCTACTACTACTACTACTACTTTGGGGAGGAGGGGTCCCTCTCCCAGGAAGGACATGCAATAGATACACATTATAACATAAGCAATCAAATAAAATAAAATGATAATGTGAACAATATAAACAAAGATGGATCCAGGTGAATGTCAATCATATTCCAGGTGCCGCCACTAGGTGGCATGTGGGGGCCACAGAGTTCAGCTGTGTTTGGGAACTGTTCACCAGAGCAGTTCTTACCTTGTTGATTTGTTTCTTTGCTTGGTTATTTTCTTTTAATTGCACAATACAGCGCTGAGCCATTAGCACAGACACACTCACTCCTCTCGTAAATCCCTCAGCTTTACGGTTCTGTTCTTTGAGTCACATTAGAGCTCTGCCATTCCTTTAGTGACCTTGAAGCTCTGCAGTAAAGCAAAGACAATATAGCGACCGCACCAGTGTTGATGGGCATTTTAACTGGGATTAGTCCACTAAAGGTCTTCCGCTGAGGAAGATGACGGGCTGATGGCGTACCAACGGGATTAAAACTCAAGGCCGTGGACACTGAATCATCCTCATAGTTCCTTTTCTTCCTCTAACAGAAATCACACACACACACACACATACTTAAACACACACACATTAACAGACAGACAGACAGACAGGGTGTGTCGAGCCAATAAAAACTTTAAACACTGCAAGGGAATGCTCTGTGTCCTAAACTGCACCGTTAATGCAATTAGCCTAATTAGAAGGGGCCCCAGGGTGCAGGGCGTGGGGGTGCGGAGGGGGCTGGGGGGGGCGGGGGGGGTTGGAGGGTCGGTGGCACAGGAGGGGGAGAAAGGACAGGACGGGCCTTTCCTCAGGAAAACATATCACCTCCACCACAATAGAGGCCGTCAGGAAACCACAGGCAGCCACATTGCTCTCTTGAGTCACAGAGTACTCTCAGACACGCTCTCACACTCATCAGTCACACACACACATCCACAGCGTCCACAGCCTGGCAGCCCGCTCCGCCAGCACACTCCAGGATGACATTGTACTGAAACACTGCAAGGCAATCTCATCAGGTAAGTGTCACACTCAGTGTTTCAGTTTGGATTGTGATGCTTTTATTTTCATCTGGGCTCATGGAGATAACAGGTTTTGCTCATTCACTCAGTTACCATTAATTATTAATGTCAATGTTCAATATTATAATGTTTCTCTGTAGAAATGAATGCGTTTGGACATTTTCAGTCTATTTGTCCTTACAGAAATTGGTGCCTTGACTTGTTGTGTTCTTGAAATAGGTTTGAAACAGTACTTGGCATTGATAGAAATAGGAAAACATGGTGTAAGTGTTGGTCTTATAACTGAAAAGAATCACACTTGCACTTACGTTATAGGGTGGAAACTCACATTTAAAGGTGATTGTCCCAATCCTGGTTAGACTTTAGAGTACTAAGTGTGTGAACATAATGAGAGCTGAATTGTTTGAATTGCTCTATAATGACGAAGAGGCCCTCGTAATGTCTGCTTTCTTCATGTCCCCTTTTGTTCTCTCAAGGAACTGTTTTGCTTGAAAAGGGTTGTAAACCTTTTTACAACCATCAAGTGTTTCCCTGTCCTCCACCATTCAGATATCTGATGAGCAGTATAGAAGATGAGTTACCTTTATACAGCAATGAGAGGACGTGTAGCTGATGCTGATGTTGAGTTTTAAAGAGTTTGCTCCCAGATTCTATATTAACAGAGACAAATACACAGAGATGATCACCAAACCTGAAAGATGTGGACATGGGACACTCAGAGGTCTGAGGTCATGGCAGTCATTTTGAGGAAGATCAGCTTTTATAAAAATAACAATTCCATGTGTTCTATTTGTCATGGATACATTTATATCTCTCCACATGGTGACCTAAACATTCAAATGCTAAGACGTTTTTAGTGTGTTGCTATACCCTATTTGAGAGAGAAATACAGCACATTTAATTTCCCACACCCTAAGATTATTTCTAAATTGATGAGTTGAGGCGTAATCATAATGCTTTTTTATTATTAGTAAAACTTTATTCATCGTTATTTTTTGGATAACATCTAGTGTTTCAAATGCTTTATATCAAGTGTTTCGGAGATGTTGTGACTACTAAGCTCTCTAATGTCAAACACAAATTGAAACGATAGCTTCATTTGCCTCTTACATGCACACTTACTGTCAATTGGAACTGGATGTAATCAATCCTCCTGTGCTTGTGTTGTGAAGAGATTACATTTAAAGCTAACACCAGACTTCCGTCTGACACTCATCCAAAGCTACAGTGTAGCTTGTAGCTTGTAAAACAAGTCTGTCTTCTTTGAACAGTGTTTGCTGAAACATAGAGATGAATAGTGAAATGATCACTTGGTTTGTCTAACTCAGATTTATGTTAGCTTTGGTTGGAATGCATTTATGCAAATAATGGTAACTCAGGATTTAGCTGAAGTACAGAAAACAACATACATTTTAAGTACATAAAGACTTTTAGCAGACCAATTCTGGTGAAATCAGGACATTATTTCTTTAATTTATAATAATCATTATATGTTGAGCAGGGTGGTATAGCAGGTACGACTGAGATTCAATATTTAACATTCCAACAAGAAATATGTTGGCGTCATCTGACTGGTTTCACCTTCTTTTGTGATTATTTGACCCCAAAAGTCTCTTGAGATGCATATAATTGTGTTTGTTTTGTGCTTTCTGAGTATCTGTTTTTATTAAAGTTGGGCTCATGTGATTTCGAAAATGGATTCACACATTCCTCCAATAAGCAGGAGAAAGACAAACATCATTAATTCTTATAATATTAACTATTATAATATTTATATAAGCTGTTGTTCAGCATGTGAACAGGCAGAAATATTTTGAATACATATTTCCTTATTGACTTAGTGAAGTGCCTTGCATAACCGTCATGTGAACGGATGTTTTTGCTTCCAACTATATATAAACCGTCTGATGGCTGGTGCACCAGCAGAAAAAGTTTTCCACAAGTTCAATTTCCTATGCACTGAGAGGATGGAGACATGTCTTCTGCACAGGGATTTGCAGGGATTTTGTAGGATATCCTGCTTATTAAAGCTCTGTGGTGTAAGTGTTGCCATACAGGATTATGTGTCATGTTTTAAATGACCAAAAAGTCCCTAAAAGAGTCTGAGCAAGCATTATTTCTAAAGTTAATTTGATAAGCAGATGCTAATATACACTGAAAACGGAAACGTTGACTTTAATTAAATGTATTATGTCAACAGATTTCACACAACTCTATTAGGTTAATTGAAAGCAATAATATTATGTTTGAATAAAAAATAGGAAATAGGTTCAACTTAATGTTATTTTTCAACTAACCTATTGCAGTTATGAGAAATCTGTTGACATAATACATGTAATTAAAGTCACATTTCAGTTTTTCAGTGTAGTTGACCTTGTTAATAATGAACATTATGACTAAATCTGACGTTGTCCTTGTTTGGCAGTTTGGTAAACTCTCAAGTACAACCATGCCGATTCTGAAGAAGCTCCCGGGACGGTCCAAGAGCTCCCAGGAGTTCCCCCGAGCGAACGGGGAGCTGATCCTGCCCCGGCTGGACCTGGACCTCCAGAACCTGAACGACCTGAAGGAGCTGAACGAGCTGAAGGACCTGAACAAGAACTTAAACCCCTTCGAGGACATTGACCTGAATGAGGATGAGAGGAAGGATGGTGACATAGGCCTCTTCATGGGGGAGGTCAGGGGGAACCTCCAGCTGAGGTCCACCCGCGATGGAGAAGAGGAGGAGAACGAGGTGAACGCAGAGAGGCACGGGGCGGGGAACCCTAAAGGGAAGCCCTTAAGGGGGACCCTGGAGCGGATCTGTGGAGTGTCGCCGCTTAAAACCCTGGGAAAACTGGGGAAGGGGCTGCGCATATCGGGACGCAATGTATGGGGGGGCAACTCTCCTCACTTCAGCCCTGGAAACTCAAACAGTCTCCCACCAGAGAGGGAGAAAAGGAAAGGACTGCGCAGGGGCTCTGAAGGAATTATGTCCCTTCTCCGGTGAGGAGGGGGAGGGGGGGACAAAAACATTTTAGCCGTTAGCTGTAGGTCAATGAATTGTAAAGAAGTTCTAATTCAAAGAGAAAACATTTGCAGCTGTGGAGGATAATCTTTTGGAGTGCACACAGAATGAGTGAAAATCGTATAAGGTATTATTGTTATATATAGTGTGTAAACACAAATAACCAAATTAGAATCAGAATCAGAAATCTGGTTTATTGCCAAGTAGGTTTACGCATGAATTTGCTTTAGTGTATAACGTTGCATACATAAACACAGCAAACGAATGAGGATGTAAAAAAGGAGTGAATATAGACTTTTAAAGAAATATATACAATTCACAAAAATGTATTTAATTGTTTATAAAATAAATATATAAAAGGAAATTCAATTAAAGAAAAGTATGACAAATGACTTTAAAATACATTTGTGCAGTTTACCTGAGTTTAAAAAAGAGAACAGTGTGGTTTTAAATAGGAAGCATTGAACAGGAATGTACAACATATACAAAGGAATGTGCAAGGCTCACAGTATTTCTGATGATGTGTGTAAATGTAAGGCATAGTGTCTATGGGAGGGGTTGGGAATCCTTTTCAGTGGGGGTCCGGGCGGGGCCTTGTTAATGAGGCCAGTTGCTGACAGGAAGAAACTGTTTTTGTAAGAGGGGAGCTGATTGAACAGTTTGGGACCGGGCGTCAAACTGATTTCTTAAGATTAAAAAGGAAAATGCATTTATGCAACATGTAAAAATGCATTTGTAATGCTTTTGTAAGGGCCCCACTACAATCCACCATCAACCATTCTCTGATGGAGTAGAATAAAGATAAGAATAAAGGTTGTCTGCAAACAAAAGCAAGATCGTTTCAAAAACAACTAATCATATCCTATAACATCAATGAAAGGTATCAGAATCCAATAAAGGAGTGATGTAACTATGACAGGAAAGACACATAAGCGAGTCAAGGCATTTTTGAATGGTAGCACAACAACAGTTTGTATAGTGTGTTGAATTAGCCTCAAAGTCCCAGAGGAGAGGGTGAGAGAAGGAAAATCCCTTGTTACTCCCGTGGCCTGTTATTGAATAGAATATATAGTTAGCTTATTTCCTGAGGAGTTATGTAATATGCATTACCTCTTTTGTTTTACCCTGATATGTTGATGACTTGCTTACTCAAAGGGACTATATTTAACCGAGACATGCGCACGGTTTAACAGATGTGTGCTGCATTCCAAACATACTGTGTAGAGTACAATACAAGCCTCAAGTCCCATAGATGCAGTAATGTTTGGAAGTAACCCTTTTATGTTAAGAATTCTTTTGTCTTTTCTGCTGCAGTCATTCATGTTGTTGGTTGCTGCTCTGCACTGTTCAGCTTCACAGGTCGACGTAAGGAAGAGCGCAGAGAAAGCCTGCCTAGCGGAAACCTGAGCACAGAGTGCGAGGCGGACGCTTCCAGGCAGCCCTCCTTCCTCAGGATGGTGAGTCTGGGCAAGCTGAAGAGGGAGTCCATGTCAGACAAGGCATCCCAAGAGGCTGATGAGGAAACAGATGAGGAGGAGCCAGTGGTGGCAACCAGAGAGCCCCTCTCAGGTAACAATCAAGGAAGCATCAGGTGTAAACACTCCAGGTCCTGATTGAAAAAAACAGTTCCCATTACATTGGAGAACTTAGCTCTTCCTGGTTAAGCTTCAGCAGCACTTCCTCCAATCCTAGACAACTCTCTCGTGAGGCCGAGAGGTCCCCAGGTCCCTGAGTCACTGGGTTCAATCACCACCAGACTGTGAACCAGGAAATGACCACACTTCCTCCAACCCCAGGTTGCTTTTAGATAGAAGTTCAACCAAGCTACTGTTCACAGACTCCACAGGGGACCTATAGGAATAGAAGAGTGTGCAGGATGAGCAACAAATAGCCCTGTTTGTCAGTCAGGCACACGCATACCACTCAATAAAGAAAAAAAACACATCCTTTCCCAGTTTGTTAGTTAACCCTTAATTTTGTGACAAATAAAAATAGCTGTGTTTTCTCTTCTTGCTGCCCACAGTGCTAGAGATCCTGCAGTTGGTCAACCACAGGGACCTTCTCCTGGCCGACACACACATTCAGGAGCTGGAGCGCGAGTGTGAGCTGCTGTCTCACCTTACAACCACAACTAGTTCCACCCCTACTCCAACTCTTTCTCCCAGCACCCCTCCTGGCATGACCTTATCGTCCTCATCCTTAGACGACTCCCTCAGCTCCAACGCAACACAGGACTCAGGCGTGCGGAAGGCTAAGGACGTGGAGCTCCTGTATGAGGCCCTGCAGAAAGAGATGTGGGACGTCGTGCGGGAGTCTCTCCGCCAGCCCAGTGCGGGTCCAAACCTGGGGCTGGTGGTGCTGGTGATCCAACAGGAGGAGCATGCCGATGCTACCTGGGCCCTGAGAGAGGCAACCAAGCCAGAGCAAGAAGGTCTCCAGATCCATTCCAGCCATCGTCCTCGGAAACTGAAGCTGAAGTGGAGGCAGGCTGTGATGGAGGCCGCAGACTGGAGCCTGCCCCATGAGGTGGACACCCAGGCGGGTCAGCTCGCCTTATACCTGGAACGCCTGAGGACTCGTATGGTGGATGACCTGGACGCAGCAAGGAGGAATGCTGTGTCCATTTACCCAGAGGAGTTTGCTGCTTTCCAGGTGTATGTGGATAGCTACCATCGCGCCGTGGCCAAACGTCTTCGGAGCATCACCAGCGGACCGCTGCAGATCACCGATGTCTACTCTTTACTGGACTGGTTCTACAACATCTACAACAGGTAAGGCCGTGGACATCCATTTGCAATAATGATGTATTCAACTGTAACAAACCTGGAAACTGGACTGGTTTAGTAATGATTTCAAATGTTCTACCAGGGATGTGCTGGGAACCATCGGGACAAAGACACCCATCAACTACTCTCCACTGGAGCCCATTCTGCCCCAAGACACAGTGCAGAGGCTGGAGGAAGACTGCATCAGCATCGTCAGGGTAACAAATGTTCTCTCAACACAGCTGTGGGTTTTTTTGTTGAAAATCTGGATTCACATTTATATTTGACTCTGTGATTTTCAGGAGAAGGTGACAATAGAGTTGATTCAGGTTCTGGATGAGGAGGAGAGACGATGGGCCCAGACTCTGCACATAGAGGAGTATCAGTCCCACCTGGCACGCTCAGTCATCCAGGTACAGGTCACATGTTGTTTTTGCTGGGGATTTTAGTCTTTTTAGCCTAGGAAACAGCTGTTTTACCGCTAATGTATTTCACTATTCCAGAGGTTGAAGGTGGACTTGGACCGATCTACATCTGTGAACCAGTTTCTGGGGGCAAGAGTGGCTCGCTGCAGTCTCGTTGGTCTGGCTGACTTTCTCTACTAGTGAGTGTTATTATTATTATTACAAACGTGAAATAATTGCACTCAATTGCACATTTGGTGTGAAAAATTGTGTGATCTGCATTTACTAAAAATAATACATGTGTTATTCTTTATCTAATCAGGCCTTCATTTAATATGTTGGTATTTGTATTGATTTAAGGATGTCTTCAATCCGAAGCAGTGTTTTGACAGGACAGGACAGGAGTGTCCATTTATTGATTGTTTTAGCATTCAGCATGTTTTTTTTTAAACGCTGTCCAGTTTCCAGAGGAAGGTGGAGATGTTTCATGATACTCAGGAAGAATTCGGAGAACGAGGGGACGGATATGTGTCCAGAACCATATCTGTGGTCAACTGCTGCCCTCCTCTCAGGTAGACAAAATATTTTGCATTGAGCTAGAAATATACATTTGGGGATTTGTCTGCAGTCATTTTCTGAAGGTTTAGCTTCATGTCTCCCGTGTAGATCCTTAGTGGAGCGCTGCAGGCAGTGTGACCCACAGGGCAGCGAGGACACTGCACAGAGAGCCAACTCCTCCCTGGACCGCATCATCAACCAGTCAGTGAGGGTGCTGACAGAAAGGCTGTTCGAGAACATCAGGGTGAGTAAGACACAAGCAAATGCCAGGCTCATGGCCAGGAAATATGACAACGTACCAGTGGGATGACACATTTGAAAAAATCCTGTAAACGTATTTTTATTGAAACAAAAAGTAATATGTGGGTTTCTCAATTTCAAACGATCCATGTCTGCTGTTTAGAACTGGAAAAAGTATTCCGATCACTAAAAAAGTAAAAATAGCAATCCTACAACGTCAAAATGTACTAATGTCAGTACCAATTGAGTTATGTGCCTGCCAACTCCAACAGTTAGGGAAACCGAAAACATGTTTCATTCCAAATGAAGTAAAGATAAATATTACATTATGCAGTATACACATTATGAAGCCTAAGGACCCCCGGCAGCATTAAATGTTCATTATTTGATTACAGTCACTGCAAAAGCCTGTAAGCAGCATTTCGTTGTTTATAGCTTGATTTAAGTAATGATTAATATCTTATATGATATTTTTTGTTTGAAAATCTCATTCTACAAAGTAACTACAGCCATTAGATCATTGTTTTACATTCAAGTTAACTTTTTTGGTGATAATATAATATAAGAATTGTAATTGAGTGGAAGTAAATTACCTTTACATTGCACTTAACTTGAGTAAATGTACTGTGATGGCGTACTCACAGAACTTGTGTGTTGTTGTCTCAGCCTTTCCTGGAGAAACTGATAAAGAGGAAATGGCTGAACAACACGGAGGCCTTTGAGGCCATCGAAGCCAGCATCAAACAACACTTCAAGAAGTTCAGGAGGATGGACCCTCCACCTTACCAGGTAACATTTCTTTGATAAAAATAATTAACAACTTGTGTTAAAAGGTTACATGTAACAGAAGGTGATATGTCAGTGATTTCTTTTTCTGAACGCCTGACAGACGCTGGTGGGAGAGGTGCACCGACGGGTCCTGGTGGAGTATGTCCGCGCCATCATGAGGGGACGGATAATCTGCACATCCTCCAAAATGAGAAAGAGGATGGCTTTCCGTCTGCAAGATGAAGCCAAACAGCTCAAAGGACTCTTTAAGGATCTGGTAAGTCTGGACTTCACTCAAAACATTACATTTATAAATTATTCAGACATTGTCTTTAAAGTCGGATTCAACTCTTTAGTGTGGCAAAGTACAGTAAGGTTCTAGAAGGAGACCAAAACCCATTGCAACAAAACAGAGCTAATAATTGCTTCTCATGAGATGCTGAGCATTGTATATAAATCCAATATGCTGATTCTCAAAAACACTGAGCAGAGCTGGCGCCGGGAGTGCAGAGTCTGTTGGTTGTAAATGGAGCCTGACCCCCTAACTTCCGAGGTCAGGAATAACTCACACTGTTGATACAGGACTGAGCTCTGAAAAATGGCTGCCGTCAGTGAGATGGAGATGGATGGAGCAGGCTTACGTTAGCACTCGTCAGAGGAGGGAAGAGGGTGTAAAACAACGAGACCTGACAGCGTGGCATGCCCCCTTTCTGTTAGCGAGTTCAAACAAGTGTCCGTCACCTCGGCTGACAACAGGAAGCTGCTGTGTTCAGAAGGAACTTCCTGTTCCTGTCAGCTGGCCAGCTTTGATGTGGCTCTGGGATGGCCTTGATGGCCTTTTTGCGCCGAGGAGCGGGATGAAGTGTCTGTGGAAACTAGAGGGGGGGGGGGGGGGGGGGCATGCCTGTCTAAAAAAGACATCGTTATTTTTAGTGCATGCCAAGCCAAAGAATGTATTTGTCCTGAGTGTTTGAAGAAAAACATGACCCAGGAAAACAGAGGTGGAGTTTTGTTTTTCACTCTGTAAATCACCTTAATGTTTGGCCTCTGGCCTTTGAAGGTATTAATCTGTGTTTCCCCTGAAGAGTTGATTGTTCACGGGTACACATGCCTTATCTTTAAAATAAACGTTTTGATGAACAGCGTTTACGAATGCAGTATAGCTAACCACATTTCCAAACAGATTCTAATTTATCGATACATTTTAAGTTCCCTTATGGTAAGGAACAAATCGGTTGCACAATAATAAAACAGTTTGTCCTCTGCTTGTCTACACTCTGCTTTAGGAATCAAGTTCATCCTGGTTAGACAGCGTCATCTGCCACCTTGCTGACATCATCCTCCTGGAGGACACTCCCTCCATCCAGATGGAAGTCGCTGTCCTAGTGAAAGAGTTTCCAGATATACGGTAAGGACTAACAAAGTGACAGTGTTGGAACAATTATTTTGCAACCAGGAAGCATCTATAAAAACAGATATTCTCTCTACTGTACCCCCGAAGGTCCTATTTTCTTTTATGCTTATTGCTGCATTTTCACAGTTCGCTGTTTTTGGCACTTAGCCAAAGCAAGGAGAAAAGTCAGATTAGGTATGTTTTGTTTTTAGTTTTTTTTTGGCCACAAAGGATCAAAACAAGGAAAAGGAGCGTGGAAACATATCTAGCGTACATTAACGTTGCTATATTTGGAGACGAGAGTGGGTCTGTTTTGAGAATGGATGTGGCCCGGGAGGCCTTTGGGAGTGAGGGGGCAGGGGGGCTGTTTGTGCACAGATTAAGGTGACCGTTGTCAACCTACGGCCGCGTGTGACGCATAACTCTCCACGGAGCAGACAGGAAGCTGCTGCCGAGTACTTCCTGTTCCTGCCACCCTGCAGGAGACAGACTGGTGCCACAAAGAGGGAGAGGTGTGGAAGAGGAGAGAAAAACATAGAAGTTCAGAGCGGACATGCTAACTCACTGCTTGACTCACCCCTTCTGTTTACTGTATGGCATCCCCTGCTGGTATTTTAGGAGATCAAAGACTGCCAGCCTCCATTCATGCACATGTGCGCATACACATGGGCATACAATTGAATCCTCTAAACAGAGATCCTACGTATCCAAATATGTACTTAAATGCCAATAGATTTATCTTCAAAACAATTTACAAATGCTTTATTTACTTAATGCTTTGCCTGCTAGTGCTAGGGCGCTTACACACTGCCTTAATATGTGTTGGTACTCCCTGTTAGAGCGTAAGTGCTATTACTTTGTTATGCCGTTGCCAGCTTTATCAACCTTTACTTGACAAAGAACCAGTTTTTTGGCTTTTGAATTAACTGTTATTAAAGGTCCCATGTCATGGCCATTTCTACTGATCATAATTCTATTGTTGAGGTATACTAGAATAGATTTATATTGTGCAATTTTCCAAACTCACATTGGTTTCTCATACAGCATCTCTGTATAGTATGTGTATTCACTCTCTGTCCTAAACGGCTTGTTGGAGCTCCTGCCCACCCCACCCCCCTCCCTATGAGCCCAGTGGCCGTCTGCGAGACAGCGAGACACAGCGAAACCCAGCCCGAAACACACACACACCCGCAGCCTGGCTGAGAGTTTGTGTGTGTGCTCAGGCTGAGTTCCGCGGTGTCTCGCTGTCTCGCCGACCCCACACCAGTGAGCCAGCTCACAGTGTCCCTCTCCTCGCAGCAGCGAGCCTCGCAACGTCCCGCCGAGTGTGTGTGTGTATGAGGAAACGTAACGGCTCTGCGGACGTAACATAACGTTACTATACCCAAATACGTCACTATACCCAAATACGTCACTATACCCAAGAATAAAAAAATGGAAAAAGAGAAATCTCCAACGAGGCGTTCTGGGGCAGCATAGATAGGTCTTTTCTGTGTTAGAGTTTTACTCGCTATCAATCAATGTTTATTTATATAGCCCAATATCACAAATCTTACATTTGTCTCAGTGGTCTTCACAGTTTGTACAGAATATCAGTATGACATTACGACACCCTCTGTCCTTTGACCCTCACATCGTAAAAGGAAAAACTTCAGGGTGTACTTTGAGGGTTTGTGACTCTGCAGACCGTTTACATGCATAAAAAGCTACATAACACACAAGGGGACGGGTAATAACCAAAAAAGCATGACATGGGAGCTTTAAGTAAAAACACTTATTCAGGCGAGACACTAACCATTTTTTATCATGTGATTAGTTTATCCAAAAAACGCATCTTCGAGAATGTACAGGTTGGAGCTGTTAGGAGCTGCTAGCTGTATCAGAGCAGACTGGCGGCTATAAAAACAAAATTTTTTATATTTACTCACTGCCGTAACGTCAGACACAGGTCTGCACTGCAAGTCTAACCATAGGGTGTTAAATGAGAATTCTGCGAGCCACTTACAGAATATGGAGGTCTGTAAAACCATTCCGTCGCCACAGTCTAGCTGTAAATGTGTCCAAATGAAAATCATTTTAAACAATGCTGATAATGCTAAATTGGAAGAACGTACATGAAAGCATTTGAACCGCAAGTGGGTAAAGGGCAGGGGGTACATGAGGTGAATAGATCAATTAGATGTTCTTGTACCAAAGTGGTACCAAATGTTCTGTTACTTCCCAGAAACAGATGTTATTACTAAAAGAGATGTGACTGTTGCTCAAACTGATGACAGCCTTTGGCAACACCAAACAGACCCAATTTCCATTAACACCCGTCTACCCCCCTTCCTCCCTGTATCCTTCCTCCCTACAGGAAGAAGCACGTCTCCACCCTGCTGAATATCAGAGGGATGATGCGCCAGGCGGAGCGCCAGGAGATCCTCAACATTGTCAAAGACTTTGAATGCAGCAATGCCCTCATGTGCAGGGACCACGCCCTCTTTTCTGACATCCCACTCACCTCAGAGGTGCACTGCATCAGCCTGGGATTCCTCCGCCTTGCCATGACCGTCTCCAACTGGTTCTCAGAGCACCGCCCGAGGCGAATCCGCAGGACAAGTGTCAGAAATGCAACACCTCAACCTGCCAAGAATATGGAAGACATAACTAAACTTCACAGAGAAGACTAGCTGTTGGTGTTTATGTTAGGAGAGCATTCACAGATATAATGTGAAAATAGTGATGAGATGTACATGCACCTTGACCAAAAACTGATTGTACCAAATATTGATACCAAAAACTTGACCTCAGGTACTGCTCGTACTGTACAGGCTCACTGACGTTCTCCATCTCCAGATGTGCATTTTTAATGGAAATGTGAAACTGACTGTACCATAATAATCACCATGGTTTCTAGTATTTTTATGTCGATCTACAGAAGTAAACAAAAGTGATAGTCTATTAAATATTCTCAAAATGTAACTTCTTTAGTCTTTCTTAGCCTTTTATTCCCCCAAATCATTGTAGAATCAACTGATAGCAGATGCAATAAAAGAGATCTAGGACGTTCTGCTGTTTAACATGTATTTACCCAACCATATACCCATTCTCTGGTATATAGCCCTAATGTATGTAAGGATGTAGTCGTGTATGGAAATGGAAATGTGTTGAACTCTCACTGTGAATGAAATGGATCTGTTGCTGGAAACATAATAAAAACCCATTGACTGGGTCGACTAAACAGATTCAAGAGCTCTGACGTTGTGTTCAAGTTTTGTCTTCATAATGTGACAGTTTTGACAGCTCTTGGAATGAATCTGGTACTATACAATGAATTGTATTTGTTTTGCCTACTTCTATCTTTAGGTGTTGTGGCCCCTGAACATAGGGGAGTCAGACACGAAGTCTACAGTTATTTTAAACAATACATACCAAAAGGCACTTTGACAAACAGACGGGGTCCTGCGGGTCTGACGCAGAACTACATATACTTCATGCCTTCATTGTTTATCTTAAGGATACGGCAGCTTTGTTCAGTAAACACTGCGGCTGCTATATGACGCTCTGCCGCCGTACAGCATGAAGGGTCATACACCCTGAGGCCAACAACGGGATGTTTTGCGATAAACAAAGATTTCCTGTTGTCCACCGAGGTGCCAACGGATGCCTTTATTGGAGCCAAGTTTACGTTATGTACTAGGAGGGAACTTCCCCTCTGCTGTTCAGAGTGAAGGTGAAGCAGCGAATCTGAGCTGGCTTTTTTCAACAAAATCAGCCAGCCTCAGCGGGGATCAGTGTGCACGCTGACCTCTTTGAAGAAGGGCTTAGACCTCAGGGAGTTAAGTTAGTGGGTTTCTTTTTTTCTGAACAACTTTTTATTGTTTTCTAGTTTCCCTCACAGAGGGACATGTACAGTGCATCCGGAAAGTCTTCATACCCCTTCACCTTTTCCACATTATGTTATGTTTGTCACAATCCTAATGTCATGGCACGTTTTTAGTTTAGTCCGTCTTGTTTTGGGTGTTATTTTGCTGTTCTGTTCCCACCTGTGTCTTGTTATCCTGTCGTTAGTTTCCCTGGTGTGTCTGATTGTCTAATTGTGTTCACCTGTTGCCCTTGTGTTTCTGCCTCCCCTGCCCGGCTGTTTCTCGTCTCGTGATTACCCCTCCCTGTATTTAGTCTTGTCTCTTCCTGTGTTCCCCTGTCGGTTCATTGTTTGTTTGTCCTCCCTTCACGTCACGCTTCTTGTTAGTCTCTCCTGTCTCCCTCCTTGTTGGTCACGGTCAGTTTTGTGTGTTTGTGCTACCTGTGTTTTTCATGCCATGTTTTTGTGTTTTTCAGCTTTTAAATAAAGCTCGCTTTTGTTTATAACCTTTACCTTTTTGTAGTCTGCATTTGGGTCCTCCCTTTTTCCACGATTCCTAACAATGTTACAGTCATATTTCAAAATTGATAACATTAATTTGTTTTCTCAACATTCTACACACAATACCCCATAATGACAAAGTGAAAAAAGTTTGTAAATAATTTTTGAAAATGAATTAAAAATAAAACACTCAAATATCACATGTGCATAAGTGTTCACACCCTTTACTCATAACGTTGTTGAAGCACCTTTGGCAGCAATTACAGCCTCAAGTCTTCTTGAGTATATGATGCTACAAGCTTGGCACACCTATCTTTGGGCAGTTTCTCCCATTCTTCTTTGCAGATCGTCTCAAGCTCCATCAGCTTGGATGGGGAGCGTCGGTGCACAGCCATTTTCAGATCTCTCCAGAGATATTCAATCCGGTTCAAGTCTGGCCTCTGGCTGGGCCACTCAAGGACATTCACAGATTTGTCCCGAAGCCACTCCATTGTTATCGTGGTTGTGTGCTTAGGGTCGTTGTCCTGTTGAAGGGTGAACCTTCGCCCCAGTCTGAGGTCCAGAGCGCTCTGGAGCAGGTATTCATCAAGGATCTCCCTGTACATTGCTGCATTCATCTTTCCCTTGATCCGGACTGGTCTCCCAGTTCCTGCTGCTGAAGAACATCCCCACAGCATGATGCTGCCACCACCATGCTTCACTGTAGGGATGGTGTTGGCCAGGTGATGAGCGGTGCCTGAGTTCCTCCAGACATGATGCTTGGCATTCAGGCCAAATTTGGTTTCATCAGACCAGACAATTTGGTTTCTCATGGTCTGAGAGTCCTAGGTGCTCCATGGGGGCTTTCATGTGCCTTTTACTGAGGAGTGGCTTCCTTCTGGCCACTCTACCATAAAGGCCTGATTGGTGGAGTGCTGCACAGATGGTTGTCCTTCTGGAAGGTTCTCCCATCTCCACAGAGGAACACTAGAGCTCTGTCAGACTGACCATCGGGTTCTTGGTCACCTCTCTGACTAAGGCCCTTCTCCCCCATTGCTCAGTTTGGTTTGGGTGGCCAGCTCTAGGAAGAGCCCTGTTGGTTTCAAACATCTTCCATTTGCAAATGATGGCGACCAATGTGTTCGTTGGGACCTTCAATGCTGCATACATTTTTCTGTACCCTTCCCCAGATCTGTGCCTTGATACAATCCTGTCTCTGAGGTCTACAGTCAATTCACTGGACCTCATGACTTGGTGTGTGCTCTGATATGCACTGTCAACTGTGGGACCTCATATAGACATGTGTGCTCCTTTCCAAGTCATGTCCAATCTATTTAATTTACCACAGGTGGACTCCAGTCAAGTTATAGAAACATCTCAAGGATGATCAGTGGAAACGGGATGCGCCTGAGCTCAATTTTCAGTGTCAAAGCAAAGGGTGTGAATACTTATGAATATGTGGCCCTTCAGCTGAAATGCTCCTCTCGAGCTCTGTTCCTAAATATCTATAGACCACCCAAATACTGTGCAAGCTTTTTTGATGATTTTACCGAGTTGCTGTCTATAGTGTGTATTGACTTTGACCGTCTAGTCATTGTTGGTGATTTTAACATCCATGTTGACAACCCCCAGGACAGAGGGGCTAAAGAACTGTTTTGTGTTCTTGAGAGCTATGGACTGACTCAGCATGTGACGGAGCCCACGCACAACAAGGGGCACACTCTGGACTTAATTATATCAAAGGGTCTGAATATCTCTAAAGTTGTGGTGACTGATGTTGCACTCTCTGACCATTCCTGCGTTTTCTTTGAGAGCTCTATTTCTGTTCACAAAAATGTTCAGAAAGAGGTAACCACAAAGCGATATTTAACTGAAAATACTAGGGAAATGTTTACTCAGAATTATTCTTCCACACTTGCCCCTGCTAACATCTCAGTAAATGAGCTAGTAGATCATTTGAATTCAAAAATTAAAGTTTTTATAGATGCCATTGCTCCAACTAAGGTAAGGGAAGTGTCTGGCAAGAAAATATCTCCATGGAGAAAGGCCATGACCGTGAAAACAGAAAAAAGAGAATGTCGAAAAGCTGAGCGCAGGTGGCGAAAAAAAAATCTCCAGGTTCACTTTGAAATCTATAAAGAGAGACTTGGCCTTTATAATTTGGAATTGAAAAACGCACGACAGTCTTTCTTCTCTGACATCATTACCAAAAACAAAAAAAATGCACGTGCCTTGTTTGCTACAGTAGACAGACTAACTAACCCAGTGTCAGTAGCCTCTGAATTTCTATCCACCAGGGCGTGCAATGAATTTGCCTCCTTCTTCACTGACAAAATTCAGAAAATCTGACAAGCAGTCAGTGCCTCTGTATCAGGTACAGCAAATGTGTTGTCCCTATGTCCACCTAATATCAATTCAGACATCATGACACAATTCCATCAGATTAAAGATAAAAACCTAGAGGACATTATTAAACTTCTGAAATCCTCCTCCTGCTGCCTTGATATTATTCCTTGATATATAAGATGTTTTTCCTTGCATGGCGTCAGATCTACTTCATATAGTAAACAAATCTCTTCACTCAGGTATTTTTCCACAGGCCCTGAAAACTGCCGTCATTAAACCGCTCTTAAGGCTACATGCTACCACTGGCTCAGATAATGAAGAACAACAAAATAAGTTACCATAGCTATGCAGATGACACACACATTTACATAACCATTTCACCAGGAGACTATGCTCCAATTCAAACACTGTGTAAGTGCATTGAACAAATCAATGACTGGATGTGTCAGAACTTTCTCCAATTAAACAAAGATAAAACTGAGGTAATGGTTTTTGGAGCCAAGGCAGAACGTATAAAAGTTAGCGCTGAGCTTCAGTCTGTAATGTTCAAAACAACAGATAAAGCCAGAAATCTAGGTGTAGTCATGGACTCTGACCTGAGTTTCAACAGTCACATTAAAACAGTTACTAAATCAGCTTACTATCACCTAAAGAACATATCTAGGATTAAAAGACTAATGTCACAGCAGGATTTGGAAAAACTTGTCCATGCTTTTATCTTCAGTAGACTCGACTACTGCAATGGTGTCTTCACAGGTCTCACTAAAAAATCTATTAGAAAGCTTCAGCTGATTCAGAAAGCTGCTGCTCGAGTCCTCACTAACACTAAGAAAGTGGATCACATCACTCCTGTTCTGAAGTCTTTACACTGGCTTCCTGTGTGTCAAAGAATTGATTTCAAAATACTGCTGCTGGTTTATAAAGCTTTGAATGGTTTAGGCCCAAAATACATTTCTGATCTCCTGCTAAATTATGAACCATCCAGATCTCTCAGGTCTTCAGGGACTGGTCAGCTTTCTGTCCCCAGAGTCAGAACTAAACATGGAGAAGCAGCGTTCAGTTATTATGCTCCAAATATCTGGAACAAACTCCCAGAAACCTGCAGGTCCGCTGCAACTCTTACTACTTTTAAATCCAGGCTGAAGACTTTTCTTTTTGTCGCTGCTTTTAATTGAACTATTCATATCTTAGACTGCACTGTAACTTTTATCCATGTATTCTTTCTTTTAATGTTTATTTTATTAGCTTTTCTTTTTAATGACATTTTCTTAATGTCTTTCATTTTTTGTAAAGCACTTTGAATTGCCTTGCCTTGCCTTATGTACATGTGATATTTCACTTTATTATTTTTAACACGTTTGCAAAGAATTCTTTAAAAACGTTTTCACTTTGTCATTATGGGGTATTGTGTGTGGAATGTTGAGAAACAAAATGAATTCAATCAATTTTGAAATAAGGCTGTAACATAACAAAATGTGAAAAAAGTTAATTTACTGTATATACAGATACAAATTATGAAAACGAGAATACAAACATAAAAAATATATAATCCATAATAGTCCATATGAGTCCATTGCCCAAACCACCCCATCCTTCCCACGTCTCTTTCCATTTTTCACAGAAATCCTACTTGATGCTTGTTAGCTATCGTCTGAGTTCATCTGTCACACATATTTTACTATTACAAATCATAATCCATATCATCTCTACATAAAATGTCATATTTCTTTACATCAAGGTGTGCATACAGTATTATGTACAATCTTATTTTACATGAATTATGAAGTTAGTGGGTTTTGGTCTGAATTTTAACGGCCAGCTGGCCAAATGTAGAACTAAAGCTAAGGTCTTTTGTCGGGTTTTGGGAGTCCTTGTTTGTCCGACACACTGAGACATGTTTATCTGAAATCCATTATAAAGTCTTCAGCAGTGAGGAAGCGTTAGTTCACAGGTCATCCAGGGGACTTCGGCCTCAGCTTATCTTGGTGATCCAACTTGTCTGTTTATTACATGTTGTGATGTTTGCCAACAACAGTTGCTAAATAGGAGATTTAACTATAATTTAGCCTTGAATCGATCGTTTTTAGTTATTAGAAGGCTTAACCCCAGTTCAACTTGCCACAGCCAGAACAATTTTGTTATTTTTGGGAGGGGATTTTTTGGGCTTTTTTAGTACACACGTTCCGTCCTGTCAGTGACTCTAACTGGTATCAATCCAGACCTCACTTTAGAATGGGGATTTTTAAGACACTATCAACACTTTATTCTTTTTTTCCGTTTCAATAGAACCTATTTATTAAGTGTTCAGGAAGAATGACTAATCTTATTAATATGAATTGTCTTGCAATTGGCACTGATTTCACAAGTTATATATTGGGTGTGTTATAATTTTAGAAAAAATGATATAATTTGTTTTGAGAATAAGTACTTGTGCATTGCCAAATATGCTATGATATCATTGCAGATGCGTGGAGCTGGACTCCCTGTTGACATTCCTAATGGCTGAGTGAGTTTGATGAGTGCTACTGTAGAACAATGTAACTCAGTGCTTTGTTACATTCATACATTAAATATAACTTGCGTGCAAACTTGAATACAAAGGCAATGACTCAAATGTCTGCAAAAAGTCAAAAACATCTTTAAATAAATCTTCAAGCTGTTTACCTGTAAATGACAATAGATCTCTGACCCTTGCACTGCACCATGCAATTGTTTTTAAATTAAATAAGTTCCACGAATTTGAAGGACAGAACAGGAAGAACATTAAGTGAAGTTGGCATCAATTGAATGATAACTTTGGTAGTGTAGCTTTGAGTCATAAGTATTAGAGCATTATCTGATATCCTTTTCTAAAGCACTCTGAAGCCGGATGTTGACTTTTCTTCTCCAGGTATTTTTGGCAGGGATCAGCATCTCTGACTGAGGAGGGCCAAACTCTTGGAGGTTTCCCTCGATCAGAGGTTGAAGGTGGAACAGTCCACAGTATCACAATGCAATCCCTGGGAAGCACTCCCCTGCTTCCTCTCATTAACACAGCTCTGCAATGGAAAATCCATCTGGCTGTATTCACTGTTTGTTTTCGGAAGCAAGCCGTGCCCTGTCTTTGTTCACACTGTCATGCACTTTCGCGGCTCCTCTCTTTTCTGTTGGTTTCTTCTCATGCATACTCTGTATATGTAAAAGTACTCAATTATGAGTGTTGTGGCGGAGAGGGGAACTTGTCTCAGGTCAGTTGTGAGCACTGGGGCTTGTTAAGTCTAGACAAGAAACGCTCCACTGTTTATTTACTGCAACTCAGACCATGGTACTCAGTGAAATATTGAGCTAATAACCATTTTAATGTATACATTAACCAGTATAGCGCTGTCCATCATTAGGGAGCATCACTGCCATTTAGAATAACTTATACTTATATATTGAATAATGTTATCACTTACAGGATCCAGTCCTCTCACACAACTCTTCATTCTGATGCACACAAGTACAATGAGATGTGAAATGTGTCAAACAGCATGCCCTGAATGCAGGAAACAACTGAATTAACATTGTACTAATTACTAATTTGTTTATTTATTGATTTTCTGTTTGGGTTGACTGCATAACAGCATATCATAAGATTGCAATGTTTTCAGGCAAGAACGCTTGGATGTCAGAGAATCCCTAAATGCACCACCAGACAAGTTTTCAAAAATGTTTCCTGTTCCAAACTTTATTGAATAGTGCAGTGCACATTCAAAACATGCCAATTGCATGGCCTCTGAAATTGCTTTCTGCAACTTTCCCAAGAACCACTCACCCAAACACCTTCACACTCAGCAGTGCGCTCCCCAGGTGTAATGCTCAGTCGGATGAACAGTTGTCAAGAAAATTACTAATAAAATAGATCCCCAGTCCATCTTTCTGATCTTTAATGTACTGTAGCGAGCAATGGATTGCAAGCTGTACCCAGTATTTCTTTTTATATTGTTTACCTAATGTTGTTCATCATAAAAATCATAAAAATCTGTGTTGCTTGTCAGAGTTAGTTAGATTTGTTGTTATACCTCAGCCTCTCAGCGACTAATTGTCTTTCTTTTGATTGTTACTTGAAGTTTGCTTCAAGGAGTATTAAAGAACATACAAATTAGTGTCGCTAAAAAAGGGGCATCTTCATCAGACGTCTTATTCTAAGTCTAGGTGCTTTTGGTTGATTTGCGGACATGTCAGTCAAGTCTTATTTATGTTCGGTTATGCAACCACATATGAATGACCTGTTCGGACGTGACCCTGCAGGGCAACACTCAATAGAGAGAACCTCCTTTCCTCTCCCATGTTCAGTATACACTGTCTGTCAGGATGGCTGCCCACTTGAACCAAACAATGGTGCACTTCGTCACTCCTGATGGGATATCCTGATTTATGTTATCTGAGTATATCCATCAAGTGGATCTTTATTTAGCGATGAGAAGCTGCAAAGCCAAGCCTGCCACTGCATACCCAGCTCCAGATCAGCCCGAGCAGACACGCCAACCTGTTTGTTTCGTTATCAACAGTCACATTGAATCATCATCCTCAAGCTTGGCACGAGACGAGCAGAGGAAGTACACCTTAGTTCAAAGCAAGGACTGCTTTAAAATAACTTTGAAAATGTCCTAAATCATTCTTAAAATGCATCAGCCTAACACGCCCTTATTTCTTTAATTGTTGATACAGTTTGTCTGTGTTAAAAGTTATCATGGGTGGATGCTGGGATATAAATATTTGTGCTCAGGTCTACGCTGGCCTGATGCCACTTACACTCTAAACATCCCAACCTGTGGAGTTATTTGTTCTCCTTTGTTTAAACTATTTGGACGTGTATATAATAGTGAGAAAAAAACAGAGGAGGCTGTGTTGGTCCTGAAAGTCTGTATTTATGCGAGCACATCCCCTGACCTCAGACCTGGCCTCATTACAGCAGGACGCTCAGCATCAACGCCAATCAACCAATGATACAGCGGTAAATAAGAAGAGGGGAAAACCCTGACCTCCAGATGATCCTCCTTATTAAGGAAGCAAACTGAGTGAGTGAGAATCTTAGAAAATCCATCAGCTTGCTTTTTTAGCCATGCGTGGCTCTAGGGAGGAAGGTGTCTGTCGGTCTGTCTTTTAGTCTGTGAATGGGGGATGGATTACCATGACACTTTGTGACATTGAGTTGAACCTCAGTCCAAAGCTTCTGTAGGCCTATTGACTCTCTTTGTTTTAATTGAACACCTCCATGAGGTTGACATTTTTGGTTTTAGTTAAAATATCTTAACAATTGTTGGATGAATTTCCAATACAATATTTCCAATTACTGACACACATTGTTGTCCCTTCAGGATAAACCTGCGTGTCCTTTCACTTGGTTTATGAAAAACATTTCATATTTTTCAAATGACATGCTGAGTGCTCTTCTGCCCAAGAGCCAGTGCCTAAGAGCCAGTGCCTTTCTCTTTAAAGATGGGTGGCTTAGGTAAAGCGGCTTTTTTGTATACACCCCTCACGTTTTGGGGGAATGGCACAGTCCTATTAACCAGGCACATCTACATAGGCAGGTGAGGTTCAGTAGCTCAGCCTTTTGCCAGGAGCAATGTGAGATGCAAGACACTGACAGAACCTGGGTTAACACAACACAAAATTAACAATCACTACATTTTACAAGACAGCGTGCAATCAATCTACTAAAATAAAGTTGTTTAAAAGTGTGTCTGTATATACAGTATAATGTTAAACGGAAAAAAGGCATAACCTTTATGATGTGTGGTTGTAGTAACAGCCTTCACACTGATGTTGTTAGCATTTAGCTAGTGGTACACAGTTGTAAGCATGGCTGTAGACTTTTATTATTTACAAAAATAGCATGGATTGTTATGCATGCAACATTAAAAAATATATTCATTTATGAACATAATAAGATGCTGAATATGGTTAACATTTAGCCTACCAAGGAAGGATCAGACTGTTAGCATTGTCTTTGTCAGCATGTTAGCGTGATGATGTTAGCATTAAGGTTAAAGTACAGTGGCACAAAGCTGCTAGCATGGCTGTAGTGTAGACTCTTATTTACAAAAGGAGCACACATATAATGTCTGCGGAAATAACGATTATATTGCTTCTACAATGAAAATAGAATGAACATAACTAGATTCTGAACATTGTGAAAATGTTAACTACAAGAATCAGAATGTGAGCATTCTGATGTTAGCATTAAGCTAAAAGTATAGTCTCACAAAGATGCGATTGAACCCTAAATTTACATTACAAAAAAGAGCATGGATTATCATGCATGCAACACAAACAATTATATAAAATCTACAAATAAAAAAAGAATAAACAATATGGCATCAAAGGGTAAATAGTTGTATTTGATCGGTAATTTGATAAATCATGTTCATAATCATGCAACACCAACAATTATATTAACTCTGCAAATATTCATATTAATTACCCTACATTTACAGTAAGCATAGCCTCCATGAAATTCATATTTGCAGACAGTCTTCTCCTTGGCATCCTCACATGATAAGAATAACGTTGCTTCTTCCTCTTGTTGGTGACAGGGCTGCATTTTCTACACTTTCCACAATATGTTTTTTAACACAAAAGCAAGAGGTTAATAATAGATGAGAGGCAAAACAAAGAGGTGAGAGTGCTGAGGACAGTGAGTGACTGTGCTTTCAGATCTTTGGAAAACAGGGTGGACAGGAGGACATCCTTAAAGGCTGTGTATTTGAGAGGGAAGTTCATGGATTGTCCTAAAGGCCTCACCTTTACTCTCTGTTGTTGAAAGCCCCTAACACAAACATGGTCATAGCAGCCACCAACAGAAAAAGTGTTAAGTGTGAAAATGTAAAACGTTTCATTAGGAAAAGTTTTTTAATGAATACATGGATCAGTCAATGAATATATCAGTTGAGTACTTGTTGTTGCTTGCTTTTTGAAAGGTTCCTCACTAGTTTCCTAATGAGAAGATATTTGTTCCTGTCAGTCCGTCTGCCAGCCAACAATGTGATGCACATTTGTCCAGCTCAGAGCAGATCCGGTATTCTGAAGAAGCCTCCCCCGTGTTGTTTTGTCACGATCCTCCCTACCTGCCAGCAAGTTGTCTGTTCCTACTGTTAACAACAAATGTATTGGCTCAGGCTATTTGCAAGAACGGATACTACATTGCATGGCAAGGAATACGTCTGAAGCTAAACAATGGCTCCTCTTGTGAAATATGGCAGCAGGGTCTCACCTTTGGCTCCTTGTGCCTCTCCCTCGGCTTATTTACGTAAGCAGGTTCTGCTCTATACCCCATCAGGAAGAGATGTTGCAGGAAACCCAAATTTGAGGATTGGGAGTAAACGTTTAACATTAGACCGCAAAAGAGAGCATTTCAGGTCTGAGGGAGGTGAAAGAGAGGGTGAGAGAAAGGGTATACACAAGTTTGACCCGCGGCCCGGAAGCACCAGGGAGCCAAAGACTCTTGACTGGAATTGATTGTAGGCCGTGTTGTTTTCACATTGCTTGGAGGTTATGCTGACCTAAAGTCTATTGTGTCAAGTTCCAGCAATATCAATTATCACTAAGCCAGGTAATGGTGCACATTAAACAGGATGAAATGAGACATGACAAACAGCATTGACGCACTAAATGTACTATTACTTAATGATTAAATTATATGTTTCAATCACGCTGATAAGACTATAACCTGTGGAAAAGTACAAATAAATAGTCTTGGCAATTTCAGAATCTACTTATTTAGAATTTAAATCCAGTGGTGAAAGAATTTTCCTTTACAATAAGAAATGTTATAATACCTCAATTAAAAACATACTCAGATTAAACAAATACACTTTAAGTATCAAAAGAAACAGAACTATTGTGTCGAATGTATTGCATTGTATATTACATGGCTTTGTTATATTTCCAACATGAACTTGTTAGCGTAATTAATGTGTTGCAGCAGGTTGAGGTGCGCCTTGTTTTAGTCTCATTTAAGCAACATTTAAGGCTGAATAATAATGCAATAACTTTCTAGCCTGTTATATGCTATTTTCGGTAATAACTGTATATATAACTGAGCTTTGCACAGTCTGTTGTGTTATTATCTTCATTTACAAACTGATCACTTTCAAGAACAACAACATTATTTTGAACTAAAGTTGGTAGTCAGTATAAAAGGTAATATGAGCAGTTTGATCAATCTGGAACCCGGATCCTCAACAACCTCTTGGGTTGTGATGAAATAGTGGTTCACAAACTTCTTTTAACCAGGTTTGAAATATATTGATAAACATTAAATGGAGAACACAAAAAGGATTTCTTGTGGCTGTCAGTATAACAGAAATCCTGCTGCTGCCTCAGCTCTAGTGGAGTTTTATAGGATTAGAGTGTAGCTGTATTAGTGTGAATTAGTTTTGCTTTCCAAAAGACCTGCAATGTGCCAGGAAACATGAATATCTTCTGCCATCTGATACCTTTTTAACAACCGAGTACATTTAGGGAGTAACATCCATTCCTAGTGTCAGGCATGGCGTTTTTTTCTTTGTAGTTAATGTGTACAATTCTATACAAACATCAGCAGTCTGGGATGAGTTCAAAGGATTTAAGGGCTTGAAAGTGAATGCAACATGAGATTTCAGCAGATTTTCTCACCTCCTCATGACCCCGTCCATCAGTCATCAGCAGAAGGTTAAAGTGTGGGCCTAATGACTGCACATCCTCTCTCCTGCTGATGGTGCGCCACAAACCTGCCCTCACAAACTGAACAATTGGTTAATTTGACCTCCGGGACATGAACTTGCTCATCTCGTTCACACCCATCAGTGCATCTGTACATCACCCCTACCTTCTGCTGCTTGTGTTACGCACTGACTGATGTGCATCATGACACAAGCTGAGGGGCAGTGGGCCACATTCCTGACACAACCTAACACAGAAGGTAGGCTAATAACTTTGTATGGAAGCTCAGTGCTGACACCTACAGGCTAGCAGATGTATAGCATAACAAGGTAGCAACACTATACTGTATTACACTACCAAATGAGCCAACACGTTATGTGTCTCGCTTGATGAATATAAATGTAATTACTATTTTAAGCACATGGTCAAATATTGTTTATATGGAATGATCTATCATTCATAATCAATAGCATCCAATTTCAAACTTTGTAAATGTTTAACACTTCCACCTCCCCAGAAAACAATGATTAGTGAGATCAGCTACACATGGACACCCTCTGGTGGCTTGTGTGTGGCATGACAAGACCAAACTGCTAGGGCCTTCATAAAAAAAGCTGATTTTATTTGGAAAACACCTGCCAAACACAGTGCTAATGCCACTTGTTGTAAGACCAGGAAATGCATTACAAAAATATCACATTTAAAACACAATAAATTAAAGAAACAACAAAATAAAATGATCTAAAAAAATGTTGGGATGAAATTGTATATTTGATAATAAAAGACTACAAATGCAGATACAGCCTACTGTTGTAGCCACATTCAAAACCCATTAGGTTCACAATGTCATTGTTCTTACGTGTTTTTATCACGCTTTTTTACCATTGATGCTTTTCTACTTCAATCGTACAGTTTGCTTGCAACTAACTACATGTAGATTGTGCAATATGAAAGAAAAGTGTTAATTGTATGGTAAATGGATTGCATTTATAAAGCACTTTTCCAGTCTTTACGACCCCTCATGGCACAAACCATAATACTGGTCAGCATTCACCAATTCACACACAATCATACAGAGACAGAGGCTGCCATACAAGGTGCCCCTGCTCAAGGAACCTAACAATCACACACCAATGGTCACGCCATATGGAGCAACTTGGGGTTAAGTATCTTGCCCAAGGACAAATCTACAAGTTCACTCAAGGCTGGGAATCGAACCACTGACTATCTACGTAATCGGCAGAGTGGTGCCAGTTGCAAGCTCTAGCATAAGTGCATCAATGCTGCACAAAGAGGATGCATCATGTGTTTATAAACACGTACTTTAAAAAAAAAAAAACAGAATTAATGATATAGAAACTTCGGATGGTTTTAGCCCCTGGTGTCTTCTGTCTTTAGTAGCACAATTGCTTTTAGTTTTTCTCTCAGAATGTCCATACATTTCAGTTAAAGGAGCCCTTTTATGCTGTTTTGGGTTTGTTCCTTTACTGTAGTGTGGTATAGGTTTTTGTGCATGTAAATGGTCTTCAAAAGCTAAAATCCCCAAATTCCCTCCAGAGAGTTTCTCTCCCACACACTTCCCCATGCATATGGGTATAAACAAAATGTTGTTTTTTTAGCTGTACATGCCTGTCAGAATCAGAATACCTTTAATTGTCCCACAGAGGGGAAATGTACGTTGTTACAGCAGAAAAAGAGCCACAGACAGCTTAATGTTACATGTGCAACATACGTGTCTTAGACATGATGGTTAAGGTTTGACATTGACCTCAAATGTTAAGATGTTAGGTGGTCTGGTAACAGGTCAAGTGAGAGTATTTTGCAGTTTGCAGGGTTACCTTACCGACACCCCAGACAAGCCATGACTGTGTACATTTTTCATGGGAGAGTGCATGGGTCAGTATTAGTGATACATTTGGGCAGAATGCAGGTAACACAAATGGCCTCATTCAGTCCACATTTGTCAGTGTTCCCTTCAGACAGGCACCTTTGGGTCTTTGAAGGTTCATTGGGGATCTCAAAACAGTGAAGAGGGAAACAGCATGATTATGGATGGTGGTGCACATATGGAACAGAAGCCATTGTGTGCCCTAAAACTTTGCAAGATTTGCACATGCAAGCACCTGCAATATATAAGCCTAAATTAAAAAAGGGATCAGAAGTCATAATCTTATAGCCTATATTCAATGAAGTTAAAGGTATAGAACATGAATATTATCACAGGATACATATAACATCACTGTAAGACTGTAATATGCAATTTAAAAAGCCAGTGGGAATGTTACCATCAGAGAAGCAGAAGAAGAGTGAATTATAAGCATTGCTCATGTATTTTGCACCTCGAAAAGCCCCGCCAGCTGGTAGTGTGTACATGCAGTATTTTGTGTGTGTGCTGAGGGGGAGAGGATATCATAGGAAGCCAATTTTAGGAGGCAAAGGATGAACCAATTTCCACCAGTCTAGATTTAATTTGCATTGCAGACACAGGGTTTTAGGTGTTTAATAAGAAGTGATACCTCTGTCTGTTCAAATGACTTGCTTTATCTGAAAGAAGAGCACTGCCTCTCAGTAAAACTGGCTTCTTCCCTGGTGCAGGCTACTGCCATACTTCCCGATATAAACCCCACATCATATAACAGCAGAACTCTCTGAATGAATGAGAGATGTGGATGCTGAGCCTGTATTCGGCCATCTTTGACAGTTCATGCTAATTTTACGCACAAATCTACGTTGGTGAAACCGGCAGTGTGTTGTGTTGTGTTGAACCTGTGAGCATCTCTGATGTGGCGCATCTCAACTGCGTCAAGGGAAATATGCTGAGACAGATCGGACAGGAAAAGAAGACATTGGGTTTTTCAAAATAAAATCAAGACATTTGTGGCTTTGAAGAACTTGATCTATCATATTATTATTATCTAATAAAACAGAAGGAATTTACATCAATTTGATATGCAAATACAATGTGACAAAGAACACAATTACATCCAGTAATTTACAAGTTAATAGATACATATATATACAGTGTACATATGAGCAAACCAGGCTGGTAAATAAGTGATTTTAAAGGAGCTATGACTATAAAGGTATAAAGATCATTCAACTCTTCGTCTTAAAATTGTTTTCAAATGCAATATTGCTTGGATCCTATAGTGTGACTTATCTGCGTTTGTCGTTAATTCAGTGGGACACATTTCTTTATTTCTTTCTATATGTAAAGAAAAACAACATATTTTAATTTAAAATTGGGTATCATTAGGAGCATTACAAAGGTAATATTCATTTTTAAATAAAGATCGATAGTTTAAGATGCGCACAGATTTTATTTTTTATTTTAAAACATTACTATTGGGTCATGTTGTACACTTGCATTGCTGGTCTATACGTTTCTGCATGAATATGTTTATAAAATGGCAGGTTTTTATTTGATTTTTAAAACACTGAGTAGAGGGCACATTTCTAGAGAAAACATATTGGTTTCTTATTTTCTAAGGTTATATACACAGAATATACTGTACTCAAATAAAAGCCATCTTATTGATATCTTTTCCTGTATTTATTTGAATTATTGAGTTAATTCAAAATGTATTGTAACATAATCAGAATATCTTTATCGTCTTTATACATATAGGTATTGTATGATATCGTTGATATCTCTCTCTGAAGTAATACAAATAGACACACATAAATAAAAGCAGAGGTAGCAGCAATGACGATGCACTGCAATAATTCAATTACATGTTAATGTACACATTTTACAGACTATAACATTGAAATATAACAAAACAGAATTGGATCCAACTGTGTCTTCCTAAATGCTAAAAGTAATAAGCTCTGGAAAAAAATAGACATCAATATTGATTATGAATTATCATTAATTCACAAAGGCTTTTACGTCAACAGCAGAGACCGGAAGTCCTGCCTCTGTGTATTCCTCCTGGCTTCACGGCGGTGCGCATCTCACCGACCGGGAATACCGATTTCTGAACATTTCGGCCTTTTTCCCCGCTGCACCGTAAGCTGTGTTTTCCTGCGAGCTGCTGCAAAGGGGAGAGGGTTACCGGCAGAGAGGGGGCATTGTACCGGGCAGGGTTCTGACAGAGGGAGATGACACTCATCCAGAAGGAACCGTGTTTGTTTTGTATGGCGAAATGAGGCAGGGGGTGGAGAGACGCCACAGAGACGCTGGGCTCCGGCCAAACATCTCCGCATTTTAGCACTTATTCGATGCTCGGGATTTGCATTGCATTGCATTTGCTGCATCGTTGATCGGCCATATTTCTGCAAAGTGCATGGTGGAAAATGCAGCTTGTTTGAGGACATCCCCCCTCCAGATCCCCGTTGCTGCCATGACAGGCAGATGTCTCCTCTCGACCGCGGCTCGGCCGGCTGGAGAAGAGACAGATTGATTCGGGACGGTGGGTTGCATCTGCGGATGTTATTCGGTCTGTGGAGCTTGTGATTATCATCCGCGCAAGCACACCTTGATTCTCACTCAGGGAAAGAGGAGAGAGAAAACAACATGTCTTCTCGGTCTGCATTACCGTCTGGAAACGACAGGAGTACTGGAGACCATGTAAGTGCATTACAGCCTATAGCCTCCGATGGTGTGCATGCATAAGACAAAATGTGCATCCCTGAAATGTTCTCCTCATATATGTGGGATTTTGCATTCACGGGGTGTGTTCTCCATGTAGGGTCATGGAGCTAATTTCCCCATTAGGTGGAAGGATTCTGCAGGTGATATTGTGTGGATATTTGAGCAGGATCTTTGAAAATGGGCTAACCTTGAGTGCCTGCGCAGGCAAGAGCTGATGGCAGGCTAACAGCCCGGAATGAGTCCATCCGCATACTATAACACTCAGCGGATATGCGCAGAAAGCCTGAAAACCAGCCGTCACCTCTTATTATAAGGCTGTGGAGAGATAGTGATGTCACATTATAATGCCAGCTGCAGCTGCCTCAATATATAACAGTGTGCGTCTCCAGAAAATGAATGGGTGGGACGAGAGCCCAACATAAATGTATAGAGAAAATGTGTGGTTGGTATGAAACGGGGATTACTGCGTAAAATGATGTGCAGTCCATTGCTGCGCAGCCTACAAAGCGCCCAACCCCAGAGCAGTGGGTGTCAGACAGCGCCATACATCCAGTACAGTGGAGAACAGTAGAGGCCTCTAATAGACACAGACGCAGAGGATAGTACTGTATGTTCATGGGAGAAACACAGAATGTAAGAATGTTGCACCATGATCTATCTATCTATCTATCTATCTATCTATCTATCTATCTATCTATC